>PVKZ01002087.1:67500-267187 GCA_004027375.1 Macroglossus sobrinus
AGAGTGAGCTTTCAAAAAACCCAAGGCAGAGGCTACTAGGCTTTTTATGACCTAAACTCAGAAATCAGACAATGTCATTTCTACCATATTCTACTGGTTACATAAAGCCTACCTAGATTCAATGAGGAAAGGAGTCTACAAAAGGGTGTGAATACCAAGAGGCATAGCTTATTCTGGGACCATCTTTGGATACTAGCTGCCAAGATGAGGAAAGTAGCTTTAAAAAAACTGCATTATGCTATGGAAATATCAAAGGTTTCTCCATAGAGCCTAGTGCACACCAAATGAAGGTCCTTTTCCAAAACAATTCCAAAGCCACAAGCTTGTTAAGTCTTTGGGTCAATTAATTCTGGTGGTGGACAGAAATGTAGACAGAGACATTCTGTTCAAAATTTGTGAGTTTCTAATATATGGGGTTAATAAACTTAAGGGTCCCTTTTTTGGGGGAAACAGGATTCCTACCACTGGAAACCAGAAAGTAGTACAGTAATGTGCCACTTAATGATGGGGAGATGTTCTGAGAAATGTGTTAGATCATTTTATTGTTGTGCAAAAATCATAGAGTGTACTAACAGAAACCTAGATGGCATAGCCTACTCTACACCTAGGCTATATGGTATAGCCTATTGCTCTAAGGCTGCAAACCTTAACAGCATATTCTGTACTAAACACTGTAAGCAACTGTAACACATGGCAAATACGTACTATACAAAATTGTATAGTACTTTTATGTGACAGGTAGCTCAGTAGGTTTGTTTACAGTAGCATCACCATAAACACATGAGTAATGCATTGCACTAGGACATTAAGATAGCTACGATGTCACCAGGCAATAAGAATTTTTTGGCTCCATTAGAATCTTATGGGACCACTATTTATACATGGTTTTTTCTTACCTGAAACATCATCTGACTCACGACTGTATTTTTTTTTTCTCCAGAAGGACCAAAGCACATCTGAATGCTCAAGTTCCCTTAACTTAGTACACAGGTATGTTCTCTCAGCTACTCTATCATATAGGCTAGTCGCAGTCGTAGCTAAGAGCTACCAAGTATTTGGTTTGGACCAGGTGGTAGGCCAGTCTCAATAAGTGTACTCACTCATTTTGTTTTCATAAGAACCTATGAAGCAACTGTTACTCTTGTTTTACAGATGAGGAAACTGAGGTACAGAAACTTTCAACAGTCTGCCCAGGTAATGTGGGGATTCACATCCAGGAAGTCCAAATCCAGATCCCACCCTCTTCTCCAACACACTGCACTTTCTTGAGCAAGTCACTTGATTTCTCTGCATTGCAGTTTTTTCCTGTGTGAACCAGAACTAACACCCCTTCCCTCACAGGCCTGCACTGAGAAATAAGTGTCAGCCCAGCTTTGCCACTTATAAACTAGGTGGCCTTGAGGAAATTACTTAAAATTTCTGAGCTCTGGTGGAACATAAAAACCTACTTAGCACTCAGACCATCTTCTCCACTGTGAAGCCTTCCCAGATATCTCAGATAAATGAGTATGCTCTTATGAGGAATCCATGGGATAATGCCCATAAAGTACAGTGTCTGGCGTAAAAAGTTTAACAAATGTTATTAATTGGTATTAATATTATTATTGATTATATTATAGCACAGCTTATAGGTTCTTAACTTTAATCTAATATCTTCACAAGTCTCTTGCTTAACTTGCTGTTATTTTGTCTGATTTTTACTGTTTCCTCATTTTTCCACCCAGGAAACAGCTGCATATTTGGGCAGAAGGACATAAAAAGCATTGGTAGATAGTCACGTTGCCACTACAGATGTCCTTGCTTTGGCTGAGGACAGAGGACAGCAGCCAATAGTCACAAAGGGCTGCAGATGTTCTCCTTTAACTTGGATCAGAGGGGCCATTATAGACACAATGTGGAGTTTGCAGACTTTTCTGTTCAAAATGGAATATTGCAGAATGTGCTTGCATTCATCTAACACTTAAATACTTACTCTGTCCTGAGTTGCCTTGGAAATACAAAGATAAATGGGATATGCTCTCTGTCCTCTGGACTTCAAAATATAGATGGGGAGATAAAACACATATAATTAACCATAGTACAGTATGCGGTACTAGGTATAGCAGAAATACAAACAGTGGTTGAACGCAGGAGAAAATTTAACAGGGAGATTTTGAGGGAGACCAGGAAAACTCCTAGGAGGAAATGGCATTTTATCGAGACTCAAAAGGAAAGGCATTCAATAAGCAGAGAGGGGACAGGGCAAAGATCATTCACGGTGGTAGAGATGATGTGAAGACATGTAGAGTAAGACAGATGTGGAATCACCAAATTAGAGTGGGTGTGTGTGTGTGTGGCAGGTATTGCTGATTGGTCGGCCTACCTCTATCCACGAGCCCTTCTCCCTCAGTGAACGTTCCACCATGCGAAGCCCTTCTATTCATTGAGTCCAGAGTCATAAACAGAAGACTGATGGCTTAGGATTTAGGGGAAGTATTCACTTTATGCATAAAAACATAACAGGCTGAATGTCTTTGAGTTGAGAAATTTGTTTTTTCCTGCCTTCGAACTCAAACTTAAACATTGGCTCTTCTTGGGTCTTAAGCCTACTAACATACACCAAGAGCTCTCCTGAGTCTCCAGCTTGCTGACTGCAGATCTTGAGACTTATAGCTACCATAATCATGTAAACCTTAATTTCTTATATAATTTTTGAAATATTTGGTTTATTTTCTCAGGAAACTCTGACTAATACACCCCTCTATCTCTACTTACTTCATATCCGACCCCCTCTTTGTTCAGCTGAGTCACTCTGTCTCCAACTTTGGCTTCTCTGTCTGCTGATTCTTTGCCCCACAGCTTGTGACACCTCACTTGCATAGTCTACTGAAACTGCCTCTCAGTAATCTGTCCCTTCCAGGCTGGACTCCTGGTATTGCAGCTTGGTTTGGAGGATAAAAATGCCAATAAGGCACTCTTGAGAATCTCAGAATTTATCTGTTTTACAAATATTTATTGTCTACTACTTCCCAGGCTTTGTGTAAATGAATACAAAACAATATGGTTAAGTCCCAGCCCTCATGAAGTTAGATAAAAAAGAAAGATAAACTAACAATGGCAAAGCAATAGGTGACAGAGTCCTGCTGGGGAAGCTGGAGGCATATCTGGGAAAGCTTCACAGTGGAGAAGAGGTCCGAGTGCTAAGTAGGCAAGAGCATCCCAGACAGGGGAGATAGCATGTGACAGAGGTGTCACCACACCTAGTGCATTCTGCCATCATGCTGCTGTAGCTGCAGTCAAAGAGGACTGTGTATATAATTAAGTGGATAAATGAAGCCCGAAATGTAATCTACAATTTACTTGCACAATTTACTTAACCTCTCTGAGCCTCCCTTGGCTTCTCTGTAAAATGGAGATTATTCCATGGGATTGTTAGGAGGATTAAATGAGATAATTAATGTAAAGTGCTTAACACAATGCCAGGCACAGTTAAGTGCTTAATAGCTCTTGTTATCTAGTAGGTCACAGGCCAGAACTGGCATTTTACAGAGACTATGGTGGTGTGCACAGCAGATGGTATGAGACAGGAAGTCCAGGTGGGAGCCAATTGCAATTGCCTAGGTCCGAGATAGTAAAGCCTAGAGTGGACGTGGTGGTGGACTGGAGGAAGATGGGGTCATAAATCTTCAGTCAGTCTAAATAGCATTTCTTAAAAAGAAAAGAAAAAAGGAAAAAGAAAAACTCTCATTTTAAGCTGGCATAATAAATTGGAAATTAAATGCTATATATATATTAAAAAAAAAAAAACAGCAACAAACAGTCTGGGAAAATGCTTAAATAGTTTATGGAATTAGCCCTGAATGAGTTGAGATCTCCCTTAATTCTGGAGGGTGAGGAAGCTTCACTGAACACACTTTCCACTGGATTCTACCATGCTGTGGCCATTTTCAAGGAGTCTGGGCATTTAATCATGCATAACCAGTATTTATTGAGTATTTACTATGTGTAAAGCATTATTAAAAGTGTCATAATCTTCAGTACAAGATCCAAGTTTTTCAAAAAGATTGTTCTTGTTCTAAAGAACACTGGAAAAAAACACAAAATGGCATATAATTTTTTTTTATTTGAAGGTATAAAAGCAACTGAACTTAAAACCAACTCTGTAAAAATGATATAGTACCCAAAACAAAAGAACAACCTAATTTTTTTCTTATGGAATTTGTACAGGTTCCCAAACTAACCAATGTGGTTCTATGGTGCTCAGCTGAGATGTGTTGGCAGAAGAAACAAAGATACACTCCAGAGCTATTTACTTCAGGATGGTTCTCATGAACAGACATCAACTCAAATGTTCACTAAGGCCTTCCAAAATTTATTTATTCTGATGTTGAGTGCTACATTAAACGAAATCACCACATAAGCCACGATTACCTTTTATTTAAAACTTACCATGTGTCATATAACTTATCATTAATCTTTAAAATTACACTAAATTATTAAGTTATTATCCCCATCTAACAGAAGAAAATACTGAGTCAGGGATTAAGGTTGAGTAGCCAAACCTGGGATTAAAACTCAGATTTGTTGGCTCCTGAACTGAAGTTCTTTCATTTCATTGGTAGCTTGTTACACTACCTGTTGGCTTCTCTGACTCTTCACATAGACATACAGTTTGATTTGCCTTTTTTTTTTCTATAACCTTTTCCCTTCTGGATCATAAAGATAATAAACACTCATTGCAGAAAATTTAGAGGAAATAGGAACATGTACGGAAGTGTCGTTATACCTATAATTTGGGTAATCATGTCTAGGTTAGGCTGCCAAACTGAAACTTCATTGCCCTCATTTAAAAAGCAAGGACTTTTCTTCTGAGTTGATTTAAAAGAGAAGGTGAGGATGTGTTCTTTGCCAATTTGTAGTTATATTGAATGATAAGTAAGCATTTGTGGTGAGGAGAGGGTTTCTCTTTTTCTAAATGAGGGTGGGAAGTGGAGAATAGAGAACTAGCCTCTCTCTCTCTCTCTCTCTCTCTCTCTCTCTCTCTCTCTCTGACACACACACACACACACACACACAAGGAGGATGCCCTTCTATAGTCATCAGAGCACAGGCTTGTACATTTTAGGGACCCTCGTATGTTCCATCCATGTTTCCACAAATAGGTCCCAATCCACTGCCACAGCTTTCTTGCTGTGGTTAGGGAGAGTTTGTGTCTTAGTTATAAGCCAAAGATGCAACAATTTTCACCTCGTTTTAGTGCTAAGAGGGGAGAAGAAGCCAGGCAAGATATGAAAAGCAAAAAAGGAACAGTTGCCAAGAAGAATGCCCAGTACCCCAGTACACTCCTGTGATGATTACATATACTGATGTTATTTAATTCTGAAATCAACCATCAGCAGCATTAGTCACCCTTCCCTCTATCACCAAGGATCTCACTTTAAGGTTCTGAGGCAACTCTGCCCTGTTCTCACATTTTACACAAAATGTCACAAACTTCTGGTATATTTTGCCTGGCTTAAAAATAGTATTCTTAAATGTTTGTATCAACATTTTATAACTGGGAAATTTCACATGAAAATCTTTTTTTTCCTTCCACTTCTCTTATCAGATCAGATCTGGCAATACTGGGACAAACTCTTGCATGGCAACACCCAGCTGGGGCAGAGGCCCCCCTGAGATATGGCAGCCATAGATCTTCTGCCCTTTGTGATGCTGAGGCCACAGGTAAGTCTCTATTTCTTCTTGCTTTAGCACTGCTGTGTTTCCTATGGTAGAGAAACAATATGTTTTTAGAAAAATCCAGTTTGCTTCATGCATTAGATGTCTTCATGTTTCCTTGTATGTTTCTATGTTTGTTGCTTTCAACAGCCTTTATTTCTTCCACTTGTTCAAGCTACAAGATTCATCCTGGGTTCTAATTTCCACTCTGCCCCAAACTGGTGGTATGACCTTGAGCAAGTCCTTCCACAGTCGATTTTAGATCCCTCCTTTCTAAAGTGAAGCTATTGGTCTCAACGCTTCTGCTCTGAAATTCTGGGACTTCTAAGAAGCTTTTGTGGTCGAGGTAGGACCAGTCTCCTTCCTCTAACTTTTTTTTCATAGGTGCCTCCTAAAATTAGTCAGGCAGTTCAGTTCCAAGCAAGTGATGCTGACTGAAGAAGGAGAAAGAACAGAAGGATGGGAAATGAGCAGAGGGATAGAAAGGGGAAAAGGGTCAAAATTTTTTTATTTAAAACACCCAAGAATGAAATCACATGATTAGAATCTTTTCATCCTCTAAACAAAATTACCTTAAATTTTAAAAGTAACAACTATTAATAATAGAAAATTAAAAAATTCTGAGAACTAAAAAAGTAAAGAAAAAAATAAACTATAATTGTATCACTTAAGGTCAGGGACTGCCAACTCTATGTATATGGTCTTCTTATTTATTTTTTTACATTCTTCTTATAGTTGATATTATATCAGAAACCTCATTTAATTTGAACACAAAAAGTTGTAAAGTAAAATATTCAGAACTGTCTTATTAAAAGTTAGCACTAGATATACTGGCACACTTTTGTTTGATTTTTTCATGTTTTTCCCCCATAGGCACCATTTGCAGCAAAATGCAAAACAAAGCAAAAGCTGAATAAAACCTTTCATTTTCCATTACCTTTTCAATTTACCAGTGTAGTTTAAGGGTTTTGACATCATTATTCTGACATATGGGCTTTATTATAAAAGGGTTTAAAATAAAACTAATTGCAGAGTCTTAATAAAGAAATAACTTCGCATTCTGACTTTTGGTCTTAAGAGCATTTTCCTATGATCTTTTTCCTTTTTTTTTTTTTTTAAGTGGGCTTTCTTTTGGCAGGGGTTGGGGTGTTATTTCAGAGGTCAAGCATTTCTTATGTCTATTATTTCATTTCAATCAAGAGCTATAAACTGTTGGTGATAAAATCCTCTTAAAATTAATGATTCTACCAGTTTTTGAGACATACTCTAGAGGCAGTTATAATTCAGTTTTAGATAATCTCTTTTGGATGCACAAAGGAAAAGTAAGATGTGATTTTAAATGTTTGTAAAAGTGGAAGAATAACTTCATTGCTCAGAGAAGCTGGGAAGGAGCCTATCTCTAACTTTTCTTGCCATTAAGTGAACTCAGAGAATGAATGCCCCAGATACAAAGCCCTGGAGAGGAGAGGCTGCCTCTGCCAAAGCCAGGGCGCTTGTTTGCAGGTCGGCTTACCTGAGATGCTGATCTCCAATCTTATCAGAATTGAACTACCTGGCTTATTCTATTTCTCCTTTGTTGATACCCAAGCTGGCCTTTCCCTCCCTCTTTCCTCTTTTTTTTTTTTCTTCTTCTTTTTTTTTTCAACTGAAAATGCCTAAAGCCTGGGGCAAGCT
This sequence comes from Macroglossus sobrinus, assembly GCA_004027375.1. Lineage (NCBI taxonomy): Eukaryota > Metazoa > Chordata > Mammalia > Chiroptera > Pteropodidae > Macroglossus > Macroglossus sobrinus. Next base: position 74,872 of record PVKZ01002087.1, read on the forward strand.
TCTGGGTGTTCTCAAGACTTAAATGCCACTACTTAAAGAGTTAAAGATCTCCGTGGCTGCAGTAAAAGGATGATAAGGTAATCACTCACCCCTTGGAGATGCTCCCCTTGTCCTTTACCAAAACAAGGTCTGAGAAACATGGAATGCATTCAACAGTTTAGGGAAATTCTACCGTCCAAAGCCAAAGATTAGTATTAGGTTTTTAAGCTTGGAGAAAGTTCTCATTGTAATAATTTATCTTAGAGAACAAGAGTTTATTTTTCATTTATCAAGAGCTTAACATTTCCCTCTTAGGAAAAATGTTTGACGGATACACTATACCCAGGAAAACACTCACTAACAACATATTTTTCTTTATCAGTTCAAGCTAAAATCTCCTTTTTGTGATTAAGAAACGTTTCTAGCGTGAGGTTCCAATCTCATTGAACTGGCTGTCCCCAGTGTGGAGGATTTAGCCTTGTGTTTGGATCCCCAGTAATTGCTTCTTTCACAAGGAGAAAGTTGCCCCTGAGAAGCATTTTAAAATAAAAGTAAAAGGATCTGCACAATATCCACTCTACTGCCACTTGTGACTTAGTATGTGGGAACTCAGCACTGGAGAAAGGTGATTCAAATGAGTTGCACTGAGAATCATTTTTAAATACTCGTTTAGTCAGACTTATTAGAAAAAGATGAGCAGAGAGGTAGAAGAGGGAATACCCTTTTTAGTAAAAGTAGGATACACTTAAAATATTTGCATCCTAATGAAATAAAATTTAGCTCTAAAAGTCCTAAATTCCATTCCCCTACCAAAGTTTTAAATCAGAAGCAGGTTGACTCAAGGTTTGACTAATGGAGTTTTGGTAAAACTTGTTCTCCAAATAAAAGATGGTTACTGTGCCCAGAATTCTCTCTTTCTGAATTAGGCATGCTGAATCTTTTTTGATTTTGCGGTGTTCACTCGAATTTGAAATGAACAACTTTTTTCTAGTGGAACTCACTGTATGGGTGATTGAAATGTTGGTGCAAGACAAAAAGGTCTGTGCAAAAACATTTGAAACACTCTCAGTGCATAATCTCTTTCTCTGCAGTACGAGATTTCAAATAAGTGAAAAAAGAAAAATGCACATGAGACTTTGCCAAAGAGACTGTATGTTCCTAGGAATCTCCTGGCTGCTAAGTGCTGCCACTCAACACCATTTTGAACCCTTCATGCAGCTGGTGTTGGGCTCTGAATTCTCCCCCACCTTGTTCTTGACCTCTCACTCATCCCTCTGGCCAAGTGCCCCAGTGCCTTAAGGGCCTCTCCGAAGGCAGGGATTGCACGCAGGGCAGAGCCTGAGTTGGCATCCTTGTTAGGGTTTGATCAGTGTTCAATAGCAGCCATCAGAAGGCAGTTCATCAATGACTTGCAAAGAGGCCACTGCTCAGTCGGTGGAGATTTTCTGTTGGTGTGTAACCAGCTTCTGTGAGTTTGTAAACAGACATAATTAAGTAAATCCCGGCCCCAGTGCTGGGGGAGAGTTCCTCGCGTGAGGGAACAGTACTGAAAAAGTTGTTGTGGCTTCTGTGGTGCGGTAGTTATGGAAGCACCAGGGTGTGGTGAGAGATTAGGCTGCAGCAAAGCCATTGTACCTTGCCAGATAGAATTATCCTTTGATGTACACTGGGGTCTAAATTGTTTTCTTTCCTTTGATACATTTAAAATTAAGATTCTGTGTTAATCTCCAATTAATTCCAAGATTAAGCTTCTATTTTAGCTCCTTGAATGAGTGATGTTGGAATGCTTTTAGGGAAGTGAAGCCAGAATAAAATATTTTCCAATTAAATACCTTGTGGGCTGGTTATTAGGCATTGCTGTATTGTGTGGGATTTAAAATCAGAATGTCATAATTTTAAATTAGAAACCATTTTAGGATAATAGTGCACCACTTTAATTGGTTGTACAAAAAAAAGAAGGAAGGCTAGAAACCTCTATCGAAAATGGGAAGTTCAACTTAATAAGAAAATAGAGAATCACAAAGTGTGAAATTTAACAGGGTTAAATATTAAGTATGAAAACTCAGTATGGAGTCGGTAAGATGCCCACTAGCTAGGAAATGTAAAGATAGGAGGGAAAGGAAAGAAACCTGTAGTTCATGAGAACTTTTTCCCCATTGCAATTTGCAAAGAAAATCAACCTCCCTTCATGTGGGGCCCCTCACAGGCCCTGACAGAGGTGTAGGGACAGCTGACCTGGACTAGATCCAGGCCAAACTAAGAGGTTAGTTGGGATTTAATGAGTCACCTTGTTAGACCTCCTAGCAATCTCATCCCAGTGTTTGCATCTGAGCCCAGAGGAGGGTAATTCTTTATGGTAAGAAAACAAACCTCTTCTGGTGACTTTTCAACTACCCATGTGACAGATTTTGTGGTAAAGCATTATAGTGAACTCCAAATGATACCTGAGATTTGGCAAGCGTTAGTCACAAATTTCTAAGACAGTCATGATTTAAAATACTCTTACCTTTTAACTTCATAAATACAGAACACTTGTCAGAACATGAGTCTGAGCTATTGTTTGTGGGGGGGAAGAGTTGTCATTGTTCCTATGGAAACCAGCTTTCTGATTCAGCCCTTCTCCACTACCTCAAGGAAAGAGTGAATTTGCATTGTTTAGGCATTTTCTGTATACTGTCATTTGTCCTAGAAGTTGAATGAAAGCAGGTGATTTCCTGCTTCTCTCTCCCACCCCTAAGTAGAGGCCTAAGTCCCATGTGATAACATCTTGAAGGGTGCTTGTCTACATCAGTTCTGAGAGGGCCTGCTCCTATTTTACTGGTTGTTAAATATTTTTAATACTACTTAATACAAAGACCTCACTGTGAGACTCCTGGTCAACCAGTGAAGATACCTATGATTCAGTGAAACAAACTGGTTTGACATCATCAACAGATTTGGGATCCAATGATGACTCTGCTAAGATACAATGAGACACTTGGTGTGAACACTTAGAGCAAGAGAGTGGGCTGTCTATTTCAGGTATAACTGTATATGATGACGCACCTTCTTTTGATGTTAACATGGAAAGAGAAGCTCATGGGAGCATTTTAGATAAGACAACTAGACTTTTATATTTGAGTCTCAAAGACACTGAGACACAAAGCCCATTGGTCTCACTGGTCTCATTGCTTCAATGCTAAAGAATAGGGTAGACCTATCAGCCCTTAAAAAGTATCCACAGGTCTTCAGAAAATCATTACTCAAAGTGTGATTCATTATGGGTGTCCTCTTATTGATCTGCCTTCTAACTGCAGATTCTTAGACTCTGCCCCAGACATGCTGAGTCAGAATTTCTAAAGGTGCAGAGTCCAGGAATTTTCATTTTAAACACTCCACAGGAGATTTTGAGAGACCAATGTAAAGGCAAGAACCCCTAGGTTAGGGGCCAAACACTGAAAACCACTCAGCACTGGTGATGTCATATACTAAACAAAAGCCAGTTTCTGCATACCTGCACAAATAATGGTTACCACTCAAATGCTTAATTGGTGCAGTTTCTGAAATAATTACTAGAAAAGTGTGTGTGCGCGTGTGTGTGTTTTGAGAGAGTTGTGTGTATCTGAGTCTTTGGAAGAGATTGTATATGTGTTTAAGAGTATATGTGTGTATATCTGAGTGTTTGTGTGTACAAGCACACGTATGTGTTTACACCATAGGACAAATGCTACTCTAGGGCTCGTCCTTCTGGATTCATGGCAATATCACTAATTGCATCTGGTTTCCATGACTTTGCTCAGGCTTCCACAAAACAAAGGTAGACACACTCTTGTCAAATTCGACCCTTATCAGTTTAATTCCTGACTGGAAAATCACAGTACAGTCTGTTGAAAGTTTCCTTTAGCTCACACTAATTTGCCCATGTAACACTGCAGTAGCTTCTCAAGGATCTCCAACTTTGATACAGACTAAAATTGGAGGCCAGAATTCCTACAAGTTTGGAAGCCACCCAGTCCATATTTTGTAAAGGATTATTTGCCCCTTCCTGGCCTCAATAGGCTCACATGAGCTTTCATTACCTTTCAACAAGAACACATGAGGGAAATAGTCCTGTTTCTGCATGACACATGGTAAACCCTGTGTTCTTTTAGCTCTCAGTCTCTTTTCTCCTAGGTGGGCCTAGTCTTTACATTTCAATTCAGTTGAATTCAATTTAACAAACATTTATCAATACCAGCTAAGCCCTAGGCACCATCTTAGGTGCTATTTATGTTTGTGGGGTAGAGGAGGGTCTAGGGAGGCAGATGGGCAAAATCCATTTCCAGCCCTCAGACAGTTCCAACCATGGACTGTCCATGTGAAGCTACACAACTAATCATACTCTACTCAAAATGTAATAAATGCTAAATCAGTAGTTTACCCACAGTTTAGAAAGAGGGAAGGATTATTCTCTTAGGAAGTTCATGAAAGTGCACTTGATCGGGATGGTAAACTTTTGAGTCTTCAACTATCCCATACATGTTTTTAATTCTGCATAGTGCTGGACTTAAAATCACAATAACTTAAAATGTACTGAACACTGATTACTACATATATATTCATTTAGTCCTCACAATAGTCTGTGTAATAATAGTTATTATCCCCATTTCTAAGATGAGGAAATTGAGGCAAAGAGAGATAAAGTAACATGTCCTTGAAGTCACACAGCCAGTAAGCCACAGAACCAATTGGATCCCAGGCAGTCTAACACTAGAGCTGGAGAGCTTAAACACTGTGCTACCCTGTACACACATGTTGTATTTTATACCTGCCTTGCTACCAAACGACCTGCCTTATGTTTTACTTTTTCTGCTTACATAAATGTTTTTCTATCCAGCTTTGTATCCTTTTTTATATTCCTTCAGTATTTCTAATGTTTGATGAGAATAATGACTACAAATTTTTAAATGTTTCATTTTACTTTTAATCTCAAAATTTTATGGATAATCACTGAAGCCTCTACTTGAAGAACATGTCTAAAGTGAGTTTTACCTCCTTGCTGCTGGTGTATTGTCCCAGGAGCCCACTGAGGAAAAGTCAAATGAGAAGGCCCACTGTAGATGACATAGTTACAAATTTTTAAGCCTAGACCTACATTAATGAAGATATTATAAATGTGCATCCAAATGGTTCTGCTTAAATATGGCTGCTGCCCACACTCCTATTAAATTCTCCTTGGACACTCTTAATGATCTAGATTCCTGTCCAAGGAAAGCAAAAGCTTCTCAATCAGAGCTTCCAAGATCTTTGTGTTTTTAGACATTTGGTCAAAGTTAATGGTTGAGGAGTGAGCACTCACAGTGGAAAGCACGTCACAGACAGTGAGAGTCTTAGGAATCAGACAGAATTGGAATCAAATCCTGGCTTTGCCACTTGTCAGATGTGTGCCTGTTTAATTTCTCTGTACCTCAGTTTATGCCTCTGTGAAATAGAGATAAGAATATCTCCTTGACAGGGTTTTTAGTGTGTGTGTGAAGATTAAACAAAGTAATGTTCATAAAATGCTTAGTATAGTGCCTGCTACATAGTCATAATTTAATTATAATGGGGAAAGCACAGTATTTTGAGGGAAGAAAAGAGCTCAGAATTAATTGATCTACTACAAACTGTGCTATATACTTTGACTTTGTTTCAATACCCGGTCCAGGGAAAATACTTCATTTATTAAAGCAGAATACTTAGGGGAAGAAGAGCTGAGAACAATACTACAGGAGTCCCAAATGTTCTCCATGCACTGTTTTCCCACCCTAGTGTCCAACCCACACCTACAACTCCACCATGCTTGAATTTCATTCTCACATCTGTCCTGCTCTGAGGGGCCTGAGGGCCTGGCTCCTGTTGCCATTTCACTAGTGGGCTGTGCCAACTTCCCTTACACTACACCCAGTCCCAGCTTGACAGAGATGTGCTTTCAATTTCTCTTGAGACTTCCTCTTTGACCCATAGATTATTTAGAAGTGTGTTGTTCAATTTCCAAATATTTGGAGATTTTCCAGATATCTTTCTACTGCAGATTTCTAGTTTAATTCCGTTGTGGTCTAAGAACATATTTTGTGTGATTTCTATTCTTTTAACCTTGTTAAGGTTTGCTTTATTGCTCACGATATGGTTTATGTTAGCAACTGTCCCATGTGCCCTTGAGAAAAATATGTATTCCACTGCTGTTGGATGAAGTGGTCTATAAAAGTCAACAAGGTCAAGTTGCCAGATAGTGCTATTTAAACCATCTAAATATTTTTTATTTTTCTATCTATTTGCTTTGTCATTTATTGAGAGAAGGGTGTCAAAGTCTCCAATTATCATTATGTACTTGTCTATTTATTTACTTCTGTCAGTTTTTGTCGCATGCATTTGAAGTTCTATTATTGGATGCATATGTATTTATAATTATCACTTCTTGAAAAATTGACTCCTTTATCATTATGTAATGCTCCTCTTTATCCTTGATTATCTTTGTTATTCCGGAGTCTATTTTGTCTAAAATGACAAAGTTTTATAGCTACTCAAGCTTTCCTTTAGTTAGTATTTTCATGTTATATCTTTCTCTATCCTTTTGCATTTAATCTAAGTCTTAAATTTAAAGTGGGTTTGTTCAGTGTAAGAAAACTATTAAGAGACAGAAGATCAAATTTAAGTTGTTGAGGTCAAAAATAGTCGCCACTATTTTCTGCTTCCTTTCTTCCCCATCCTCTCACACTAATAGATGCACCATGAAGCCCCTGAAAACAAAGATGATTTATGTAGGAGGGATTGTTCATACTGCCTGGTTTCTGTGAGTTATGTAACTCATTGTAGGAGATGTACTTGCAACTCTACTACTTCTGTAATATTCACTTCTTTAGGTTTTTTTATATCACCTTTCTTTTCAAACCACCATCTTCACCAAAATAAAATAAAATATAAAAGAAAAGCAAAGAAAAGAAAAAAGAAAAGAAAAGAAAAGAAAAGAAAAGAAAAGAAAAGAAAAGAAAAGAAAAGAAAAGAAAAAAGGTGGCTTGTAATAGACTGCATGTATTAAATCTAACAATCTCTATCTTTTAACTGGTATGTTTAAATCATTCACATTTTACATGATTATTGGTTATCACTGGATTGAATTCTAACATTTTACTAGCTGTTTTCTTGTCAATGTACCAGGTCTTGTTTCTATGTCCTTGTCTGCCTTTTCTGTGTTTAATTGAGCATTTTAATGATTCCATTTTATCTCTTATATAGACTTATTGTTTACATTTCTTTTTTAAAAGAATTTTTAAGTGATTGACTAAAATTTTTATGTATTTTTTAGTGATAAAAGTTTTGATCATTTTGTATTTCCTAAGGATTGGGGAGAGGACTATGGTTTTGTTCCCTTCTGAGATGAACTTTGAGATATTTTTGTTAAAATAGTAGAATTTAAATAGATGTGAAAATATTTCCATTTGAATAAAATTTTTTAAAATGAATTTCTTTTGTAACAAATGAACTAACTCACAGACTTTTTTCTTTTTTACATAGGAAGATTAAATCTGAATAATCAAAAATACTATTCTGTATTTTTATGCAATAAAAAATGTACAAAAAATGCAATAAAGTTTTAATGTTCAGCTTAATTCTTCTGAAAAAAAAAATGCTGCCAGAAATCCTAGAGATTTCTTTTCCTTCTAGAGAAGCAGTTCTTATTTTTATTTTGGTACCACAACCCTTTGAGAATCCAATGAACCATACCAAATTTTACATATAATTTCAGCAATTAACTGACTCCTGAAGAGGCTCTAGATCTCTATTTAGGAACATCTGCCCTAGAATAAGTAGTGACTGCTGTCAACAAGTATTTTGGTGTAACTGTATATCTTGGTATGTAGGCCAAATAGCAGAAGGATCAGGTTTGACTTGAGCTTCTTGAGCAGGGCAATGGAAGCTCTTGTCCTATGCTTATTATTTAAGCAGTGCTAGGTCCAGGTCACACCTTGGTCTAGCTCTTAGATTTTTCATCTGCCTAGTACTGTACCTTAGTGTGAGCATTGCAACCTCTACAATAGCAAAGTTAGCTCAGAGGGTGAGAACCAGGTAGTTAATCTAAATGGCCAGCATATCCTTTTATGCTATGAGGTAGAATTCTCCCAGGCACAACAACTACTTAAATTGTGGCTACAAGCACCAAGACAATTTTGTTTATGAGTAAATTTTTCTAATAATCTTAAAACTATCTTCAGTAGAGAGACAAAGTTTCAAGCAACACTTGCTCATATATATATTTAAAAATAGTCTCCCATTTATACTTTAAAAAGTCAGACTCACAGAGCATTTAATAGCAATAAGTCCAAAATGATTGACCAACTACACCTCCCTTACTCTTCTGCCAGGTTCTGAAATCTCCTTCCAACTGTGATACCCTCCTAGGTCAATCAAAACAGAGTTACTTGACTCACCTCAGTAAAATTTCTATAAGGAAATAACACATTGACTTTATTCATCCTTCCACTATTCATTCCTTCTCATTATCTTGTATTTCATTTTTTTCTTTCATGTATTTGTCTCTTTTAATAATTCAGTAAAATCCATATCTTCAAGACATGTATGTCATTTGGAATCCCACTTTCCTCCTAACTGACATAATGCCATAAAGAAGTATTTTTAAAAGTTTTCAAATAAGAGATAATGGACCATATTTTTCAGTATTTATCAATATGTTGATTCTCCAAATACTAAAGATAACAGGGTGTTTTCATTAACCAGATTTAATGGGACCCTGTGGAAACAACCATTAAGGTTCTGGTTGGCCTATGGCATGGAAGCTCACTCTGGTATCTGAGAAAGTGCCTTGTATTTAGAAGGGCTGTTCCCATGTTCTAACTGAGACTCATCTTATGGCTTTTCATGCTTGCATCTCTTCCTCTAGCAAACTGGAATTCTGTTATTTCTAAAGCTTCCACATCCTTAGACAAAATGTACCACATAAATATTACCTTTTGTCTTGCATACAGATGCATGGAGACAAGCAATATTTATGATTAAAAAGAATTTTCTACATTTCCTAAATAAAAGTGTTTTGAGAAAACTTCATTTCCCAGAATATATTAAAGGAAGACCAAAGGAACCAAAAAGCATTCCCTTTTGTATGTTTGGTTTTCTCAGTGCTCTTTGAAAAACTCAGACTGTCAGGACTTCAGCATTTCTAAGGGAACATTCTCTAACCAGAGAGTTTAAATTCCTCCTTATTCTTTGTAATAGTTTATACTCTATAAAAGATAAGCTTTTCTTTCACTATCAATTTTTTTCGCTTGATAAACAATGATACTTTTTAACGTGTTCCCAAAGAAACTAAAATAAACTTAGATCAATTTCAGTGACTTCTTTATTTACATGTCATCTTCATTAATGATATATCCTCAAAATACCATCCAATAAAGCTCATCTATTCACCTTTGTCTCCCCCTCTCTCTTTAGCATCTTCTCTCTAAACAGTAGCCCTTTTTCAACTGCTTGGCAACATTAGTGAGGCTCAAGTTTTCTTTTAGCGATAAGGGTAAAAAATACATTCCTGGTTTGATTCTGTTGTTTTCAATAAAGTCAGAATTAGAAAGCAAATAAATATTTAAAAATTGATGCACGGTTTTCTCTTTCCTTCATATGCTTCAGCTCTCACCTTAAAATGAGATGTTGCATGAAATTTCTGATGTTCTAAACTTTCCATGATTGCATGCTATAGTGTTAGAGTGGACTCTCATTTAGATACCTAATACACTGACTTTAGGATAAAGCAAGCCACTCAGGAAATATTAGTCACTCATGTTTTAGCCAACGATATTAACTCTGACAATCATGCAATGTTTGCCACTCTGACCTATCCAAGCCATAAGTGGCTGGTGTGCCCATTGAGAGTCACATGTCTAACAGTTCTGCTAATTGCAGCAAGTTCAAAGAAAACTATCCTTTTTTTAAATGTATATAGTAGTACCACAAATCCCCTCACTTCTTGTTATTTAAGAATTAGAGTCTACAGGAAAATAGAGAGAGGGGAAGAAAAGGAGGACATACATACCTAGAGAGACAGACTTTGAAGAGGGAACAAGATCAAGATCTTCAATTGAGGTGAAAGAATTCTTAATAGATAAGTGAAGAACAAATGTCAGCAGGGAGAAATTTGGCTGTTCTCCACCCTCTTGAAATTTGGGGGACGTGCGGGAGGATTGTTCGTCATTTTCTTGACTTGTACATATTCCTCCTAATTAAAAAAGTCTTTGTCTTAGAGAAGTTTAAATTTTTTTTATGTTGTGAAATGTATCCATTTTTTATTCCTTTTATGGCTTCTAGGCTTTTGTCCTGTTCGGAAAGGCTGGCCTCTTTTAGCTCATTCCATAATTAGAAATAAGTTCAACCATATTTTATTGTTTATTTAACATTTTAATATTTGATCCACTTTTAATATAGTTTGTGAAAGTTGGAAGACTTATCTTTCTTAATATAATTTTGTTTCAATGCAAATTCCACACAGTTCATACTTGGATCGATCAATCATTGACTATTTGGTAATGACCTACTATAAGCCAAGCTTTTGAGGGACCCAAAAGAAATAGAAGACAAGGTGGTCCATTTCAAAGAAGTTACACTATAGTTGAGGGAACTAACACCCTGAGACAGTTATAGAACCAGATAGCTTGTAATTAAGTACTAAACACTGAGATACGGCCTAGAATTGCTGAGCTCAGAGGAAAGAGAGATCTATTTGACCTGCAGTTGCTAGAAAAGACTTCATAGACAAGTTGGGGCTCAAGTTGGATATGTATTTCCCCAAATGCTAAAACAGAAAGCTAAAGGTTCTGTGTGTGTGGGAGCGGGGGGCAGAAGGGCTGTGTGTGTGTGTGTGTGTGTGTGTGTGTGTGTGTGTGATGAATGTGAGTGTGTGGTTCAGGTAGACACCCAGTTTTCACAAAACAACCCATTTGTTGTGAAAACATGCCTAACACCAAGTCAATAGGGTTTAGATGCTAACTTGCAGATTCAAGACAGGGTTTCGAAGGTTGAAGTAAGTGGCAGAGTGGCAAGGGTAGTAGTGATAAATATATGCCTTAGGAAGGAGTGTTTGCCTGGGAATCTTACCTTCTGCTCACTATCCAAGCATCTGCTAAACCCTTTTGCCTACACTGCAGAGTATCCTTGAAATTTTGCCTACCCTGATTAAGCCAAAGATTTGCCAAGTATCAGTGGGCATCCCTTGAGGGTTTCTTTCCATGAGGAACTGGCTGCTGCCTCCCTTTTCTCACTACTTGAAAGAATCATCATTCATCTTAAGTTTCCCCAACACATCTTCAGATAGGTGAAGAGCAGTGAACACCATCTTAGTAAATCACTTCTGCAAGTTTTATATGGCTGGTGGGAATAAAAGTTGGTTCAGACTTTGCAGGGGGCAGGGGAGACAGGGATGGGTGGTTATTTATGTTCCAGAAGTCTTATGTTTTTACATACTCTTTGATCCAACCATTTCAATTCTAAGAATTTCCTATTTATTTATTTAATCAAAACATATATTGCTTATGTGGGCACTGTTTTAAGTGCTTAAAAATCTCATTTAATTTTCACAACAATATCACGAGCTAGGCACTATTATTTTACAGCTGAGGAAAAGGAGATACAGAGAGGTTTAAGTAAGTTGCCCATGGTCACTAGCTAGTATGTGGCATAGCTATCATTTAAATTGAAGATGTCTGACTCTAAAGTCCTTAGAGTTAACTGTACACTATATTGCCTGTGATGATTAATTTTATGTGTCAAGTTGACTGGTCATGAGGTACCCAGATTAAACATTGTTTCTCAGTGTGTCCATGAGGGTATTTCTGAATAAGTTTAATATTTGAATTGGTGGTCTCAGTAAAGTAGATGGTCCTTCCCAGTGGGAGTGGGCATCATCCAATATGCTGAGGTCTGGAAGGGAACAAAAGGCTGAGGAAAGTGAAATTTGTCACACCACATGCTTTTTTCTGCCTTACTGATAGAGCCATAAAATCACTTTTCATTTTCTCCTGCTCTTGGACTGAGACTTATGCCATCAACTAACCTGGATCTCAGGCCTTCAGATTCTGATTGAACTGCATTGCTGGCTTTTCTGGGTCTCTTTTCCAGCTTGCAACACAAATATATTGATGCCTCCTGTGTATCAAGCACAATCCCACTCCCACGGAAATGAGGACTTAGTGTTTTTCAAATTGAGGGCAAACTCATCTGTAAAGCATGAAATAAATTTAGTGAGCTGTGACCAGAATTTCTTTAAAAATAATACAGAAAACAACAGAAAATAGAAGTAACCAGAGAGTTTCGTTTCATGACTTCTTTTCCACTTATATGTGTGTGCAGACAAATCGTGAGTCACAGAGTAACATGTATTTCTTATTGTGAGCTGCAGTCAGAAGGGTTTAAAAGTAATCAGTCTAATAGGAAAGACAAACATTATATTAGTAATTATACTTGTGTCAAGTAGTTTTAAAAAAATAATTGCAAAAACTTGTCAGGAAATTTTTATTATTCAATAATGGTACAGAGATATAATGAAATTCTATCTAGAAACTAAAATTATATTGTAAAAGTATTTTTAGTGACATAGAAATGTGTAAAATATATAGATAATGGGAAAGTCTGATTATAAAACAACAAGTGTAATATACATTTTTGTAAAAAAATAGATATACAAATACATATTTTCATAGAGAAAAGACTAAAAAGGATAATTGTCAAGATGTTTCTACCTATGGGAGTTATGCAAAAAATGTTCTTTGATTTCTCTGCATTTTCTGCAATAAGCATAACAACTCTTATAAAATATATTCTTATATTTATTTTTATATAATAACAATATCAAACATAAAAATTATTGCAAACAATAAAAATAAAGAATTCTTGCAAATAATAACAATAATTAAAAGGGTAAACTAACCAAGAAAAGAGTGGGGAAAGGATGTAAACATCATCATTGGAAGAGAAACCTTTCTTCCCAAATAAATACGTCAAGTGATAGTCGACCACACCAGTGATAAGAGAGATGCAAATTAAAACAACAATAAAATAAAAATACCTCTTTCATTAGTTTTGCAAACTGCTAATTTTATCCTCTTAAAAACACTTTAAGAAAACCCAGTGTCCAATAACCTGGAGTTTCAGAGTAGAAATAAAGTAATATTCACCTTACAAAGAAGCAGGTTCACTCTAAATATCAAACTTGCCCAGGGCTCTTAATGTATGCTTTTTTCCTGCCACAAATTCCAAGGGCCAAGGGTCAGAGAGACTGAAACACTGGCATTGATTAGTAGCTCTAGAATATCATGAAATAAATCACTAAATAAGGTACAAAGGCTTCTTCAGAAAAACACAAAAACTTTTAATACAGATAGAAAAATAGTGTTTATAAACATAATCAATAACTGACACTTTTTCAGTGTTCACTCTACACACACAAACACACATACCATGTTAATCTCCTAACTAACATTATCTCATTTAATTCTCACAATATCTTTATGAGTTTTGATTACTACTTTAGCCTCATTTTTACTGTAAGACAACTGAGGCTACAAGAGGTTAAGTAGCCTGTCCCACAGATAAGTAAGTAGAGAAAATGAGATTTGAGCCCAGATCCCAACATCTTTGCCGTATGCAATCTCAGTAGTTTCACACATTGAAACCTGATAGCTAGTTGTACATAATGCTAACCAATGTCACCACAATAAATTTAAAAAATAAAAAGAATATAGTTTTGAGGTCAGAGGATTTCAAAAAAAGGTCTGGGAATTATTGCTGTTGGATATAGGATCTCTTAAGTTTCTATGTGTTTCTTAGAGTACACATTTATAATATGGTCATGACTGGATTTTTTTCTTGATGAAAATTTAAGTGTCATCAAACTCGGTGTGTCTTGCTTTGGTCAGATTTTTCTTTCACTGTATATGATAACAAAGAAGACTCTACCATGGTCTTTTTCTATGCTGATGTGATTAACACAAAAGGACACTGAAATCATTGTTCTAGGCTCTTTTTGTAGTTTCATAAAATATGGTTATCATAATATATTTGGCCAACAGACATAGTTGTCACTATGTTATAATGTAGTCACCAGAATTATAACAATAAAAATAATGAAAATAAGCATCATATTAGCAATGCCCTAGCAGAAATGATCAATGATAACCAAATATAAAGGTTGTCTATTGGAGATATATATTTCTGAATGGGATATGAATTTCAAGTTTTTTCTTTAATCATTTTTGAGAAATAGGCCCATGTCTGCAGGACCTGTTAACTAGAAAATATGAATCACTTTGAATAATACACGAATAACAATTAACCATTCTCGATGATTTCTGACAGTAATGCTACTCAGTATTTGTGTTCTTTAAATATTCCATTTTTGCAATAGCTATTAGTTACAGTAGTAGTGGTGATGGATGATTGTGCTTTACAGTTGACCAATACTTTTCACTCCTTTCTCTGACATTGTCGTGTTTCTCTTGTCTTCATTTCCCTTTTCCTGATCTGATTTCTTCATTATTTTATTATGAAGAAATCTATTTTATGGAACCACTTAAATAACTTGGGGAATAAAACTAAAATAAATACATGCATGAAGAGTTAAACTATCCAGTCTCGTAAAGCAACCAATTTTTTTCTCCCCATAGACAGAGTTCCAGGTTAAATGTCTTAGCTAATGGCTTATAAGCGGTCTCAAAATGGGAGTCAGGGATTAAGGTCTCAGGTGCTGACATGATGACAATAGATTACATCTTCATATCTCAAAGAATTGAGCCTAATTTCCTTATTGTCATTATTTCCTACTTCATTCTCTCCCTAGTATAAGTTGTAGTCATTTCTAATCAAGCCCAACAGAATGTAGTCATTGGAGAAAAGCTGGGAGGGTGGGAAGAGAGGGACAGAGCAGAGTATGAATTTAGTTTGTGCTCTTCACAGACAACTGTTTTTAACATAAAACCTTTTTTGGCCCATGTTTTTTAATATAGGCTCCAAAAGTAATGATGATGCTTTATACCTGTCAGGACATATTTAGTTCTAGATTTTAAACACACAGATGCATGTGCACATGCACAGAAACATATGAGAATATGCCATTAAACTTAAATATTCTCCCAATAATTAGTTCACAACAGGTGGTTAAGCAAGTTGTTATATATTCTTTATTAAATCTACAAATGCAAATTAAATATTTTACTCAGCAATAACATCATAGCAGTTAAGTATGTAAATAAAATAAAACTAAAACTAAATAAAATAATTATTAAGACAATTTCTTTTTCCACAGCTTCATATAACTGGCTACTCACTGGTTACTGCATGGCTGAAATGGAACTGCGGTTTACGGCAATTGTTGGTGTCCTGGGGCTGGAGCAGTGGGTAGAATTACAAAACAGAACCCCAGCTAGAATGTGGTTCTGATTCCCCATCCTCACTATGCTGGGACAGAAGCACACTGTATGAATTGCCCTAAGAAAAGGGATGATTTTATATTCTGGGCTGGCTACTGGCTGCACAGGGGAAAACTGGCAAGAGCTAAGATGCTCCCTCCCTTCATCACTACTGCTGCTGCTTCAGCTCATTTTTTATCTTTTTCTCCCTCCCTCAGAGTCCTAAGAGTTGGAGCTCAAATTCAGTTTTGAGCTAATAGAGAGAGGGAAGGCAAGAGGTTAAACCAAACTGTTAACTGTGTCTCTTCAAAACTGACATTTAATACAGGGTGTAAATCACTAGGGGAGCCTGTTATTCCTTCAGGAATGCAATTACATAGGGTCAAATAAAACATGAAAGAAACCAACAAGTTTTAAAATGTAGTATGTTCTCAAAAGTAGGCAAGAAGGAATGTGAAGCAGTCCAAATATGCTAACACTCCCTGCTGTCCTATAGGAGAGGATTACAAGGAGAGGTTTCTGCTCTTTAATGATTATATGGTTAAGCATGGGTATGAAAGCACATCGCCCAATCCGGCTGCTCCCCACAGGACTCTGGGTTTCCCGGAGCTCCTTTCATTCACTCAAAGCAGGTGCAGGCTCGCTGTTCAGCCCATTACTGTTACGGTCCCATTACCAGCCCTGCCCTCCACTTAACACTTTTCAAAAGTGTTTATATGGCCGTATAGAATACACTGTGGGTCCTTTTTTTTTTCCCTATCTGTGTCTGTCATTCATTCTAAACACAAATCAACCAGCAGAATCCTTATTTTGTGACTTCAAAGATAGATAAAAGTTAATGTTGTACTTCTGCTAAAAGCTGTCCAATATTTATGGTAACGTATAAATTGTATAGGTGTTAATTTACTCCATGGGGCAGGGCAGAGGGTGGGCTTATGTTTATATTTTGAGAAGTGTCTGTTAACAGTTTGGTCCATTTCAAACAATTTGCTGCCTTAAAAACTCAAGTTGGACCTCCTTCAGTTTAACATTCTCATGAACTAGGGTGACCAGCTTGTCCCGGTTTACCTGGCACTCTCTGAGATTTAGCAGTGCAAGACCTGTATCCCAGGAAACCTAACATTCCCCAGAAAACCGAGATGATTGAGCAGCCTACCGCAAACAGAAGATGATTCCACACACAGTCCATATTCTCTCTTTGCCCCTGGGCTTCTAGCCTTGTATGTACCCAATGTGTGTGTATGGGGTGTGTGTACAGGTAGGCACACACGTGACAGGCATACAGATTCTGAATCAAACCAAGAGAAATTATCTGTGGTGAATAATTTCTTTAAAGTTCTGCTTTCAGGCACATGCAACAGCGTAGTGGAAACTGGGTAGAAATCGTGTGAGGAGAGAGGATGGCTGGGAAGGGACACTGGGATCACAACTTAAAACTAATTATAAAAGAATTCAAAGAAAATGGATAGGTCAGCTGGATTCTGATTCCATTATAATCACTGACTTTTAGAAACTAGTTCTCACTTCTCCAAGAAAAATAGTTTCAAATAAGTTGTGACTCAAATTTGATTTTCCTTATCTCAGATACAAACTGTATCACACTACAAAGCTGACTTCTCAGGGTTTAATTCCAAAGGGTGTAGATTCTATCTGGTTGGCTGAATCTTGGAAGCCTCTACTCCCCCAACCAGCCTCCATCTCACCAACAACCAGGCAATAGTGGCCCCAGGCTGGTCCTGGTCCAGGGGCAGTTGCTGAGGTCAAGCTGGTCCACCTCCAGCTCATAGCCTAGGCAGGCCCTGTGGGGTGTGTCTTTGAGGGTCATGATTTCCTGAGCTCCTTCCCACATCAGCAGTTCTAAGTGCTCCCAGGTCTTTCCAGCAAGCCCGTGGCAACTCCGTAGATCTCATGGCTGCCCGAGCCCATAAGATACATGATTTTGACTGCAAGCTCAGTTATGAAAGTCCCAGGGCTCATTTGAGCTCTTGAGGGCAGCCTAACTCTGAGCGGATCCAAAACTAGAGTAAAATTTAGTTCATCTCAGACTTCTGAGTCCTTTGACTCTTTCCTTGACTCTTCTGATAGCGCATTTGGAAACATACCTGTCCTAGGGGAATTCATATTCTTTCTCTCTCTCTCTCCCTCTGTTCAAAAGATGACAAACTGATACTCATTAGAAATAACATAAAATAATGCAAAAAGTAATAACAATTAAAGTTTTTCCTCCTGACTTATCATGTATGCTTCTTACCTTAGAGACTCCCTTTTCTGTGCTTAGAACGTCTGTCCAGATCAGACATGCTATAAGCATCAATCTCTAAATGTAGTTAAATGCAAAGATATTGGTGGTAGACAGGACAAATAAAGGCTGTAAGACTAGAGGAAAAAATTTAGAAGGCCAGAAAGGTTCCTCCCTGTTCCAAATGAGCATGAGGTATGAGCTGGGGTAAAGAACATGGGCTTAGGAAGGAAACAGATCTGGGTTTGAATTCCAGCCCAGGCACTTATTAGCTGTGTGATCTGGGACAAGATACTTCACCTCTGTCTATTTTAGTTGCTTATCTGTGCCATGGGGATAAATCTAAATGAGGATAGGAAATAACATATATAAAGCACCCAATATATAGTAGATATTTAATAAGCATTAGCTTTTATTGCCATGGCGATAGATTTCACAGGAAAAAGTGACCCCCCTCCAACATTCCAGTATGCTGTGTGCCACAGCATCCTCTAATTTTGATTGCTGAGTTTCTTTCCTAATGGATATCTCTAGGAACTATGAGCTCTTAATCTCAGCCCTCCACCCACACTCACTAACTGGCCCGAAGCAAATCACTTATCTGCCTCAATTGCTTCACTTGTAAAGAGTAGGATAATAATATTTACCTCTCTCAGGGGAGTGTTGGGAAAATTAATGAATGCTTGCAAAGTACCCTGAGATCGACAGATGAAAGGCAGTGTAGAATTGCAAAGTATTATTATAAATATTAGTGTTATTTTGATACATTTGCATTCATGCATGTGTGAGCAAATTTGCACCTAGAGCATTGGATGAAAGTATGTGACTTTTGAGCATCATTTTACGAGTACCTCTGGCAGCCCATAGATATTAATGTCTGTGTAATTTATACATAATAAAACAATCAGTCCCCAAAATAAGAATTTTCCCAGAAAGGGAAATACTACTTTGAGTAGCTGGTATAAAATCAACCACAGTCTATGCTTTCTAGAAGTTCTTTGGCCAGTGCCATGATCCTCCCAGCTGCTTTTAGGGGCTACGACCGGACTATGTGATTAGCTCCCTAAAAAAAGCAGTGAAGTATGACTCTCAGACTTCTCTATCTGCCAACTCGATGACCTTGAGTCTAAAAGAGTTTGTTCTTAAGCTAACTGTATTATTTACTTGCAAAACACAGTCATAAAATCAGATTGCAAAGAAACACCTCTTTGACCCACCTCACAGTCATGTTCTCCCCCTTCCACACCAGTAGTGCCCAGTTCCAGCTCTTGCTACACCCCTTTATTTTTCTAATAAGGCTTCTGCGTCCTCCCACGGGTCCCTGCTTCTGTAAAGGCTATACACAGGCCTCCCTGTTCCTAATATCTCCCCCGACCAACTCAATCCCCTCCCCATATGTAGTGCAAGGTAACATTACAACACTATCCACCATGACAGCACATCACAAAACTCCCAGGAGACCACTTCTGTGGCCTTTTATTCTTCTGCTTTTAGGAATAAGAGTAAGAGTAAATGAAAGCTACATGAGGAAGTTAAAATTCCCTCATGCCTCGAGACTGAACCCTCAGCAGCCATTTTTGTCTGAGTGAGGATGTAGCCTCCTCCTCTCATTCCGGAATCAGAGTAGCATATGGGCGTGAGCAAGACATATGTCTGGTCTCCACTGTAAACTTCGCAGCCTGGCAAGAAACAGCAAGCTTATTCCAGACCCAAATTTTCATTCCTGTTACAGCCATCATAAACGCCTGCTGACTCCTAAGAAGAACAAGCCTGTAATCCTCATAAAAGAACATTCTTGAACCCTGGAAACCAAAGAGAGATATGAATGCTGGTTTTTAATCTGCCAACCCCTTTGTTCCTGGGCTAGAGTGAACCTTGCGGAAGCAGGTGTTGGCCTTCGAGGTTTAGGTTAAAGGCTGTGCACAG
This sequence comes from Macroglossus sobrinus, assembly GCA_004027375.1. NCBI lineage: Eukaryota > Metazoa > Chordata > Mammalia > Chiroptera > Pteropodidae > Macroglossus > Macroglossus sobrinus. The sequence continues at coordinate 94,417 of PVKZ01002087.1, forward strand.
GCCTCCCTGTTGTTAACATCTCCCCTCATCGGCTGGGCAGACGGCCTGAAGTTCCCACAACTTGTGGTTAAGACATTGTCTCCAGAAGGCTCTGAGTAGAATGGAAATATGCGACATGAAAATCAACACTTTAAATCATTTCAGTGGTGTGCTGGAACCAGTTTGCAGTGGCTCAAGAGAGCCAACTATGTGCATCTCTCTTCAACTCTATGTTCACCTACCACTGATAGCTTGAAATCAGCTACTGGTGCCTTAAAGTCACCAAACACTGCAAATCAGGGCTTTACCCACCTTCTGCAAGCTGTTGTTAAACCTTTACTACACTCCATTAAACAGTACTTTTATCTATCAGCATCTAGTAACAGATGGGTTCATGTTATTATTGAGGAATAAGGACCAGGTTGGTCTTAGTATAGAAAGCAGAAAAGAAGGTTAAGGAGGCATGGAAAGTTAATTGTGACAGAAGGTGAAATGGAAGGAAGGACACATCATTGCAAGCTGTCTGGGAGCAGCCAGAGGGTGCTGGATACCGTGGGGAGGAATGAGCAGAATGCCCACTTCAAGGTTTTGCTAAAGGTTGGCCTGACTTATAGATTTTAGCAGCAAGTAAAAGATGCAGCAAGTTTCTCATTCCCTAGGATGTTAGACGAAAGAAATCTGGATTTTAGGCCTTTTGTTGCCTTGATAAACTGTATGATCTCTGAGCCTCACTTTCTTTAATATAAAATGGAGCTAACAGATTTATAAAGGATTCAGTGAGATAATGTTTGTAAAGTACTTGCTCTTGACAGTGGTTCTAATACTGATAAATAAATGAACACTTCACAGCCATCTTATTCTGTTTCCCAACAGTATTTATTATGTTCAATCAATCTGGTCCTGAAACCCTCAACCCCTCTGGCTTCTGATATTTCATGCTCTCTTGGTTTTCTTTCTGCTTCTCTGATCCTGCCTTTACTGGGCCTTTTTTTTTCTATCCCTCCTCAAAACTTAATCCAAGAGTTCCTTCCTCATTAGGCAATCTCATCAAGTCACATGGATTTAAATATTATCTTCATGCGGATAATTTCCAGAATCCTAGAATCATCCTCTGTCTAGACCAGTGGTTCTTAAAGTAGTAACCCTGGACCAGCAGCATCAATGTCACCTGGAAACTGTTTAGAAATGCAGATTCTCGGGCCCCACCCACATCTTCTTAATCAGAAATTCTGGGGGTGGGTCCAGCAATCTGGCTTATTAAGCCCGTGAGGTGCTTCTGATGCTCATTAAAGTTTGAGACCCACTGGTTCAGAATAACATTTTTAATGGTTTTATTTATATCTCTACTTATGTCTCTCAGAAATACCAAACTTAACACATCCAACATAAAATTCCCCAAATTCTCCTCAGTTTTGCCCACCTGTCATGTCCTCAAAATTGTTCATCTAATTGGCACTATTTCCCAATCACTTGCTAAACCTAGAAATCAAAGTCTTTGTCCCCTTCCTTTCTCCCACATCTAATGCATTACCAAATACTACTAATTCTATCTCTGAACTATACCACAAATTTGCTAGTTTCTCCACATTTCTATCACCACCACTATAACTGGGTTCACCATCAAATCTTGCTTGTTCAAACAAGATCAATGCAACCAACATCTTCTACCTGCTTCCACCGCTATTCCTCTCCTGCCCATTCTCCATGCTGCATCAAGAAAGCAAGATCTTAAAACAGAATTACACTCAGGTTAACTCTCTACCCTAAGACATTTTTTAGTAGTTTCCCTTTAGATCTAGAATAAAATGCAAACTCTATGCTGTGGTTTCCAAAGCCCTGTAGGACTTGACCCACATCCACCTCTCTCTTATCTCGAGACCTAGTAGCATTCTCTCCCTCCCCTCCTGTGTCCCAGACTCACTGGTGTTCTCTTAGCTCCCTAAACAGGCCAACTATATTCTGCCTCAGGGATGATGTCCTTCTATCTGGAATTTTTCTCCTCACCCTGTAAGTGAATGGCTCCTCATCCTCACAGTCTCAGGTTAAATGTCACCTCCTCTTTGTGTCCTTTCCTTATCGCCTATTTAGAGTCAACTCCACATCCCATTATTTTCTCTCATCACCTTTTTGTTTCCTTCCTGGCACATCTGCAGTTTGCTAGTTTTTTATTAGGTTATTTACTCACTTGATGTTGGTTCTATTTTGTTTTTCTCTGTAAACTCACAAGGGAAGGGAAGGGGGCTCATCTATGTTTATCTTTGTCAGTGTCTGGCACAGTGACTGGCTCTACTTGGTCTACTGATTCAAATGTTAATCTCACCCAGAAACCCCCTCACAGACACACCCAGAGTAATGTTTGACCAAATGTCTGAGCACTCATGGCTCTATCAAACTGACACAGAAAATTAACCACATCACATTACTGATAAAAACTCAGGAAGATTAAGAAATTTTTCCTATAGTAAAACTAAAATTCAAACCCATGCTCATCTCTATCCAAAATTCTATACTTCAGGTGTTGCTGTTCAGTTGGTATAAATTTTACTCATGATTCTCAAGCTCATTGTGGGCTAAGAAGATGCCAGTTCATCATTTCTTCCTTTGTCCAGGAGAGAATGTTGTGATCAAGACATACATTTTGTGGTATCAGAGCTCTTGCTCCAAGAAAACAAGACAAAGCAACAGTAGCAGGAAAGAAGAGCAAATAACAATTCCAAACTTGGGTCCCTAATCACAGACTGCAGTTAAATTCCTTTTCATTTTGTTCTTTCCCTTACTTATGGAAGTTAAAGTTCTCAAGTGATTCATCACTGTAGCTATATCTGGCATATAAAAGGTGCTCAATAATTGCTTTCAAGTCAATAAACAAGGAAATAAAGGGAAGGCAGGGTGTTCATTTGAAATTTTCTACTGAGGTATCAAGATATAATAGCAAGGAGATTATATCTTGCAGGTGTAAACACTTAAAGAAAATGTTTAGAATTAGTTTCTCAGCTTTGGATATGTTCACCCATAATGTGGACTTAAAAGGGCAGATACCAGGCCTCCATGAGGGTCTGACACTTTGAGTTTTGGAATCCATCACTTGAAGGTGACTAAAGGTGGGCTTTTGAGAAGAAGATTTCTTGAGGTCTGCTTTTGTCTGTGGCTCCCACTGCTTAGCTCTCCTCTCAGTAAGGGAGGGGTAGAGGAGTAGCTGCCCCTTACTCTAATTCTAGTGAGAAGGACTCCAAAGTTGTGAGACAGAAGAGGCAAGTGACTAGCTCACCAGAGAAATAACTGCTGGTCCTTCTGAGAACAAGTCAGTGCTGTGACAACCCCCAAACTGTGAGAAACCCACAGAAGAATGTGGTCCTGGATCATTAAAAAGGAGACCCTACCTTATATCAAGAGGCTTCTGCTAGAGGTCAGAAGAAAGTGGAAGAATGCAGAAGCCAAGTGATCAGCAAGACTGCAAAGTGACTAGCCAAAAAAGGGACACTACCTACGTCAAGGGAGCTGAATGTGAAGAGGCTCTGTAGGGGTACCTCTGAAGAGCCCACAGAAGAACATACAAAGTCCCAAGAAGGCAAAGTCAGCTTATGACAGCAGCAATCAAGTAAAAACTTTGCTAGCCCCCTCTGTTCCTTCCCACTGCTTTTGCCCTGCTCAGTTAGTGGGGAGAAGAGAAAGGCTAAGCAGTTAAAAAGAAAAGAACAGTGATCCCTCTTCCACTCTAGAGGTCAGTGGAAGCAGGACTGAACTGAGGGAGAAGAGATGATTTAACATTACACAAGTTCAAAGTCTGGTTATTATATAGAACTGCACATTTAATTACTGAATCAAAGCTGTGTCTATGACACAAGTGACTATATGATTTTTTTTTATTCCTGAATGATCAGTGAAAGATTAGTACCAGCCAGATTTTCACCCAGAGTATGGGAATGGGGCTAGCTCTGATGAATGAATGTTAACACTCCAAGAGTCCAACTTGATTACCATAGTATTTACAAAATAAAAGAATGACAAATATACAAATAAATAAGCCAAAGCACAATCCTCAAAGCTAATCTGTCTAATCTGCATGTCCTTTGAGACCCCTATTGTTTCTATCACCTGGTAGAGGAGCTCAGAGGTAAACCCAGGAGAAAATCCAAGAGAAAAAGGAAGGTTTTTTTACATATTTAGCCAAAAGCTATGACAGCTGAAAAGCTTTTGAATTAAAAATGCCAAGTAACTCTAAAAACAACTCTCTTCTCCAATATTCTAACCCAACACCACGACCACCACTCCCTCCTCGCAAAAGATGACCCAAAGTCAGCAATTTGGTCTATAATCTTCTAGTTCTTTTTCTGCATGCCAGTATATATTTTGGGAGTTGTATGCTTCTTTAATGGGCTTAAAATAAATGCTAGTCAATAATATTTATTTTGACTGAACAATGTGTTTGTTTTTAATGAGTGCTCATAATAGTGATATCTCATAATTTATGCAACTACCTTTCTACAGGAACATACAGCACCCGGTATTCCTAGGTGTTCTCCCATTCAAGTACTAACCAGGCCCAACCCTGTTTAGCTTCTGAGATCAACGAGATTGGGCACGTTCAGGGTGTAATGGCCATAGACTGTATTTCATTTTTTAACCAAAATGATACCGAGGATTTTTTATAATGTCTATTTGCAGGTGCACATATTTCTTCAGCATAGAATCCTAAAAATAAAATCCAAAGGTCAAATATCCATTTTAAACATAGACATATATTACCAGAAAGACATTATCAATTTACATTTCTACAAAGACTGTCTAATGGCACTCTACTTCCCCACATGCTTACTAAGGCTTGATATTATCGAGTTATAAATTTTTTCCAATCTGCTGAGTAAAAAAATGACATCCAGTGTTGTTTTTTTAATGTGCATTTCCCTCTTGAGGAGCATGGCTGACTATCTTTTTATGTTTGTGACCATTTGTGCTCTTCTGCTATTAATATTCCTATTCATATTCTTTCCCTATTTTTCAATTGGGTTGTTCATCTTTTTTAAAAATATTTATGGATAGGACATTGTTATTTGTGGATACTAATTGTTAATTACATGTTTGACAAATATTTTTATCTCAGTCTATTATTTGTGTTTAATTTTTAACTTTTTAAATGGTGTCTTTGAGGAGAATTTTATATTTTTATAGAAAAAAGTGGTATTTTTTTCTTATTTAGATTCTAGGTCTTGTGTGTTGCTTATGAAGATCATACCCTAATGAAATATTTCTCCATCTTTCCTTCTAATACTGTTGCAATTTTGCTTTTTAAGGTGAAGTTTTTAATTCATTTAGAACTATTATTATGTGAAGTAGATATTTATATTTATTTTTCCAAATCGTTCCAACACTATTTAGAACTAACTCTTTCTTCTTTGGTTAGAAATACTATTTTATTATAAACCAAATTACAATTCATTTATTAGTCTGTTTGGAGATTTTCTATCCCATTCAATTGTACTCTTTATATAGATGCTAATGATATATTACTTTAATTATTATACTTTGAGATCGAATAGGTCCTTTCACTTTATTTTTTCTGCATTCATTTTTTAAATCTGATGTATCTGAGAATCACTTTGAAAATTTTATAAAATCTGAATTTTGATGATTTATCAATTTGGGATTGACAGCTTTACAGTGCAGTACCTTCTTATTCTGAAACACGATTTCCACTTTCATTCATTAAAGTCTTTTTTATGTCCTTGAATATAATTTTAAAGTATTCTTTACATAGCTTTTACACATTTCTTGATAAATTTATTCCTGCTATTTTATAGTTTTTGTTGCTTTTGCTAATACATTTTCTAATTGCTAGTGTAGAGATTCTATAAATACCTTGCATCCAGCCATTTTATTAAACATTCCTTTAGTTGATTCTATTTGCTCCTCTCTGGAGACTCTCATTAAAATGACTCTAATATTTTGACCTCAGTGCTTTCATGTATCTATAATGTTTTACATCTAACCAGAGGGAGAGAATATGTAAAGAATACAGAGTTCAATCAGGCAGTAAAGAGAGTAGAAGAGCAGTTAGCAATCTCAGACCTCAGATGTAGACTTATATCACATAGAAGAATTGGGTAACTTGTAAGTCCAATCCAAGATAACTGAATCCCATTTGAAGAGTTTATACTTTGAGTCCCCATTGCCATAGCAACAATGAAAAGCATTCATGATGTCTATTGGTGATGAGGGTAGGATCACGCTGAATATACAGGCTTCAGGTTCCACTCTCTTAACCTATTCTTACTTAAGATAATAAAATCCAGTTTGCGAGCAATGGTAAAATTGTCCCCCTGCAAGTAGTGTGTTACCAATCTCATGGAAGTTTAGAATTTAATATATTCTAAAGAAAATCACACTCAAATTATTAATACTTTCGTGTCATATTTAGGATAATTGGGGAAATTTGGATTTTGAATTGGCACTAGGTTACCTGACAGATTAGCCTTATGAATTTCAATTTGAAATTTGTAGCTGAATAACTGACTTTAAAATTAGGACTTTATTTGAAATATGAGAGAATTTGGCCAAATCTGTCAACAGTATTGGAATGTTAAATAATACGAGCTATGCTCTCTACTTACAGATTTAATTGATTAGATTTATAAGAGTACTTGGAAAGGTTTTGCTTATTAATAGGATAGGCATTTTTAAAGCTTCAAAGAAAATAAGATTTATCAAGGTTATAAGTGCATTTTATATCCTTTAAGAGAATATGTTATAAAAAGAACAGGTTTTTAAAGAATTTAGTTTATAAAAATTGTTACTCAAATATTAATTTTTTAAAAGTAAAGGTGATTGTTCTTATTTAACTATACTTATAAAGAGAAAAACAAGATTGTAAGTAGAACTTAAAGGCTTAGAGAGAATTTTAGAGTTTCTTACCTTAATAAATTGAATATTCATTTTTAAATACACTAATTGGTTTTTCTGTGCACAAAAGTTGCCCATGATTATCACTAAACTCATGCTGATAATTTATTTAGATTTTCAAGGTAGAAGATTATTTTATCAGAAATGTTAGTTTTGTCACTTCTGCATCTATTTATATGTTCATATAAATTTTTTCTTTTAGTTTGTTGATGACAATTAATTTTTGATTGTTAAACTGCCTTGCACATCTGGGATAAATCGCACTTGATTGCAGAATATAATTCTTTTTTATATATTGTTAGATTCAGTATGCTAATATTTTGTTGAGGATTTTTGCATCTATGTTCATGAGAGATATTGATTTGTACTTTTCCTATAATATCTTTGTCTATTCTGGTTCTAAGGTGATGCTGGCCTTACAGAGTAAGTTAAGAAGTGTTGTTTTTGGAAGAAATTATAGATAATTATTATAATTTTTTCTTTAAATGCTTGGTAGAAATCACCAGTGAACTTATCTAGGCCAGTTGTTTTCTCCTTTGGAAGGTTATTAGCTATTGATTCAATTTCTTTAACAGATAATAGGCCTATTCAGATTGCCTTTCTCTTCTCAAGTGAGTTTGACAGACCATATCTTTCAAGGAATTGATTCATTTTTATCTAGGTTATTAAGTTTATGGGGATAGAATTGTTTGTAATATTCCTTTATTATTCTTTTCATGTCCCTGGGATCTATAGTAATATTTTCTCTTTCATTTCTAATATTAGAATTTGTGTTTTTCTCTTTTTTTCTTAGCCTGGTAGAGGCTCATTGACTTTATTAAACTTTCCAAAGAACCAGCTTTTGGTTTTGTTGATTTTCTCTATTGCCTACTTATTTTTAATTTCATTGATTTCTGCTCTAATTTCTATTTTTTTCTTCTGCTTATTTTAAATTTAATTTTCTATTCTTTTTCTAGTTGCCTAAGGTGAAAGCTTAGATTATTAATTTTAGATATTTCTTCTTTGTAATACAGCATTCAATGCTATAAATTTCCCTGTAAGCACTGTTTTTGCTGCTTCCCACAATTTTTAATAAGTTGTATTTTCATCATTTTAATTTAGTTAAAAATATATTTTTTAAATTTTCCTTGAGATTTCTTTTTTGACTCATGTGTTATTTATAAATATGTTGTTTAATCTCAGTATTTTAGAATTTTCCAGCTGTCTTTCTAATCTTGGTTTCTTGTTTAATTCCCTGTGGTCCAAAAGCAGACATTGTTTGATATCTAGTCTTTATACTCGTTACGATGTGTTTTTGGCCCCAAATGTGGTATATCTGGGTGAATGCTCCATATGAGCTTGAGAAGAATGCATAATTTGTTGTTGGATGAAATAGATGTCAAACATATTCGATTGATGGTGTTATTGAGTTTAACTATGTGCTTACTGATTTTGTTCTGGCTAGATTTATCCATATTTGATAGAAGAGTGTTAAGATCTCCAACTATAATAGTGAATTCATCTATTTCTCCTTGCATCTCTATCAATTTTTGCCATGTATATTGATGCTGTTAGGCACATACACATTAAGGATTATTATGTCTTGTTGGAGTATTGACCTCTTTATAATTATACAATGCTTCTCCTTATCCCTGATAACTTTCCTTGCTCTGAAGTCTGCTCTATCTGAAATTAATATGGTTACTCCCATTTTCTTTTGATTAGTGTTAACATGATATATCATTCTCCATCCCTTTACATGTAGTCTATATGTGTCTTTATGTTTAAAATAAGTTTCTTGTAGACAACATACACCTCAGTCTGGTTTTTTTATCTGCTCTGACAATCTGTCCTTTAATTGGTATATTTAGACCGTTGTTGACATTTAAAGAGATTATTAGGTTAACATCAACCATATTTACTACTGTTTCAATTTATTGACATTGTTTTTTATTCCTATCTTTCTCTTCCACACTTTTTCTAACTTTTGTGATTTTTATAGCAAACCATTTTGTTCTTTTATTAACCCATTTCAGATTTTCTACCTTTTTTTGCTGATTTTGTAATTATCTCTGGAAAATAATATATTTCATCAAGATTTTCAAGTTCAAGTACATTTATAGATAGAATAAATAGAATTCTCAAATAATTCTTTCCTTTCGGCCATTTTGTTGCCTTTCTCACTCTAAATAGATTTAGTGTTCTTTCTGTTAAACTGTCAGTGGAATAGCAAAAGTTTTTGTCTTTTCATAAGTCTTTTCAATTTATGTCCTTTTGATTTTATCACTAAAATCTTTTCGTGATTTTTACAGTTTAAAAGTATTTGTTTCCATCTTTATTAAGCTTTTCTTCGATTTTATTTATTTATTTATTTATTTATTTATTTATTTATTTATTTAGGAAGTTTAACACTTAAGCAAGGCAATTTTATATAAGACTGTCGATACATTCCAATGATGATAGTTTTCTGCCCCACCCACAATAGAAGTCCAATATCATTATTCTGCCACCAGGTGGCTAGCTGGAGATACTGAGGTATGATGACATAGCAGGGCTCAGTTTTGATATTTGCTATTGTCTCATTGAGCCCTCCGCAGTGCTAGAGCCAGATTCCACACATAACTTCCCTCCTTACCTCAATGCTTTCCATGAGCTCATTGAGAAATCACTAGAGTGGTCAAGAAAAGTGACTGCTAACTGACACTTATGGAACAAGCCATTCTTTGCCCATCTGATTATTGAGAAAGTGCTGAGCTGAAGCTGAGGAAACAAGGCAGAGTGAGATGTCTCCAGATCTCACCCTGTGAAACAAAAATAAGCTGAACATCTAAAATTCAACAAAAAACACCCAAACTGCACACCAGCACGTCTGAGCATAGGATCTGTTCATAAGAGCTACCCCAGGTCAGAACCCCAGAGTGTCAGGCGGTGCACTCAAAGAAATAAAGAAGCTGCCTCTCGCAGCCCCTGGAGCTCCTTGCAGGAGGGGGAGGGGTGAAGGTGCTGTGACTTCCCTGATCAGCCTACCTGGAAGTGCCAGAAATTCTAGCGGCTGGCAGCAGGGACCAGTCATCAGAGCAAAAAGCAGAGAAGTGGAATGGGACCACAGAGAAACAACAGTTGATTTTAACCAGCCCGGCTGCAAAACTGAGGCTGAGCTTCAGCTCCCAACCTTATACCCAGAGGGCCCCTCCTCCCCCATCTGAGACCAATCACCGCGGAGCCCCAGGGGAATCTGAGCAAATGCTACTGGAACTGTTGCTATCACTGACAGGGACTGAAACTGAGAGTAGCAAGTGTGATTAAATATCTACAAGAAAATAAAAAAGACATTTAGGCTTTATATAAAGCAGGGATCCAAGAAGATTAGATGCCACCTACTGGAAACCAAAGGAAAAGTGCCTTCTTTGCAGCAGGCTAAAGAGACCTTTATATAATAAATCTTCTTTCTGGAAAAACAACAGAATATACTTCCATTAATGCCCAGGTGCAGAAATAGTCCATTAACACCATGAAAAACCAAGGTAACAAAGTATCTCAGAAAGAAAGAGAAAAATCTCCAGAAAATAAGTTTACAGACATAGAAATATGCGACTTAAATGACAGAGAATTCAGAATGGTACTTCTGAAAAAACTCAATGAGATCCAAAACTATTCAAATCAACAATTTTAGGAATTGAAAAAACAACTAGATGAGCAGAGCAAAGAGACTGAAACCCTCAAAATGCACCAAATAGAACTTCTGGAGATGAAGAACACACTGCAAGAGTTGAAAAATGAAATAGCAAGCTTGAAATAGAGTAGACCAAAAAAAGGATCAGTGATATCGAAGACAAAAATCTAGAAATACGTCAGAAGGAAGAAGAGAGAAACTGAAGAATGAAAAATAATGAAAGAGAAATACAAGAACTAGTTGATACCTGCAGGAGAGGAAACATAGCAATGATGGGCATTATCGAAGGCGAGGAAAAGGAGCAGGGACTAGAAAGCATTTTCAGACAAATAGTGGATGAGAAATCCCCAAATCTAAGGAATGAGCTGGAGCTTAGAATTCAAGAAATCAATAGAACACCCAATTATCTCAAACCCAAAAGACCTTCACTGAGAAAGTCCTTGGTTGTGATGGCCCTTGGCGGGCATTCATAGAATCACAAATAATGACACACTCTGGATCAAAAGCAGGGCAATGGGAGTGGCTTGCTAGAGGCAGGTGATAGGAGGTGTATCACTTACAGAGAATTTAAAAATAATAATAGAACCAACTATAAACTGGTCTTTTTATTAGCAACATGTGTTGGCAATTCTAAACAATGTCAGTGATAGAATCCTTCTCAAAAAATCTTTTGTTGATTTACATTCTAAAAATTGCTTGCACCTGGAATGGACCACCCCCACCACACCGCTTTGGTATGTCAAAAGTTTCCACTCACTTACATTGCCCTGAGATCTTATTGTCAGTCCTTCAGTATTATTTTTTTTCAGTTTCTATCCATCTATCCAACCACTAGCCATTGATCTGAATCAATTTAGACTCATAAACAGAATATCTTTTCTTTCCAGGCTTCCCTAGTGATTTACACCCTGTATTATAACTCTACCCACAGAGAGAATTTCAATTCATTATTATCCTATTATCACACACAAATGAGGTTAATAAGTACAGCAGTCTGCATATAGTGTAGAATCATCTATAAATCAGGTTTAATGTTTTGTTTCCTTATTCATTTGGTCGTAGAGGAGTCCTCCCACCCATGAGGCTATATCAGTGGATTGAAAGAGATGTGGCCAGGCATCAAGGATGAGAACTGTAGCAATGTGTGTCACCTGCTCACATAACTTACTGGTTCCTTTAGGCCTTCTTGAGTTCAGGCTCATGCATCTCACTTACCCTTCTTGAAGAGTGCTGCTGGGCATACTCAACTTTATGGCTTGGTAGATAAGATAACATCCAATTCATAATAGGGAGTCCTGTAGCAAAACAGAGTGAGCCCACATCTAGGTTAGCAGCTGACTCGGAGTTACTACCTAATTAATTTTTCAAGAATTCACTGACATTCTTCAAAATGATTTGTCTTCAGGGATCAGTGAGGATTATAGGAGTCACCACCTTTGCAATATCTCCAGGAATAAGGTATTGTTTTTGATTTACTATTTATCTGTGTTCTTAAAGTTATTTGCATAACACTGTTCATAACATTCCTAGAGGCATTAAAATTGCCTCTAGAATATGTAGTAATAGCTTCTCTTTCATTCTTGACAACAATGATTTGTTTTCTCTTTTTTTCATTGTCTTATCATATTTATGTAAATTTCATTAATCTTTTTTAAGAACCAATTTTTGACTTTGCTAATTTTTTCTATTGTCTGTCCATTTTCTATGTTATTGATTTCCATTTTTATCTTTAGTGGTTTAATTTTTTATTTAATTTTGGTTCAATTCTCTTTTTCTGTGATCTTAAGGTGGAAATTTGGATTATTGGTATTAAGCCTCCCTCCTTTTCTAATATAAATGTTTAAAAGTATAAACTTTCCATTCTGCACCGCTTTATCTGTTTCCTTCTTATTTGAAGTATCTTCATTATCATTTGGTTTAAAATATTTTCTAATTTTCATTGTAATTTCTTCTTTGATACATAAGTTATTTATAAGTATATTGTTTCATTTCTAAATATCTGAGGATTTTCAGAACAGTTTTTTTGCCATTGGTTTCTAATTTAATTCTGTTGTTTTTAGATAATATGTTTGAATAATTATCAAGGCTCTATAATTTATGAAACTTGTTTTATGGCCCAAGGGCACAAATAAAATCTTATTCTTTGTATACTAGGATATAGTACAAAGTAAACACTCCATAAATATTTGATGAACAAATAAATAAATGAGGAGTTGCCACACCCTCACAGACTAAAATGACGCACAAATTATAGAAGTCAAAAGAGAATAGTAAAATCATGATAGTGGTAGGAACATACAACTTTTCTATAGTTGAGAGTACAAAGTCTTTGTTCTTTAAAAACTGGATCTTGAAGTACAGTGAAGATGTGAGAAATCTTGAAGCCAAAAGATGAGAACCAGGGATAAAGCCAAAGAAAAAAGACAGCAAATGCTGGAGATAGAAAACAAACAAATAAGGTACAGAATCTGAAGTGAGACTTTGCCTCTTCAGATAGCCAAGATTTGACTAGTTTATTTGTTGTCATTTATAAACTACTGATGACTTAAGAAGGCTTCATCTGCATTATGTATTTGTCATAATAATTAGCATGTGGGCAAAGATAACTTTAAGTAAACTTATATGTAGTTCTTTCTGTTTCTAAACCAATGACTATTGTTTTCAATGCCTTGAATCAAGTATCCCATAATATACAGTCACCAGCAAAGTGCCCTGGCAGATACTAAAGATAATTTAGTCTACCAGGTTCCTATCCATACAGAATAAACAGGCCTAGCTGGGGAAATCTGTGATTTAATGACTTAGGTTGGTCAGTCTTACCAATATTAGAGAAACAATTTCGCATACAGAAATCTCAGCTGTCCCTGTTACAGCATAAAATTTCTTCACCCAGAAGGAGTTTTAAAAGGAAAGAAAATAATGTATTTCATGATTAACTCCTTCCCCAGTAAAACTGTTCTCTGAAAGCACATATTTTGGAGTTTCTTATCTATATCATCTCATTCAATTGAAAATTAGAACAAAATCAATAAATTTTCATAGGACACTTTTTTTAAATGAATGTCAATATTTTTTTTTTCTGTGTGGATACAATATAATTTAGCAAATCTCATACTGAAAGCTGTTCAGGTTGTTGCCAATATGTTGCTATTATGATCAATGCTATAGTGAACACCTTTCTACATCTATTATTGTGCTCTTATGCTATTTATCCGTTAATATAAATTTTAAGTAGAATTTGATTTTTATAGCACTAGTATGTAGCAAAAGCCAGAGTAGAGTAAATATTATGATTAATTGACACTGTTCAAGAAAAGAACTTTTTGGTTTTACAAACTTTCTAAATTCTTATTTGAGTTTCCTTAAGAATAAAAACGCAACTTAACTTCCTTTTTTAAAAACCTTCTAGACCTAAGTTTGCAGCAGTTAGAAGCTTCCGGGGCAACTCTATTGACCCTTGTGTCCCCTCTCTGTGGTTTGGGAGACAAGGACTTGGGACACACAAGGTTGCAAGTCCCCACAAGTCTGGCTTTCTTTTTCACCTGAAAGAATGAAAATACAGAATTAGGTAATGGACATCTGTTTCCTCTATTTGGCTTTCCATGGGATTAAGATACTTACTATATTATCTAATTGTTTCTCTCCCATTCAAGGGCTGCCTTCCTTTGTGAGGTACGGCAGAGAGGGGTCCTTTTTAAGTCTGCTTCTGAGGCTTGATGCCTCAGTGTGCTTGCTTTTGCCCTGAGATTTTCATGTGTTTGACATGCTTAATTTCATCAATCCAATCAAAAAAATTCTGAGGAGATTTACAGACTGTTCTGGAATTCTGCAAATGCTTTATTATACATATACAACCTTTTAAAGTTAAGTGCATAGTAAACAAAATATGAGAATACATGTTGATCATATTCCCTTATCATTAAATTATAAAATATTAAATATGGGGATAAAATGCTTTGGGAATACTTATTGTTGCTTTTCGAAGTATGGTTGGGAAGGGAAGTACAAAACTAAGAAAATATAGTTTAGCTTAATTAAGCAGTCAAAAAAGTATTTTTATTTTTTAGATATTTAAATTATTAATACATAAAAGTTATATTTTAATATACTTTCTTACTTGCCTGCAACCTTCAAATTTTTATGAAAATTCATATTTATAAGAAAAAGTTAATTTCAGATAACTTGAAAGGATTCATAACAGCTCCCTGTTCAAGGTTGCATACAGTCAATTAATCTCTGAGTCTTCGGTTCCTCATCAATAAATATTGAACTAAGTAGTTTCTAAATAACCCTCTCACCCCAAATTCCATGATTTTAGGTATTTGGAATCAAATGATTTATTACTCTACAGGCCATATATCTCTGAGGAATGCAAGGAGTTAACAGAAAAAGAAAATCTCAAAAAAAGGACTTTTTTGAACTGCCAATAATCTATTATTTACTTGCAAATACCCCTCAAATACCTTATTGGTGTAGTTCTTTCTACAAGAGCATCAATCTCAGAGGCAATCACTATTCTATCTGTATGCATTTAGTATGGCAGGGTTCATAGGAAACTTTCATAAATTTTCCTCAACATTGAAAAGAGTAAAGACAACAAGTTTTAAAGACTAGAGAAATCTGGACTTTGAATCACAGATGGAAAAACTTCAGTTTAGTCAAGTATGATGTTATGTCTAATCTACTTATTTTCTTCTGCTGTAGTTGTTTTAAATGCTGAATTTTCATAAAACTGCTCATTTTTTGATTTTCCTCCTCCCCATGATGCTAATGAATTTTGAATATTACATCTAGTTGTTTCATGACCCAGTCTGACTGCTTTAGACCCAGAGTAAAGGTAGCACAGTGAAAGAGCACCAGATAAAGTCAGGGAGACCTGGATTATAGGCTTGACTCTGAGACTTTGGACGAATGGATTAATCTTCTGCATCTCAATTCCCCCTTCTATAAAATGAGAATATTGAATTGCTTAGGTCTCTTTCTCTTTTAAGATTCTATGGTTCTATAAGTAATTTCACCAACATTTCTTTTCATTGACTATAAAGATTCTGATTCACTTCTGCTTCTAATTTTAATAGGATTGATTTACAATCGGAATTTCTTGCTTTCATCTTAATAATAATAACAACAACAAAGCATCATTCTCTACTACTGGCTTTTGAGTGTCACATTCTCAAATACATGAACCAAATCCAGAAACATAAAGTCTCACAGATGAAGAAAGAATAGAGAATTAGGGAAAAAGCTCAAGGACAAGTTTTCACACGTAGGGACAAGGAAGGATAATAGGCATATTAATGAAGATTCTTTATTGTGGGTGGCATTAACTTAACTCAAACTAGGCAAATTAAGGGGATTTATTAACTCTCATAAGTAGAAGGTTCAGGATATTTCACCTGGCTTCAGGTGCACCTGGATCAAAGATCATAAATGACAATATTAGGACTCTGTCTGATTCCCTAGTTCTTTGACAGTTCTCTCTAGATCATTAACAAGATGACAGCTGGAAGCTAAAGACTTGAATTCTCTATAAGCGTAATAAGGTTAAGAGAGAGAAACATGTTTTGTTTTGTTTTGTTTTGTTTTGTTTTGTTTTGTTTTGTTTTGTCTTGTTTCTTCCCCAATTAACTCCAAGAGAAAGAATAGTTTAACTCTGTCACATACTGATCCCTGTACTAATCAGTGTGGCCTCTGGATTAGGTTCTCTGGTTTTTAGGGCAGCATAGGTGATGCTTCCATCTCTGTAGCTGGAGGAAAGCGTGTAGTCAGGCCTATAAAACCAAAGGGGAAAGGGCTATTCATGGGAAAGAAAAAAAAGTAGGGGAAGTGTGCTAAAAAGATACCAAACAGAAAGACACTACAGTAGATTTCATTTGACATGCCAACTCAAGAATAGATGGTAGTTACTTGGGATGATGAGTTCTGATTAAAAAAAAAAAAGATTCTGAGCTATGTGAAGACTCACTAAGAAAGAGTGTGAGCAATGTCTGCAATGGACAATGGAGTGGACAAGAGTGGTATGCAAACCACACAGTTGCTATCTTTGCCTAATGTGAAAACATAGTTCAGTTCTTACTAACTACAGTTAATTCAACTACTAACTCTTTAAAATGCCATGGTTATTGGCCCTTCTTTTGAAAACTTCCATTTATTCATACTTATAAATCTTCCCAGATTCTTAGAGATAGAAATTTCCTCTATGATGAAAATTTTTACATTTATTTGAGGTCCTGTTGACATTTAGGACACAGACAATGACACTAGCTAGCAGTGGTTTTAAACAAGGAATGCACATCCGATTCACCTAGGCAGTTATTTAAAAATATATAAGCCTAGCCTTTCTGCCCAAACTTTCTGATTCAATAGATATTAATATCTCAGAATTATTATTATTACGTATGAAAGTTATACATCTTCATAGTAAAAGCAAATAAATAAAGAAAACAAGACAGAGAGGTGCAACATTAAAAAATTCCCTTGCCAAAGAGGTTTTTGGGTGAGAAATAGGGAAAAGAAAACATTTCTTTTGTCTTATATAATGTCCATATTTAATTTTTTTTTACAGAGTCTAATTGCTTTTGTGTTTTACAATCAGCCTGATAATCTAAAATATGTATTTTAGTCAGTCACCATGAAGTCCGTACCAGCCAAATTGTCTTTCTTCACTGAGACTACTTTGGTGGCAGGTAACAAAAACGCATAAAATATTTTTAAAAACTCTTTTTGAGATGAGAGGCTGTTCTTACTCCCCTGAGGTAACTGTTGACATATTTTTTCAGAAGCTTTATATGCATATAAGCATATACCTATATCACAGAGGAGGCACAAGCCCATAAGTTATATGCATATCTCTCCTTTTATTATTATTTTAAACATAGATGGAAATACATTATTATACTATTCTATTCTGCAGCTGGCTGTATTCACTTAATTATTTTGACCTCCTTCCCATAGGATCTACCTATATTTACAGAAAATTTACTTCATTTTAATGGCTTCATAATATTCTAAGTTCTTTCTCATTTACCAATAATGTATCAGCAAACATTTTTTTAAATATATATTTGGGCACCAGTGTGCATACAGTTATGGAATACATTCCCACTTATGTCAGATTACTATATATGTACATTGATATTTTTGATGGACACTACTGAATATAATATAATCCAAAAAGATTATTCAAATTAATAAGCCACCCATACTATATGAGAATATCTGTTTTCCCTACTCCCAGATGGCCAAAGTATTTTAAAGAAAGGTTCCCAGGTCACCTTGAAACATAGTCCTGATCAAGAACCACTGTAATCAAAAGCTGTTTCTTATTTTTTTAAAAAACTATAATTTGTTTCATTTGTTTTTAGAATTGTTTTAAAGTCTAAAGACACCTCTTGGAATAAGAAGTCATATGTAGAAAGACCTAAGTTCTAGAGATCATATCCATTTGATCACATCCATTTGAACCTATACCTGATGTTGAAAGCTGGGGGCCTGTGAGACATTGGATGAAGATTCCCAAAACCTTGCTTGTATTGTCTGCATCAGAATCTCAGCCCATGAAAGCCACAGAGAGATGCAATTTAGTGACCACAGGATGGATCCTCTCTCCATCTGAACTTTCTCTGGCCTGGGAGCTACAGTGTGGTTCTGACTGCTCAGTGATAGCACAGTCACAGCTGAGCACATTCATACAAACAAAGCATTTAGAACTTTCTAGAAAAGAGATGTCTGTAATAATAAAGTACAATTTTAAATATTTTAGACGCATACACACACACACACACACACACACACACACACACCAGATCTAAACATTCTGTGATAAGATACAATGTTGTGCATTAACTTTGCTAAGATTTGGGAATTGATGTGGGAAAGTGGGAACATTCTCAAATTTGTGTTAGGGTACCTGAAATAAATTTATGGCATTGGATAGGTCACTTTTAATCTAAGGGAGTAAAGGAGATAGTATGATAAATGTAGTCCCCAGATAATCTAAAACAATTATTTCAGTCAGTAACTACAATGTCCATCCCAATCAAACAGTCTTTACTGAGACTATTTTTGGTTCTGAGTGAGAAAAATCAACAAGCTAGCTTAACAAAGAAAGAAAGTAAGATAGAAGTAAATTATTATAAGGATACAGGGTTTTCTCACAAACACTTAAGGCAGGAATTTCAAAAGGGACTAGAACCAAATGTGTGAGAAGCCACAAATTTCCCAGGCACTACTTGCCTCCACCTTTCACCTCTTGCCTCTGCTTAGTTTTTCTTATCTCTTTCATTCTCCTCTTGGCAGAGCAGCATTCCATGCCTTTTCCAAGCCTTGTGGTGAGATGGATGCTTCACTGCTCTTGAACTTCCATCAGCTCAGTTCCAATGACACCCTGTGTCTTCTGGGCTATCTCAGAATCTAATTTTTAAATTCTTAAGAGAATCCAACTGGTCCAGGTTGGGTCAGGTATCTACTCAACCTTGGCCAGAGATGGTGGTTTCATGTAACAATACAATAGCAGCTAAAATTTATTGGGTGCTAACTATCCTTTATAAGTATTATCTTTACATAGCCTTTGGGGTCCCTCCTTTATCGGGACTCTGAAACAAGTTTTCAGAGAAAGAGGATGGTTGTGAGTTGTTCTGATATCCTAAAATATGTCTATGACTCAAATCTTTCCTTCAGAGCATGAGAAAATTATATGCAAAGAGACAAATATGCACATAAAATGTTAATTTAAGCTTTGTAACTCAATTCAATAATGCCACAGTGGAAATAAGTGCAGGCTTTGGATTCCAAAATATTCAAGTTCTAATTCTAAATCCAACAAGTGACTTGGACAAGTTCCTTCACCTCTCGCTCAATTTCCTTTTCCTTCTGTGAAATTCTGATAAAACATATTGCATGACAGAGTATACACAGAGTGATTGAGTACTGCTACCTCTGAAGCACTTAAACATTAAAAAGTATTTATGAGTGCTTCCTCTGTAACAGGGGAATGCACACCAGCAGAAAGGGAAAGGGAGAAGCAAAGAGTCTGCTTTCTCTGGTGGGCATTACCATTGCGTAATACCATTATTAGTAATGAGAGCTAATAGTTATCAATTATCGTATATATAGTGGAGAAATTTTCTCAGTGCTTTACATATATTAGCTGAGTATTATTATTGTCCCATTTGGAGTCACAGAGAGCGTATGTTACTTGTCCTAAGTCACATAACTGGTACACTGTAGAAATAGGACTTGAGCTTAGACAGTCTGGCTCCAGAGTTCACATATTAAACATTACTTTGTACGGCCCTCAGGCCAGCTATATCATAGCATATCCTGTCACATGTGTTCCTGAATCAGAGAGGTGTCTGTGGATATACCACCACAGAGAGGAGACAGTGTGGCTTCAAGTTTTCAAACTTGCTAGAACCCCCCTTGTTTATTCCACATGCCCCCTTCAATGAGGTTACCTCATCAGAATTAATGGATTGTTATTCTTCTTGATCAGTGGTGTAAACTGTAAACTTTGAGATACTTTGCCTACCACACTTAGTTTAAGATTTGCAAGGTTTACTTGTAAAAGCTCTTAGAGGCACCCACGAATAAACAAGAGTGAAAAGTTAAACCAAGGATAGACATTTTTTTGCACTTTTTTCAAATCTATCCAAACAACTGGATTCAAAAGCTTTCTCTGACACCACAGGCAAATGTGTCTTCCTTGGGCACAGAACAGCCTGTCAGAGACAACATAAGCACATTGCTGTGGTAATTGGGGAAACTTATAAATGATACAGGACTTCATATTTTGCCAGGTTTTACTTTAAAAGAGTTCCAAAGAGCAAGACACACTAAGGTGGCGAAGGTTGATGACTTCTAAAAGAATTAGATAACATATATGTAGCAGATGCCATTGGTTGGCTAGCCCAACTCTCATTTGCAGATCCACCTTCTTTGGCATCTTTCATTATATATGCTAGAAAGGCCAAATATTTGCTTTCCTCTTCTTCTACAGCTAGGGTTAGCCATGTGAGACAGTTTGGGCCCCAATGAGGCGTAAGTAGAAGTCTCCAGGTACTTCTGGAAAATCTTGCTTTTCTAACATAAAGGACAGATGTCACTGGCACCACCCCTTCTGCTGCTCCCTTCTTCCTGCCTTGGATGTAGACTAGTGCCTAGAGCTTTGGTATTCATCTTGCAACCACAAAAGAAGGGATGGAAGAATTGGAGAAACATTGGTTCTGATATTTTTTGAGCTATTACAATAGCAATAGCCATTTACCTCCAGAATTCTTGTCATATGAGTAAAATAGTATAAGTCACTTTTAGTCAGATTTTCTACTGATCCCCAAAACATTCCTATTGATACAGTGCTATTGTAGATATTTAAGCTCAGACATTAGTTGTCTTTTAACTCTATACCTGTCTATCTGTCAGAAATCCCCCAGAAGTTGGGTTAAAGAATTACTTTTAATAGAGTCAATGAAATGACTTATAGGACACAGTATAATTAAAATCTGTCCTCTTCATAGGTTATCCCCTAATCATAATCACTATTTTAATGTAACTCCAGTACCACTTTGTTAATAGTATAAAAAGGGGCATAGTGCATTAACCATTATTAACTAAACTTACTGTTAGCCAATCCAGTACCTACACAGAGTCCAAAAAATGTACAAAGCCATCTTTTACTTTAGCTTGAGTTATATATTTCAACTTTATAGAGTTTATGGTTGAGAGGAGTGATTGTAATCATTCATTCTACCTCCTCTTTGTCCAGGTCTCAAATAAGGTCTCCCAAATATGCCCTAAAGGTTACCCATGTGGAAACCCCTTAGGAGCACAAAGAAATCAAACCCCTCCTCTTTGGACACATTCCTCCCTTCCCCCACACATAGAAATGGGAAGAGGTATTCACAGGAGCTAAATGACTCCCATTAATTAATACCATTGAGTGAATAAAAAGTATTCAAATTTTTATTAAATAAAATTTAAACAAAATTTAAAAACGAATATCTACTATATAGTATAGGGCTGTCAAGAAAGGCTTTTTGAAGAATGTGATCTGTCTTCATTAGTTTGGGCAGCTATAACAAAATACCATAAACTGGGGGAGGGGGAGTTATAAGAAACAGAAATGTATTTCTCCCAGTACTGGAGACTGGGAAGATCAAGATCATGGCACTGGCTGATTCATTGTCTCCTAAGGGCCTGCTTCCTCGCTGACTGTAACCTCACATGTTGGAAGGGACAAAGGATCTCTTTGAAGCCTCTTTTATAAGGGCACAAATCCCATTCTGAAGTGCCCTGCCCTCATGACCTAATAGCTTCCCAAAGGTATCTTCATCTTGGGGGTTGTGATTTCAACATATGAATTTTGAGGGGATACAAACTTTCAATCCAAGCATGGTTTAAACAGTCTTAAACATTGTTTGTGATTTAGCCAAGTGGAGAAGTAATAAAGTGGAGAAGTGAGAGAGAGAACAAGCCAGAAAGAATCAACAGCATGAAACAAGGTTTTTACTCAAATACAAGAGTGGTGCACTGGGGAGAAGTAGAAACAATTTTGTGCGGAGTGCGAAGCAGAAGTGTAGAGTGTGAAGCGGAGTGTGAAGAGAAGTCTGCAGAGATTGAATCAGCATGGCTCCTGGCAATGAGAAAATGGTGATAGGTTTTAAGAAGGAAATTGACATTGCTTTGCATTTCAGAAAAGTCACTTTGGGGAAGGAAGAGTATGGATTCAAGAGACTGAATTCAAGGAAGAAAGGAACTCATTATGAGTTCCTGGAAAAACAAGAGGTCATGAGGTTTTAACTAGTTAGTCCATTCCCAAATGTACCAAGGACAAATTTCAACATTTCAAAGTACTCTGTTAATTCAAGTCAACCATGCTGAGTTGTGTACCAGCCAGGCAGTATAAGGAAAGGCTGACCCAAGGCCCCTATCCACTCAGTGAAAAGGAGGGAGAAACAGACTAGGGAGAAGACTGCCAGCTAGGTGGAGAAAAACTGAACCTAATCTAGGCCACCGGCCTGGCGCTATGAGGGAAGGACACTTGTCACTCTCCCAACTGGTCATTCCTTATAGTTCTGACAACAATTCTGAAACCCAGAACCAACATCACGTAGTGACCAGACAGGAATAGTCCCTGTGGCTCCTGGAACCCATTCCATGCCCTAAATTCCAGATGGTAAAACTTGCTACATAAAAATAGTTTAATTAAAATCTAAAATAAAATGGTCACTTGCTCTCAAAAGGAAAACAAGCTCAGTATTTTAGCAAAATGTCATGAACCTGGATGAAACTATAATTTTGGAAGTTGTAAAAATATGGCTACACAGTCCCACTGGCTGATGCTTGCCACGTGACCGTGAAACTGGGGCTCTGCCCTGGGGCTCCACCTTGCCTGGTTTGTGTGAGGCTGCATGTGGGTGAAACTAGAGTGGGAGGTCAGCTACACAAGATGGTCCATTTAACAGCTGATCTGCTGGGACCAGTGCCTAAGAAGTTAATGTCTAGCTTTGAGATGGTTTCTGGTAATTGTAGGTAATTTAAAATATAATTGCAATTTAGTTGGGGGGAAAAAAAACTCTGTTTGCAGTGTTTATGCTCATCACTCTAATTTAAGGTCTAGAATGTTGGATGAACTGCTCTTCAATACACGCCCATTTTGCATCTTCCTGATTTTGCCACCAGTGATTATAAAAACAGCCTTAGCAAACCTCAGTCTGCATTGCAAGACAGATGCCGCAAAGCTCAGATATAAAGTTTCACGTTGCTGGAAGGTTAACTGTTGTGTATGTTAATGATTATCAAATAGATGAAGAAAACCACAAGGCTCCAAAATGCAAACGCCCCTCAAAAAAATCCAGCTTGCCCATGTGTATAATAAGGCCACTTTATTTTATTTTTTCAAAAAAGGATCACTATGGCTGAGCTCAGTGTGGTCTGTATGCAGGCAGGCTTAACGGAGGAATAATTACACAAGACTGCTTGTGAGTGAGCCAGTGGAGCTTCCCTTCGGGTTGTGTGTTGCAAACCGCTCCACACTAAGCTGGAGCATCTACAGCTTTGTAGAGTCCAGAGACTTCTTACCACAGTGAGAGTGAGTGTTTAAAATGTAATCATTTATTTTAAGTGAAGAAGAAATTTTAGGATATATTGTGTGTGAACTTATAGTTTTTAATTATCCAAAATGTGAATAGGTGAGCTACTTAATGGCAAGCACCTGGCCATTATTTAGATTCCAAAGCATTATCATGAGCCAAATCACCATCATTGCTCATCTAGGATGCAGAAAATGACAGAAAATAGCTGAAACAAGCACTCGATCTAATAGCCTTGAATCTCCCATCTACCAGCTTCCAGCACTTTCTAGAATGAAGCTTAGGGCAAAAGCAACACTGCATTGCCATGACGATTACACCATGTTAATCTTGGCATTAGAAATCACACTCTGAGTCTGAGAACTGAGAGTCAGAGCTCAGAATTTATAGTGCTTAAATTCAAAGCCTGCCTTCGAAGATAGACCCAAACTGTCATCCCCAAGCAATACCACTTAGTAAAAACTGCCTAGAAAGCTTGCAAATAGAGTTTAGAAGTTTAATGATTGGAGAGAGAAAATGTATTCCACAGTAGCAGAGCCATTGTTGATAATGACTCAGCAAGAAAACAAGTTTTTATTAATTGATAATTTATTACATGTGCCTGATTTTTAATATTCAAATATTACAAAAGTGAAAATTAACTTTCTCTCCAACATCAAACCTCTGTACCCCCAGTCTCCTCTCGAGGTAGCCCCTGCTATCAGTTTTTGTGTGTGTTATAATCCATATATATCTCAGTGTGTGTATACATGCCACATGCACACTGGCTCAGAATTTCTATATACGAGGGACTTAGAGGCCAGAATTCAATTGGATGTAGGTAAGCTGTATAAAGATACATTGGTTGGTATTTTACATAACTATAAATATATAAATTTGAGCACCAAAAAAAATAAATAAATAAGCACAGCAGTGAATGATATACCATTGGAAAAAAATGGGAATTCTTGAGTACATACCAATAATAAATAGGTAAGCAGGCATGATAAAATGTGATGGCTGACTAGTGAATAAATAAGGAGTCCTGGAGCCAGAGGACCATTATTTTGCAACCATGATGATAAAAACTGGATCAGACAAGACTCATTAATGGATGCTACATTTGAGAGTATATTTGATGAGGACCAGGATATTTGCATCATCTTGCTGTGTCTCTCCACAGACTGCAGATTAGTTGCAAAAGTGGAGAGAAAAGCAGTAATTGTTTAATTAAGAATTACAACACCTTGACCAAATCAAAATGAACAATACCAATGAGAATAGACCAGATACCTTCCAAAGGACACAATATTACCCATGCAGTGCTCTGGCCTATAATGTGTGACTGCAGTCTAATCTTCAGACAAACCTAAAACAAGGAACATCCTACTTTTAAAATGGGGGAGGGTGGAAGGAGAAGAGAGGAATGATGATGATGACTATATTCTTCAAAAATGCCGCTGTGATAAAAGACAAAGAAAGATTCTGGAAATGTTTCAGATTAAAGAATACTGAAGAGCCAGAGCCAGAAGTCAGTTCATTCTGACAGAGATGTTCTAAAAGAGACCTTTTTTTTTTTTGTTTCATAGGATTCCTCTATCATGATTTCTCTCCTTTCCAAGCCAGGTGCCCAAGCTTTCTCTTTTATTCTAAGAACTATCATATAGCCTTTCAATAAACTCTCCCTCTGCTTGAGTTATCCAAAACTCATTTTCTGCTCCTTGTGAACAAAGAACCATGACAGACACATATTTCCCAGCTCACCCTATGGAGTACACCGATTATGATTCCCAAATAAGGACCTGTTAATAAGAAGGTTAGAGGAAGTTTATGGGCTTGTTCTACTGTTGTTTCTATGTGTCTGATTGATCTCCCCCAAATATACTCAAAGGCAGGAACTTGAGGAGTTACAACAAAAAATTTCAGTTCTTTGCATTCCCCTGCAAGAATCCTTTATTATTATGTCTAAAAGTATCTATTGTTCAATAGATGTTAGTCAAAGTTACATGTATTTATGTTAAGAAACCGCTTATTTCTAGATTAATTTCAAAGCATGTGTTTGCAATTTATTAATTTCCAAAGCCTTTCCCCTGATTTTCATGTCTAAGCAGGAATAGATTGAAGAAGGAGGAGGGTACCACTTTTACTGCTAAAGCTTTCAAGTTTGCCTAGTTATCTAAAGAACAAATTTAAAGTCCTAGCATAATCCCCTTTCAAAAATACAGTTTAAATATGAGGTTTTATCTAGTGGTCTAGTTACTTTTTGTTGAAAGTCAGAAGAAATGGTTATTACTATCTTGTTTCCAACTTATCTTGATAAGTTTTATTCTTTTGATGATTATTTTGGTGCCTAGTACTGTTCTGAGCACCTAACAGATATTTAAGAAATAGTAGTTAAATTCATGAACAAATAAATATTTTTGAGATATATATTTGTGGGAGCAATAAATATTTGTGGGAGCAATTTTTTATTTGATTCAATTACTAAGATTTGGTTAAAGAAAAATTATTGCATAGTCATTTTTAAGTTAGTAGACACAGATGTTACAGCAAATAGCCATTTTTGATGGTTCTACAAACTTTCCATAAAAGTTTTAGAGTCCTAAAATTGTTCCATTGTAGAATGAAAGCCTGAAATGCTTTCATTTGGGATGATCCTATGGTAAGATTTATAGTCCAGAGGTCCCTCTCCCTAGACACCCCATCTTCACCCTCAGCATCAAACTATAAGGCTAGAGTTTATCTGAAACAACGTCTTTTATTGTTTCCTTCCCCTCCCCTATCCTGTTTCCCTCATTACATTATAGATTCTTCCTGAAGAGCAGCCAAATCCCTATTATAGGTTCTGCTTCTAGTAAACCCAACCTAAGATAATAATACGCTGCTATCTTAATAAAAGTATTATATAACAATACTTATGAACTCCCTTGCCAATGAAATTTGAGTTTTTACCAAATGTATGCAAGACTGTAAAGGATGTATCATCTTGGTATAGAATCAACATGGATCAGTGACAACCATAATTTATTGAGGGCTACTGTGTGGATGCTATCTTCTGAAATACTTTTCACAGTATTCTTAGGTACCCATCACCATTCGTACTTTTAAATTAAAAAAAAGAAAATTAAAAGTCAACAACATTAAAGTACCTATCCAAAGTCAGATAACCAGTACATGACAAATTGAGTATTTCCTGGAAGGTCTCACAGGTCTATTATAAATGTTCTAAAATACTCTGAAAGAAAGCGGTGATGTCCCTCTAACTTCCCTTTCTTCAGTAGTTGTGGGATAAAGCCCAAGTGGTCACTTCAGAAATGACTGAAGTGTTTTAGGGCTTACTCGTGAGATCTAAAGCACTGTTTTCTAAAAAAAAAAAAAAAAAAAAATCTAGTCTTATCAAATTAACTCCTTTGTTAATTACAACAACAACAACAACAACAACAAACCAACCAACCAACTTCCCCATAGCCAAAAAGAGGAGGCAATAGTTGTTAAAACAGCATATTTTAATTTTAGAAAATATTGAAAATTAGAGCAGGTAAAGAGCATGCGATCCACTCTTAACCAGAAATACCAAAATGCTTTTGTTAGGGCACTGGATGAAGCAATTATAGCAGCTTCACAGGCTGTCAACCTCAGACATCCGTCTTCTCTTGAAAAGTCCATGTGCTCTGTCATCAGTGAGGTTATCTCAACCTTTCCTGAGCCTATTTTTATTTTCAGCCTGGCTTACCTCTTAGGATAATCATCTTTTAAGTTCAATTCCCATCAAGAAGAGCTGCACTACACTAATGCAACCCTAAAAAAACCAAGACACATGGTTCAGTCCCCAAATCGGTCATATTTTTAAAAACACAGTCTAAAAGGTGAAAAACAATTATAAAAAAATTCATAAGCTAAGTGAAGCAAACCAGACACAAAGGACAAATATTGTATGATTCCACTTGTATGAGGTACATAGAATAATCACATTTATAGACACAGAAAGTAGAATAGTAGACTGGCAGGGGAAGAGGGGGTAGGAGGAGTTATTATTTAATGGGTCAAGTTTTAGTTGAGATTATAAAAAAGGTATGAAGATGAATGGTGGTGATGGTCCATGGCGATGGTTGCACAACAATGTAAATAGACTTAATGCCATTGAACAGTATACTTAAAAAATTTTTATGATATGTGTATCATATCATAAAGTACAACATAAGAAATATAGTTAATAATATTATAACAAATATGTGTGGTTCCAGGTGGGTAGCAGACTTATTGAGGTAATCTCCTTGTAAGTTATATAAATGTCTAACCACTCTGCTATATACCTGAAACTAATGTAATATTGAATATCAAGTATAATTGAAAAAAATCTTTTTAATTAGTGCTCTTCTTATATCTCTTAAAGAATGCTAATGAGACTCTAAATTATAAAATTTCCGCCCTTACTATATTTTTTAATCCTCTCCTCAGTTTTATGAATACCCACACTCACAAACATCACTCTCTTTCAAATTCACCCCTGAACTTCTTAAAACTCCACCCTAGCCATTACCTTCTGTCTCTCTTCTACTCCTTTTCCTCATGAGTCCATATCATTTAAATACACAAGAAATAGAATACTCATCTTGGGGCAGGGCAGGGGAAAAACACGAGCAAGCAAGGTCCTCTGCAGGAGAAGGGAACAGGCTGGCAGTAGTCATCTGTAGAAATTTTAATTTCATCGGTCTCATTTTATTCTATACTTAATCTCTTTCTAGCTTCAAGTGCTTCTAATCATCTAAGATGTGGTGAACAAATCTATATTTACCTTATCTACTGGCTTTCATGGTTTCACAGTTTTCAATCCTATCACGGATCAACTCCTTGTTCATTATGTGTTTACACACTGGTTAGAGGTTTTAAAGCAAGGAGTTGTCAACTTTTGCTGTACACTAGAATCACCTGAGGAACTAAAAGTCCTGATGCCTAGGTCATTGCCCATGTCAACTAAATTAGTGGAACCCAGGGTAAGGACCTGGGCAACTGTATTTTGTTTAAACTTCCTAAGTGAGGTTAAGTGTGACATTCAGTGTTTTAAGATGTATTTCTCAAATTTCAATGTACAAACCAATTATGTAGAGATCTTGTTTAAAAATCTGATACTGATTCAGAAGGTCCAGAAGATGATGTATGTCTAATGCTGAATTTGCTGTTCCTGGACCCGGCTTTGAGTAGTGAGTCTTTAGGGAACAAGAGCCTTTCAGGTTTCTTTTCTTGGTAGAGCATTTATTATGTACATAGCCAGTGAAGGTGAAGTCATAGCTGGCCCTCACAGCAGAACAGGCCTAAAAGACAACTTGGGGCACAATTATGGTGGTTCAGGGACTATAGCTGCAACTCAGCTGCAGGTTTTTATCACTCTGCCCTTGTGTAGCTTCAATTGCTTTGCCTATGCTTCTAGACTGGTCTAGGTGACAGCCCAGCCCAGCCCTTCTAACTTCAGGATCTTTAACAAGTCACTCAACTCCCTAAGCCTCAGTGTCCTCTGAGTAAAATAGAGATAAGAATGTAAACTATTTCATATAACCCTATTTTGAGGATTAAATGAGATATTCATGCAGGGTACTGGTATGCCTGCCATTACACATGACTATCTTTATTTCTGCCCCTGTTGTCACTGAAGAACGAACTTGCTAATTCATTCTCTCCCTCAAGTGTCTGCTTCTGGATTCATCTAACTCATGGCTTCTCTCTGTGTACTTTTTGAACTCTGCTCCCACTACCAACTTCTGACTCTTTCTACAAGTTCCAGTTAGTATTCCCCAAGAGTGGATTTGATTGGTTCAATCAGCCACCATCCACAAGAGGTGCTCCCAGTAGGATTCTGCATTTGCACACAATGTCCTCTGAGATAGACCAGGGCAAACTTATGGATTGGCTTTCATGGTCTAGATTTGATCTAGATTAGGTTACAATATAAGACAAGTTATGTATAAGAAACCTTCAGAAAGAGATGGGGATATGACAGGCAGTGTAACTAGCAGGCACCTTGTTTGCCTTGCCTAATACGCTCTGCAAATATTTATTGAACATCTAATATGTACAAAGCATTCAGTGTAAGTCCTGGGACCATCTGTGTATCTTGGTTCTGGATAGAGGGGCAAAGTACACAATGATGCATATTCTCAAGCAGATGGTAGAAGCAAAATATTGAAAAAATTTTTGCTCTTTGAATACTGTTTTGTTTTTGATTAACTTTGAGCTCAGAAATGCTACCCCAAAAAGGACAGATAACTTCTCCTAAGCTCAGAATTTGGTAAGGGGATATGGGCTAACACTGAATGCTTACTACATACTAAGCACTGTTGAGTACTTTATGTGACATAACTCATTTAATCCTCATGACAACATTATGACCTAAGTATTGTTATTTCCATTTGTCAAACAGGGAAATTGATGTTTCAAGAGGTTAGAAAATGGCCAAATCACACTAGTAAGTGGCAAAAGCAGAGCCCACTCTCTCCTCTGGTCTTCTTCAGAGTCTGTTCAGACTGTGGTGACACAAACTCTACATCATCATTACCTACCTTGTTTTTTGAGGTGCCTGGCAAATGGTACTTTTAGATGCAACATTCTTATGTATATGCCATGGAGAGATATACAGTATATCCAGCATTCTAGAAGAAATCTAATAAGATATTAAAAGGTAAATTTGCAATCCCTCCAGTTTATGCCAAAATGCAAATCATTTGCAAATTTCATTGTTGTTATTGTTATTCTCAACTTATCATATTTTAAAACTGCCACTTTCTTGTATATACATGTCATAGTGACTTTTCTGGTTGCCTAGCATCTGAAACTCCTTCTTCTCTTTGGAAATGACCCACAGTGTAACACTTTCCAAATTCCCAGATTCTTGCTTTCTCTCTCCTCTTGTCATCTGGGTGTGGACATGTGACCCAAACTTTACCCAGTCAGACAGTCCTGCCTGGAACTTGAATATAAAAAAATAAGGAGAGCAGAGGATTCCTCTTGGGGCCAGAAAAGAGGGCAGCATGGCCAGTGGCACCAGCTTCAGTAACCAGCAGCAGCTGTAGGTAACATCTGTGGACTGTTGCTGTGTATGATTTTGCCTGAGGCTCCCACTGCAATGCTTCCCTATTGTATTAGTTTCCTGGGACTGTTATAATGAAGTACCAGTAACTAGATAGCTTAAAAACAACATAGTTCTAAGGGCTTGAAGTCTAAAATCAAGCTATTGGCAGGGCCACACTCTCTCTGAAAGCTCTGGGGAAGAACTGTTCCTGGAAACTTCTAGTTTCTGGTGGTTACTGGCTATCCTTGGTGCTCTGTGGCTTGTAGCAGCATCACTCCAAACTCTGCCTCCATCTTCGCGTGGTCTTCTTGCCGTTGTCTTCTGTGTGTGTGTAAATCTACCATTACTCGACTTTAAAAGATGCCAGTCACTGAATTAAGGACCACCCTAGCCTGACCACATTTTAACTTAATTGCATTCACAAAGATAGTATTTCCAAATAAGGTCACTTTCACAGGTACTGGGAATCAGGGATATTGTTTAAGGATGTCCAACTCAACTCACAGCATTTTGTTCCTGCTGATTTTCTGGACCTGTATTTCCAACCACCCCAGTGATCTTGCGGGCCACCCAATATTTTCTTATAAACTCTTTTCCTACTATTATTTGTGCTGCCTACAATTTTAAACACTGATCCGTCTTCTTTCTTTTTCCTTGACCTCCCATTCTGAGAGTCTCCAACCAGAGCTCACTAGGGATGAACAGTGACTTTATAATGGCAGAGACCGATTTGCTTTAAGAACAAGGCTAAGATTCCTACTCCACTCCCCTAGAAGAAGCAAACTAAGGAAAAGATGGCCCTGGTTATATTAAAGGAAGGACTCAGACTGACCAGTCCCCAAACTTATTACTGAAATGCCTGCAGAACCTATTAATTTCCTAAGCTTCAAGCTTGTTTTCAAGCTGCATCTCACTTTGGAGCAAAATTTGACTAATCTTTGCTTTGGGCCAATAGATGGTGTGAGGCCTGTTTCAGTGGTGAGGACCACACTGCTTGCATCAGATCCCACAGACATTGCCCCAGTCTGTATAATTTTCATCAAATCATGACAACAGCACCAAAGTGGCTAACTAGCATTTCAATTGTGCTTGGTCTAAAGTTACCAGAGCCTCATCAATGCTATTAGGAACAATAACATTATGCCAGCAAGAGATGCAGAGGAAAACAAAACATTATGGGGTTCCAAGAAACATGGTAATCAAAGACAGCTGAATCTAAAAAGACAGATCTGTCAATGACTTCAAGGAAATAAAAATACAGTTAAAATTTCTCAATAAATCAGCTTCACAAATGGCCATTAAGAGAAGAGTAGCAACGTTACTTTTTGATTTGCCTGCTTTGCTTCCTTTTAAAAAATGCCCCTTCCTAACCTCATGGAATTGTGGTAGGGCTAGGGACCACATAAGCTTGGAACGGCCTGAAGCTATCTTTGCCATCATTTGTAAAGAGTCTGTTTGAGAATGAAGCCAACCCAGGAAAGAAGAATCCAAAAGTTATATACAAAGTTATTATTTCATTCGAGTCTTACAGTCTAGCTGTACCTAAAAATATCCATCAAACTTCTAAGTTATTTGAACCAATAAATCCCTTTTGGGTTTGTTTGTTCAAGCTAGTTTGAATTAGAGATATAGCTTTACAAATGGCAATGTGCTATCAAGTGTGCATATCTGCTTTGACCTAATATCCTTAAATTGCTGTTGGCAAGAGAATATTGTATTGAATGAACCATGAATTTTAACTGGGATGGTTGTTTCTGAATTTCTGTCATCTGGCATGCTATTGGGAACATGTGTACATACAAACACATACATATGCTAACAAAAGCACCTTCATAAAAGCAATCTTTTGGCAAGTGCTTATTATTGAATTATGATTGTATTTAAGGGCATGGTCAAATAAATCAACTAACTAGAGTAGAGAAATCTATTCTACCTGACTCAATCCCTGCCTATCACTGACTCACCTCATCAAACCACAAAAATGAGAATTTGCATCCCTGGGTTTCAACATTGTCTTTTTTCATAGTTAAGCTGTGCTAGTTCTCACTTGACTCAGCATATTCACAGATGACATATGGGTAACATGGCTCCCAGTGAAGCCAACCCCCTAAATCTCCCATCCTACTTCTTCCAAATTTAGTTTCTCTAAAACCCATGAAACTGACCTGAACATCCCATTCATTCACATATTTACTCACTATGTGCCAAGCCTAAGCATAGGCACTGGGAACTCAACAATCAAGGGAGATAACAAGCCCATGCCCTTGTGAGGCTTCTACTCTAGTGAGGGAAGACAGACAATAGAACATTTTAAAGTAGACATACGTCAAATGGTGATAAATGTTATAAAAAAGATTAAATAGGGTAAAAAGGATAGGAGTGCAGGGTGTCTATTTCATAGGTGGTGAAGTAGTAAGCCATGTGGTTATCTGTGGGGAAACAGGCCAAGTCAAAGGGAACAGCATGTGCAAAGGCATGAGGCAGGAATAGGTAGGAGGTGAATGTGGCTAAAGTAAAGAAAATGAGAGGTAGTGTGGTAGCAGATGAGGTGAGAGAAATATTAGTGGGGGAAGGTGTGATGGAGAAAATTTGGAGACATCATAGCCATTATAAGAACTTTTGATTTTATTATGATCCAGATTTAAAAAAAAAAAAAAAACCTGGGTGGTTATGAACAAGGAAGTCACATAATTGGACTGAAAGCTTTAAAGATTATCTGTCTGCTGTGTTGAGAATATAATTAGTGGTAAGAACAAGAGCAAGGAGACTAATCACAAAAGATAATAACAGGAGTATAGGTGGTGGGAAGTGGTTGACTTCTGAGTAACTTTTCAGGGTAGAGCTACCAACGGAATAGAATATAAGCAAAAGTTTTCATAAATGTCTCCATGGGTTTTGGTCTGAATAACCAGAAGGTTGGAGATGACTGTTACTTTGATACAGTGGCTATATGAGAGACATAGATTTAGAAATCAGGGAAGAATCAGGAGTATGGTTTTAGACATGTTAGATTTGAGATGCATATCAGGTACTCATGTAGAATAGATAGTTAGCTAAATGAGTCTGAAGGTAAGGGAAAATTTCTGGGCTGGAGACAATTATTTGGGAGTCATCAGAGGTGATCTCATCCAGTCATGAGGCTGGATGAGATCACCTGGGAAGTGGATCATTCAGATGGGAAGAAATCTAAGACCTGTACCCCTGAGCTGTCCAATACTCAGAGCTTGAGGAGATAAGGAAAAACAAACCAGAAAAGTAGAATTAGATGAACAGCTAATAAGATAGGATGAGAACTGAAAGGTGTCCTGAAATCTAAGTGAAAAAAAAGAAAAAAAAGAGTGGTTGATTGAATCAAATGCTGAGCCAAGTCAAGGAAGGCCAGGATAACAATTGACTATTTGATATAGCCACACAGAAGTCACTGGTGTGGGTTCAGAAAAGAACAGAAGGGAAACCAATTGGTAACAGTGAGTAGAGGCAATATTTTCAAAGATTTTGCTGCATACAGCAATCGAGAAGTCAAATAATAGTTGAGAGAAATGTGAAAATGAGAAAATTTTCATTCAAGTTTGACAATAGTTCATTCAGCATGTTTATATGCTATAGAAATGGTCTGCTACAAAGGGAAAATTTGATGATACAAGTGAGGCAAGGGGACAATTATGGAGCAATATTCTTGAATAGGCAAGAAGAGATGGGGTCTAGAGTTAGCCTTAGATTAACATATAGATCATTCATCCACCCTATCAGGTGGAGAAGCAGAATGTAAAGGCAAAGATGCAGATAGGTAGGTAGATGAGGCAATGGGATCATGTATAATTTCTCTCTGACTGCTTCTATTTTCTCAAGAAAATTGGATGCAGATTCATCAGCTGAGAATCAGGATGAGGGAAAAGGTTTAGATGATTTGAAGGAAGATGAAAAAAATGTGAAACAGTTGCTTATGAAAGCAGGAGAAAGACTGGACTCAGGCAAGGCAATAGAACCCCTGGGCAGCACGGAGCACCCACAGGAAGTCAGAAATCATCTTCCTGCTATGATTTTGAGCAATGTGGTGAAGATGGTGATGTCCATAGATATTCAGAGTAAAGAGGAGAAAGAAGAGAGAAATGGGCAGTAGTTTTAAAGTGACTTACATCATTAAGATCTAAGAGAGAGAGGATGATCACTTTGTTATACAAATGTCTAATCACTGTGCCATACACCTGAAACTAATATAATATTATATGTCAACTGTAATTAATAAATTTAAAAAATTAATGAAAATAAAGGTTTAAGATATAGAAACAAATGTAGGTCCATAGTTCAAATATGAAAAGTACTTGGAATCTTAAAGATAATTAGATATGATTTAAGCATATTCTTCGAAATAAAATAAGAATTTTAGAGCTTAAAATGAAAATGACCCTAGTGATTTTCTTGCCTGACTCTGTCATTTTACAATATTTGAAAACCAAGTCACTGGAAAAGTAAATGACTCACCCAAGACCACACAGCTAGTTAGTGGCAGAGACAAGTCTAGATATCAGTTCTCCTCTAGTCTTCATCCACTAGTCTTTCCATCTTCACTTACAAACAGGGTATAGTGAAATTTCAGGCTGGTCCTTTTTTCTCATTGCTTGTCCAGAACTTCTTTTGTCTTAACATTTCTGAGCTCTGTTCCATCACTTATATCTTTTATCATAGAGCCTCCATGCTATCTTTGAGTCACCCAATTCCTCCCAGCACCTGAGCCAAGTATGTACTTCATTGAAGCTTTCAGACCGGATGCACTAGTCTAGGTCAAGAACTCTGTCATAAGAAACTATGAACTGGGCTTCATCTGGGAAGAAAGAAGGGTTGTTAATAGGATGAACCTCACTGAAATCTTGCAGCTTATTTCCTTGGACTCATCCGACAGCATAATAAGGGTATGACACTTTTTTAGCCTTGCTTTTCTTCTGTCCAGGGAGAAGCTTAAGTGGTCTTTCAAGCTACAAACTACATGTGCTCACTGGAGCAACAAATGTCAAGCTTTTGCATTAAGAAAAAAACTAATCTGAACCAAGAGCTTGGGGATAGCCTGCAGCCTGTGTTCCATCTGAATAGCATTTGAACACAACTGGTTAAAGTTCTTCCATTGATGGCTTTTGTTATCTATAAAATTAAGACTAAACCAGAGATCAAGGAATTTCAACTGGAAGCTATATCCTGTCTCCAGTCTCCCATCTTGGTGTAATTTAAGTGAGTTACAGGCCCCTTTAAATTCACTTATTTAAAACAGATACTCATCCAAAGAGGCACTCTATAAACATTTGGCACATCTTGATGAGCACTTCAATTGTCCTTCAAAGGCAGTGGAAACAATCTCCAAACCAATTACTTATGCTCTCCTCCAAGAAGTTCATTAATTGGAACAAGGACTCTGCCTCTGGCTGAGTCTCCACTCTTTAATGTCTCACAATTGTCCCTTCTGGGGAACAGTAGTATAGTTCCAGGCAATTCTTTTTAAATTTAGAAATTATTTAAATATAGAAGTAAAGGGTATATTGATGGGGACCTGGAGTTAACATATGTTACAGTGATAGGGTCTTAAATTTGTGCTTCCTTCTCTAGTTAAAATCATTAAAAAATGGGGAGAACTCCATACACATTGGTATCCCCACATGTTGAATGAAATATTAGGAATAAAATCTTCTAAATAAACCAATCCTTATAAAATGCAGCCTACATGATCTGAAAAAAATTAGGAAGGATAAATCTGTGGCTAAATCATTTTTGTTAATGCGTTGCATGCCAGTACTAGAGGACTGAGTATCAAGACAAGGCACGTTTTAAAGAATCAATTATCTAATATACTTGGAGAATAATTTTGATTTTATGTAAATATGTATAGCTTTTGATTAACAAGTCTACATTTTTAATTAAGGAAAATAACCATGCATAGGCAAAGATTTAGCTACAAGGATAATGATTTCAGCATTAATTTTAATAATGAAAAATTAGAAACCACACAATAACATGTTGGTATACCCATATTATGAATTATGCAGCAACTAAGAGTGGTATTGTAAAAGAATGAGGTAAAATATCCATAACAAATTGTTTAAAAAGTAAAGCATAAAAAGAATTTGCATGGTAGATAAAACTTCTGAAGTATATATATCCATAAAAAAGAAACTAGAGGAAAATGCACTAAGATACTAATAAATGGGTGATAGAATTAGAGGAGATTTTTGTCTTCTTTTGTTGATCAGTGTTTTCTTATCTTTCCTATGATCATCATTGCCATAGATTGGGTTCCTTTGAGAAACAGTTTCCGACGTCGAGATTTTTGTGTTCTTGATAACAACCCTTTGGGAATGCTCTCAGAAACACCTATAAGGAGTGAGGAACCAGAGAGGTAGGGCCAGGCAGAGGGGAAAGTTGAGCCACAGTTGCAGTAGAGACCCCAACAGATTCTATAGGGCATTCTGAAACTGGAACGGCCCCTGAGAGAGATCCTGAATTAATGTTAGAAAGTTGTGCTTTTGTACCCCTATATTGACAAGCCATTGAATGTGTGCTACCCCAGGAATAGGTGTGATCTGGCAGAAGCAGCTCCCTTCAGCTGAGAGCACTACCTCATTAACTCAACAGTGAGCTATCTGCAGGTAGCATTGGAGCAGCTGGGGAAAAACGAGTGCCTAAATCTTTAAGGTGGTGTGAAAAGTTAAGTGCCACCTTACAGAATTTCCAACAGTGTACCTATTCCACTCAGATCCACTCACTTTCTCTATTAAACTTACCCTATCTGGAACAACTCTTTTCTATTCCTGGGGAAACTTACAGAATGGAGGTCAACATGACTAACAACAGCCCTAGCCTCTACAACTGGTCATGGGGCTGCAACTGATATTCACAACCTTCTTCATCTATTTCCCAACTTACTTTCCTCACAGTCTCAGCTAAGTATCTCTGTTGATGTAGCTTCCCAGGCAGAAAATAGGAGGGCCTATTCTCAACCCTAGTCAACTCTGGAGGCCCTAATCACCATGCCCTTCCAGACCATGACAGCCGATTTAACCATCTACTAAAAAAATCAGAGGGGGTGTACCAATGGACAACTCAGAGATCCAAAGGTATTCTCCCTTCCACCTAATGATCACAGTCAATTAATCCTGCCATTGAGACACATGAACATGTAATATAAATATCTTCAAACTTAGTGCTCACTTGCATAGGTCCATCCATATTACTCTTCCCCTTATCTGTGTGTGCCCAATATTGTAATTGTTCCCCTTCAGACCCCTGACCATTCAGACAAGCCATATGCAACTGCCAGCAAGTTGGTATATGTTCTTCTTTTGATCAATTCTATTACCACACAAAGTGGATGATGTGCTGCACTGCCCAAAGCTGTGTTCACTGGGAAAATTTCTCCTCATACACGTACCAAACCAACACATCCACACCAACCTTGGCCTTTTGCTTCCTTTGTCAGGTGGTCATAAGAGACTATGCACATGGCTGTAGGTATAATATGAAGTAGAGGAAACTGTGCAACAGCAAGGGATGTCATAAGCCACTTGTTCATGCAGTCTGGTTGTGTTCCCTGATCCTGTGTGTACACTCCACATATACCACTTCTATCTTATGATACATTGCTGTTGGGATAGCCCAACTTATGACTTGGTTGATCTGATAGAATCCAGGTAATGGTGGAAAGTTATGGACACATGACCACTCAAAGTTCCATGATTAGGTGCTGTCTCTACCGAAACCCAGAAGCATACCAGGACCTGATTTTCAGTTAACATACAGTTCTACACTGTAGATGGTGTGGCACTATTTCAGAACCCTAGATGTCTACATTATGATTCTCCTACTGAGACTTGCCATAAGCTCCACAATATCACAATATCATTCTTCGCTGAAGATAATACCATAGGGTCTGCCAGATTATGTGGCCCAAGGGGCAGGTCTGTTTATACCATCTCTTAGATGTGCTATATATCCTTTTCCTGCATTTGGCCCTACTGAAAGCTGGAAACCTTTCATGTCATCTGGTTCCCAGTCATAGAATATGACACCTCTAGAATCCAAAGAGCATACAAGGCATTCTGCTTCCTTATTAGTGGTAGAAAATAAAAAATGAAATAATTTGTCGAGATCACTGGATTGCTGAAAATGTTACTGATATGCCAGGTCTCTGATTATTTATGAAGTTTATCTCACACCCTTTTCAGTATATGTACCACATCAAGTACTTCAACATATTTGCCACTTCATAATCATCCAGTCTGATTAATATGATGTCAGCAATATCACGGACCAATGTAATATCCTGTGGAATAGCTAGAGAGTCCAAGTCTCTTTGGACTATATTATGACAGATGGCTGATGGAAGAATTAACACAGTCATGGACAAGACTATAAGTGTATATATTGTTAATCCCATGTGAATGCAAACTGCTTCTGGTCCTCCTTCCTGATGAAGATGAAACAAATACATTTGCCAGATCAGTGGCTGCATGCCAGGTACTTGAGGCCATGTTAATCTGTTCTAGTGAAGATATCATATCAAGCACAGCAGCTATAATTGGAACTACTACTTGGTTGAGTTTGTGATAGTGTACCCTTATCCTCCAGGATCAGTCTGGCTTTTCAGTCTGGCTGGACTGGTAAACTCCTAAAAGGCAATATGTGGAGACCATGACCCCTGCATCCTTTAGATCTTTAAGATTGACACTAATCTCTACTATTCTTTCTGGTATGCAATATTGTTTGTACTTACTTTTTTAGCTGAGAGCAGAGGTTTCAGAGCCTTCCACTTGGTCTTCTCCCACCACAATAGTTCTCACTCCAGAGATCCAAGAACAGCCCTAGCAAATTAGTATAGCAAATTAAAATTGAATTTAAAATTAAATTAAATTTGCTAAGGCTACCATCACTGCAATGAAAATGTAGAACATTTCTATCATCTCAAAAAGTTCTC
Source organism: Macroglossus sobrinus (assembly GCA_004027375.1). NCBI lineage: Eukaryota > Metazoa > Chordata > Mammalia > Chiroptera > Pteropodidae > Macroglossus > Macroglossus sobrinus. The sequence goes on from PVKZ01002087.1 coordinate 134,031, forward strand.
TTGTGTCCTCAATTCTTTTGTGTCCACTCAATTCCCTTTTCTTCTTCCTCACCTCCTGGCACTCACTTATCTGGTTTTTGCCACTGTAGCTCTGCCTTATCTAGAATGTTATATAAGTGGAATTATACCGTATGTAATCTTTTGTCTTTTTCTTAGCACAATGATTCCATGTTTTGGCACGTATCATTACTTTATTCTTTTTTATTGCAAAGTAGTGTTTTGTTATATGGATATACCAGAACATATTTACCAGTTCACCAATTGGTGGGCATGTTAGTTGTTTTCAGTTTGGTATTACTATGATTATACTTTTTGTGATCATTTGCATACAGGTCTTTGTGTAGACAGATGTCTTTATTTCTGTTTGGTAAATTCCTAACAGTGGGATCACTGAGTTTATAGTAAGTATATGTCTAATTATGTAAGGAACTTCCAACTGTTTTCCAAAGTGGTTGCACCGTTTTACTTTTCCCACCAGCAGCACATGAGAGTTTAAGCTGTGCCACATCCTTAGCAACACTTGATATCGTCAACCTTTTCTAAACTTTAGGTATTTTAACTATGTGTAGTGACTATTTATTATGCTTTTAATCTTGTTCCCCTAATGACTAATGTTGGGCACATTTTCATGTTCATTAATTTGCCAAAGCTATGATAACAAAATACCACAGACTGGGTTGCTTAAACAACACAAATTTATTTTCTCATATTCTGGAAGCTGGGAGTCCAAGATCAAGGTGCCAACAGGGTTGGCTTCTCTTTGCCTTACAGATGACTAGCTGTCCTCTTGCTGCTTCTTCAGGATCCCATCCCAGCCAACTATCCTGTCCTTCTGTACACGCATGCCTGTGGTGTCTCTCTAGATGTCTTTATCTTCTCTTTTAATAAACACAGTCAAATTGAATTAGAGAGCCCACTCTAATGGTGTCATTTTAACTTTACTACCTTTTTAATAGCCCTGTCTCCAAACAGAAAACATGAGAGTTAAAGTTTCAACATTTTAATTTGGAGGGTGGGGGGGCGGTCACAATTCAGTCCATAACAAGCTCCTTTCAGCAAAGGGCAATTTCCAGAGACAGATGCAGCTCTGAGCCATCATTAGTCAACATTCCCAGCACCTAGGAGAATTAATGTCATCATCCTTAAGGGAAGATCTGGGTGGAGAAGCAGAGACAGCATCCACAACAGTGATGATATAAATACCTCTAATAAGAATACAAACATTATTGGCTAACATTCTTTGGGCATTATATTGTGCCAGGCCCAGGACTACTTCTTCATATGTCTATCTTATTTAATTCTAATGACAGAAATGTTCTCTTTTCCCTGAAATCAGTGTAGTAACAAAGGACAACCTCAAAATCCCCCAAATGCAGCACTCTTTATATAGCAATCCTCGTTTTTAATATTTTAGTGAATATCATTTATACTTTCTTAAATAATAGCTATTCAAGAAATAGCTGTTGAATTTAACTCACCCTTTTACTAGAGAGGAGATACTTTTACGTTAAGCTTTGCATTCCTCTACAATATATCGATATGATTGGTAACTCTGCTTTAGTAATTTTCATAGCCAGAAAATTATTTAGTTGAGTCAATTCTCAAGGTATAGAGTTGAAAAATCATGACAGATAATGCTGGAGAAAGATGCTTTGCATAGTTCTGGGGGTATCAAGCCATGCTAGGAGACAAATCTTTCAGTTGATTAACATGGCAGGATCATATCAGTCCCATCTGGACTCTAACACATATCACAGAGTTTCTGAGAACTCCCTGAGGCAGCCTTTGGTCCAGCTCTGTGTTCATTAGTGGTGTCTATTCATTCTTCAGATTTTCATTGAACTATTTCTACATGCCAGACACTGTGGTTGTTGGCATTGGATATATAGTAGTAACAAAACAAGTACAATCTCTGTCCTCAGGCAATTTGCAGTCATTTTATTTATTTATTTGTTTGTTTGTTTGTTTATTATTTTATATTAGTATATAGTACAATGACTAGACATTTATATAATTTATAATGTGATCCCCCTGATTACTCTAGCACCCATCTGGCACTATACATAGCCATTACAGTAATACTGACTATATTTCCCCATGACTGTTTTGTAACTACTAACTTGTACTTCATCCCTTCACTTTTTTACCCAGCCCCCCAGCCCTCCTTCCCTCTGGCAATCACTGTATATGTGAGTCTGTTTTCGTTTAGTTTGTTCGTTTCTTTTATTCCTTAGATTCCACATACAAGAGAAATTATATGGTAAACTTCTTTATCCAATCATCTATTGATGGGCATTTAGGTTGCTCCTATATCTTGGTTCTTGTGAATAGCACTGCCATGAACATAGGAGTGCACAGACCTTTTGAATGCAATTTGCTGTCGTTTTACCATCAACTAGGATCCATAGGAGCATTTTGTTGGTCTCAAAGTTTCAACTAAACTCAAAATAGAACTGATGAAGGCAAAGCTAAAACATTAGCCAATTAGAACTTCAGTCTGATTCTCATAGTTTTATCTATTGTAATATATAATATACTAAATTCTGAGAACACTGTAGATATTACTGGTAAATCTCTTCCACCATCTACTTCAGAATATGGCTAGGCATATATATACCATACAGGCTGACCATTTTCTTGAAGGTGAAAAGGCTTGGGGATGGTGGCTAAGTTAATTACCTACTTCCAGATGGTTTAAACTCAACCAACATACTAGTAAAAGTGATCATGTCTGACACTCTAGATGTTGCAAACATCAAATTGAAACAGAAGATGGTGGTAGAAACAAGTATTCTGAGGTATCTTCAGAAAGCATAGTTTACAATCAATAACAATAAGCATGATAATAACAATAAAATAGGCATGATCATTAATTGACACATGTGCTAAACACACAAAAAAAAGTTTCATTATTTTATCTAATCCTCACAATAACCTCATGTGTAAAGTAGGTGTCATTTTCTCATTTTATTAATAAGGAAAAATAAGGAGAGAAATATTAAATAATTTGCCCAGTTTATAAAGTAAAAGTGATAAGCATTTAAACACAAATTTATCTGACTTTAAAAGCTGGGTTTTCCTCATGGCTCCACAGCTACTCCCCAAATTATGATATTCTCCTCTTGAAATAATTCTTCAATATTGTTCTTGTTCCTGGTTGTCTCCCAGAGAAAGAAAGTAAACTTGGAAAGTTAGGGTAAGTTATATGGAATATTTAACATTGTTTTATAGCATTTCCAGATCAGAATCTATTTCAGAAAGCTAAAGCTTTTTTTCTAACTAATATTGTTTTGTGCCATTCTAATTCCTAGCATGTCAAAATAATAAAAAATAACAAGGTAGATATCTTAAATAATGTGGTGAATGTCTTACAAACCAATGTTACAATTTTACCATAAAATGCTCTTTATTGTGCATATATTGTATAGTGACAGCTGGAGTGTTAGGATAAACTAAGTGCTATGAAAAATCTCTAAATCTTGGTGGCTTAATATAGTAAAATTTATTTCTTACTCAAGAAAATTTTTATGAGGATATTCCTTGATGGGCATCTCTTTTGAGCAGCTATCTTCAAAGTGATGACTCAAATATCCTGTCCGCTTTAATCTTGTGAAGGAGTCATCTTAATGCAGTCTTTCTAAGGCTGGCATGAAAGGCAAAGAAAATGTAGGCAAGACACATAAAATACTTAACCACCTTAGCTTAGAAGTGATATGCATCATTTCCATTCATAGACTATTGGCCAGAACTTGTCACATGGGGACATTAAAATTCAAAGGAGTTGGGTAACAAAGTTCCCATTTGGGCAGCTGCAACTTAGCCACAACTCTACACTGTAGAAGGAGGTTCCATGCCTGTGGTTAGTTCTTTCTACCACAGCTGGTGTCAGCTGGTTTGGGCTTGGGAAAAGCTTATAAAAGGCAATATTTCTCAAATAGTTTTTTTTTTACTGTGCAATATCCAGTTATGATACCAATCAATAAATTGTCCCATGTATTTTAATGGATGAATTAATCAGCCTGGAGAGGGTTGAATGGTGCCCCACCCCTCTTCAAAATGTTATATCCATCTGGAACCTGTGAATATGACCTTATTTGAAAAAAGTGTCTTTACAGTTATAACTGAGTTAAGGATCTTGAGATGACATCATCCTGAATTAACTGGGTGGACCCTAAATCCAATGACACCTGTCACTGAGACAGAGACAGATGCGGAAGAGAGAAGAGAAGAAGGCCGTGTGGAGATAGAGGCAGAAACTGGAGTTATGCCATAAGGCAAGCAATGCCTGGAGCCACTACAAGCTGGAAGAATCATGAAAGGATTCTCTCCTAGAGACTTCAGAGGGAGCATTGCTCTGTTGATTTTGGATTTCTGGCTTCTATATCTGTGAGAGAATACATTTCTGTTGTTTTTGAGTTACCAGGTTTATAGTCACTTGTCATAGCAACACTAGGAAACTAACATATAGCCTACAGAGATACATATGAACTAAATTGTATCCCCTCATATGAATCTGTTAAAGCCCTTCTTGAATATGAATCTGTCCTTATATGAAGAGGAAGAGGTACCAGGGATGTGAGTGCTCAGAGAAAATGCCATACAAAGAAACATCAAGAAGACAGTCAAGGAGAGAGGCCTTGGGAAAAACCAAACCTGCCAACACCTTGATCTTTGGCTTTTTTTAGTCTCCAGAACTGTGAAAAATAAATTTCTGTCATTTCAGCTCCCCCGTATATAGTATTTTATTATGATAGCCCTAGTAGATTAATACAAGGTGTGACAGAGAGACTTCCTATAGTTGAAACTTCCAGTGAAAGAGCCAAAGGCCCTTTTTTGTTACTTATTAAAGTAGAGTACTACTTTAATAAGTAACAAATATATTCATAAATCAAGATCATGTGTGGTATAGGTTTCTTATCTATGTTAAATTCTTATTATAGTGCCTAGTGTAGAATAAATACTATTTCCTCAATTGTAAAATAAGCTTTTAATATTTTCATTTTTGATAAAGAATATACACAACCAATAAGCATATTTGTCATTAAAATTTACTTTTAAATGGTAGTTTTTCTTATAGTTGATGGCATCTTAAAAGCAAGAAAATAAAGTGTATATAATGAACACAATATTGATTAATTCACATGCAATATCTCATCTAATATTCTAAAAAATCCTAGGGTTTGAGTACAGTCATTAAGTGTGGGCGATGGCTTGTACCAACTCATGAGAACTGACTGTGCTAATCCCTTCCAACTCCAGCTGGCAATCTGAAATCAGCTAGAGTGGAAATATTTACACCATGGAAATTGGTTATTACCAGCATACCATTGGACTAGACACTATAATTATTCCTATCATATCAATGAGGAAGCAGAGAGGCTCACTAACTTGCCTTAGTTAAACCTCAGTAGCAGATCTCAGATTTAAACCTGGGTTTATCCAATTCCCACAGCACAGGTTCTGTCCCATGGTACCACCCACTTGAATAGTATTTAATGTAAAGCCATAACTGCAATAGTAATTTTGGAACTTCTTAAGTCCCATAATAGCAGCTAGTCTCTTCTGTCCAATTACTTCAGTTTCTCACATTATATTGGTCTTCTACCATCTGGCAAATAACAAAAAATGAAGCCATTACTACATAAAATGGAAATGAATTTGCCCAATTATTAATCCACCTGATTGTCACATCATTAAAATCAATTCATGTCATAAGATTAGTTATTGAGATATTTCATAATAGTACCATAGGTTTACCACTATTCAAACTTATTATTTTGATTCAAGCATGTAAATTCCTTAAATCTTTAACTAAGAACCTTGGTTAAGGTTATACAATACATAATCAACAGCAAAGCATCCTTTAAATGAGATATTTTTCATCGTGTTCCTACAAAGTTTAGATTATGGTTGCTATTCAGGAATGTGTAAACTCAGGACTTGGGAGGGAGTTATCTCTCCTTTTTCTGATGGTGGGGGAGACAGGATGTAATCTAACTTTATTTCTACTTCCAAAGATCAGCAAGTTTACATCTGTAAGCAAGGAAGGAATTTAGCCCCACTTAAGATGCTTGCAACCACTGATTTTGACTAAAAGCTCTGGGCGGGGGTTGGTAGCATAGAGAGCTGATTTGAAGGGATTTAAAAAAAAAAACCCGTTAAGACCAGAAAATGGACTGCTTTTATTTTTCTTGCAGTTCACATATATTCATAATTTCAAGACTATTTGACAACAAAAAGAAAAGAATACTAGATTCCTTTTCCTTAGCCCCTAAAATCGATAGACTGAAAGTTCCCAGCCCTCCTTCACTTTGAATGAACATAAGAAAAAGCAGTTGCCTCTTTAAAAACAAAAGAGAAAATAAGAAAAGGCAAAGTCTGAGATCTCATGAGTATCCTTTCATGAAACCCTCATAGATTCTAGCTTGTTTTCAAAACTCTGGTTGTGGGGTGAAAGTGAAGCTCTATATTTCTTTAAAAACTTTTTTTAGAGAGACTAATAAGTGGGATAAATGGGGAGAAATACAGCTTGCTGCCATACAATGAACCAAAAGTAACAGAACAGAGAGTTTAGGGTCATCAGCACTCCTTGCTAATTACCCTATTCTTCCCCACTCTGCATTCTTAAAGGTTTCTTGAAATGAAAACAAAGGAATCCAACCAAAACCAACATTTTGATGAGTAAAGTGTAAATGAATGAGAAACAGATGGGTTCAGTTTTCTCAGGGGTCTATAAATGAAGGGCAAGGTGCTTGGGGGCAAAATGAATTTTGAGGCTTCACTGGCAAATATTTTGCACTTGTTAAAAAACCGAGAATGCAGCCAAGTTCTCGTACCTGCATCTCCATATGTTGGCAGGACTCAATATGAAAGATTCTTCGTTTTAAAGGAGCAGGCTTTGGAGACTCCCAGGACATTGTTCCACACGTCACAGATCATAATTTATAGGTGCCAAAGGCAATTGCAAAGCTTACATGTGCAGCCAGAAGTTTTCATTCAAGAACCCAGCAATTTTGGCTTTGATCAGAAACCACAGATTGGTGTAAATATTTCTTTTGCTACGTTTTATGATATTTACATTTTGCATGTATCCTCCTGATGACAGCAAGTGTTCTGCAGGCAACCACTGCTGCGTCATCCCCGCCTCAGCCTCAGGTGCAGAAACAACTTAAGGGCAAGGAGAGGCACATAGCAACAGTCAGTCCTAAATCTGAGGAGAGAGTTTTTATGCACCCAGGCCAAGCCTCTCTCTCTTTCTCTCTCTCTTTGGGATTAGAGCATCTCCCCTCCGTCTTCAAATCATGTATATATCAAGTTACAGCTCAGAAAGAATGCATTTTCAGTTTTTCATGGGAGCAAGGAGGTGGAGAGAGTGCAGGCTTCAAACCGCAGATTATTTGAAAACCCTCCCAGCTGACTTGGAGATTTTTGAAAATAATTTATTTGGCAATTCCAAGAGCCAGTTTGGCCATTTGGCCAAGGTAACATGCCCTTCAGTGCAAAGACTACAATTAATGAGCCACATCATTCTCTGCTCACAAGCAACAGAAGCGGCCAGCTGCTGGAGGACGCTGTGCGGTCTTCCAGTGTAAACGCCACTGATATCATCACCATCAGAAGGTCATAAAACTGACTGATTATAAACACAGCTCTCATTTGTTTACAGCTTACATTTTTGGGTTCGTGGTAATTAGCACATTAGCCGTCTCTCAGGGTGAGGGCTCGCAGGTGCTGAGAGAGAGCCTTCCAAACCAGGAGGGGATCATGGAACCTCTTGCAAAGTAATCACTGGCCTTTACAAGAAATAGACTGGGGAATGCTGATTCTGCTGCGGGAGAGGTAGTTGATAACACCCACGTGGGGTCACACGTGTAGGAGGACATTCACTCCCGTGGCAATTTCTTCCAACACAAGGTAAGGTTGGAAAAATCTGAGACATGTCAGCAATGTGCGGGAGATGTCCTCTGAGAGAAGCCTGCAGCTGCTCGAGCCTTTTAAGATTCCTTCCCTTTCTCTCAGTCCAAGAAAGACAGATAAAGATCATCCTTGCTAGTGGTGACTGGTACTTCGTTTCTTTTAGTTATAGTTAAAATAAACTCTTTTAGTCTTATAAAGATGTAGCTTCTCAGACACTCTCTTAGAGAAAGCAGCCAGCTTGGCTGCCTTTCCTGGGTGTAATTCTCAGCCCAGATCCTGCCCCTTCCAGTCTTGCTCTGAGCCTTCCACCATCAAGGCAGGTTTTATCTGAACAACTGGAGCCATCAGATTGGTGAGGATTGTCTAATCACTCACTCAAGCCACTTGGGTAAGTGAGTTTTCCACATCACTTCAGTGAGAACTTCAGAGAGCCTATAAAGCTTCCTAAATGTTTAAAAGGATATCTTTTTAAAGGATATGTACAGGTGTTCACAATTTGGGTTGTGCGATTGATGAAGAAACTAGCCTTAAAAAAAAAAAAGTTTTACCCAATTCCTAAATCTTTCACCCAGCATGAGATCCTTTTTCATATCTTAAGTGAGGAACTGTTAACAGGTCAAGGGCCCTGGAAGTGAATATAGAATATTATCTATTGTTCATCACAGGCCACATTCATGGTCAGCAATTTGAATTCCATTTTCCATTGATAATATTATTTTAAGAATTAACACTCATTGCTTTTTTATAGTTTTCAAAAATTTTTTCACTTATCTGCTCACTTGTGATCTTCATAGCAATGCCATAAGGTTAGGTAGTGTCATGTTATTTGCGTTTCATAGATTAGGAACCAGGCTCAAAAAGATTAAATGACCTATACCAGATCACAAAGCTAAATGGTAAATCTTAGTGAAATTCATTTTCATGGACTCGTATTTCATATTTGTATTAGTTTTAATATGAGGATATTCCTTTAAAGCCATTTGTTTTGTCTGTTTTCCAAACTTCAGCCAATAATAACATTAAATTTGAATGGCATAACAACCAAGCAAAGGGCAGAAATTGTCATACTGGATAAAAAATAAGATTCAACTATATGCTCTCTATAGGAGACACATTTTATATTTTAAGATACAAATAAATTGAAAGTAAAAGATGAAAAATGATATATCATGCAAACAGCAACCACAAGAAAGCTGGGGTGGCTATACTAATAGATAAAATCGATCTTAAAACAAAAAACACTAGTAGTGGTAAAGAGGCATCTTTATAATAAGAAGATAAATCCATCAGGAAGATATCAATAAAATCATTATAATTATGAATAAAATCATTTTAATTATAAACATATATAAATAAAATCAGAGTACCAAAATATATAAAACAAAGAAAATGAAGGGAGAAATAGATAATTCTACAACAGTACAGAGACTTCAGTACTCTAATAATGGAGAGAACAAAAGCAGAAATCAATAGGAAAATGAAAGATTTGAGCAACACTGTGAACCAACTACTGCCATGCACCACATGATGACATTTTGGTCAGCAGTGGGCCACATATATGACAGTGGTCTCATAAGGTTATAGGGGAGCTAAATTTCCTGTAAGAAATGGAAAAATATGTGGTTCAGGAGGCATTTCTTTCCCTCTCACTGGAGCAATACCTATGGGGCTTGGCAACAGATTTCTTCTCACTCTCAGCATCTCAATTTTTAGTACACAGATGACATCTCAATCAGTCACAGATCTGTTTCCTCACAAAGGAGTTGGTCCCCACAGCCCTATATTCAGATGATGCTACAGTTCTCAAATCTGGCTTGATAGTCTTCAGAGTACATTGCTGTAAATTTTTTGTTGAGGACCTAAGATCCTATATAAGGACATAGGTCCACAAAAGCTACTCTAACAAGTATTAAATGTCACTGCCACTTTAGTGAAAGCTTTCTGTGGTAGTATGGACCCAGCCTGTCCCTGTACTTTGGAAATATTTTCAGGTCGTAATGGTGTAAAGTATATATATGTTTTATTTCTTCTAGCAATTCAATGTCAGAGAGAGTCTTTTGTACCACATAAGATCAATGGAACCAAATATAAATTTCCAAAGTCAAAATACTGAGTTTTCAGTTCCACACTCCCTCCATGTTAAACATGCCCTTTTTCTTTATACCACAGAATTCCTTTATCTGACCACTGCTCCAACATGCAATAGCCCAAACCACATTGCCATGACAATCCCCTATATTCTTTTATCTCTCCGTCTTGATTTCTTACTCCTATTGATCCTCAGGCCACCTTTTACTCCCTTCTGACAGTCACTATTATGGTGATCTATGCCCTTACCCAGCCAGTTTCTTCTCATATACCTGTTCGTGGAGCAGCATTGACAGTTTCAATGTTCTATTTCTGACTCTGTCAAAAGGAAGCAAGGTGAGGGCTTGTGGCACAGTGTTTATAAAGTCTACAGCAGTGTACAGTGATGTCCTAGGCCTTCACATTCACTCACCACTCACTCACCCACTCACCTGGAGCAATTTCCAATCCTACAAGTTCCATTCATGGTAACTGCCCTATTTCACTTACAGGTGTATCATTTTTTATTTCCTATATCATATTTTTACTATACCTTTTCTATGTTTAAATGTATAACCACTTAACATTATGTTACAATTACCTATAGCATTCAGTACAGCAACATGCTATACAGGTTTGTAGCTTAAGAGTGACACAGCAAACCAAATGCAGCACCATATAGTCTAGGTGTGTAGTAAGCTATACCATCTATGTTTCTGTAAGTGTACTTTATGGTGTTTATACAATTATGAAATTGCCTGATGACATAGTTCTCAGAATACATCCCCATTGTTAAGTGATGCAAGATGGAATATCCAACATACATCTGTAGAACACTCTACCCAACAACAACAGAATATATATTCTTCTCAGATGCACAAGGAACTTTGTCCAGGATAGACCATACGTTAGGCCATAAAACAAACCTTGATAAATTTAAAACAATAAAAATAGTACTAATATATTTTCTAATGGAATTAATAATGGAATAAAATTAGAATTTTTTTTTAAAATGAGAATTTGCAAATATGTGAAAACTAAACAACACACTCCAAATCATTGATAGTCGAAGTGGCAATCAAAGTGGCAATTAGAAAACACTTTGAGATGAATGAAAATGAAAACACAATATACCAAAACCTATGGGATGCAGATATACCAGTGCTTAAAGGAAAATTTATAGCTATAAAAACCAAAATTAAAATATCTAAATTAAAAAGTAAGAAAGATCTCAAATCAATAGCCTAAGCTTCCAATTTGAGACAGATGAAAAAAAAGAACAAACTATACCCACAGCAAGCAGAAGGAAGGAAATAATAAAGATTAGGGTAAAATTAATGAAGTGGGGAATAAAAAATAATTAAAAAATCAATGAAACTAAAAGCTGGTTCTTTAAAAAGACTAAAATTAACAAATCTTTAGCTAGACTGAGAAAAGAAGAGAGAAGACTCAAATTATTAGAATCAGAAAGGGCATTATTACTGAACATACCGAAATAGAAAAGATTATAAAGGAATACTATGAATAGTTGTATGCCAATAGATCAGACAACTTAGATGCAAAGGATAAATTCCTGGAAAGACACTAACTACTAAAACTGTCTCAAGAAGAAATAGAAGCCTGAATATGCCTATAGCAAGTAAAGAGATTGAATTAGTAATAAAAAAAACTATGCACACAGAAAAGCCGAGGCCCAGATAGCTTCATTGGTGAATTCTACAAAAACACTTAAAGAAGTATTAATATCAATTCTTCGAAAACTATTCCAAAAAAATACAAAGGGAAGGAACACTTTCCAGTTCACTCTATGCAGCCATTATTACCCTGAAACCAAAACCAGACACAAAAAAAATCACAGAAAATTACATGCCAATATCTCTTATGAATATGAACACAAAAAATCTTCAACAGAATACTAGCAAACTAAATCTAGCACCATATAAAAAGAATTATAATCCATGACCAATTGGGATTTATCCCAGGATACAAGGTTGCTTTACCATCTGAAAATCAATTAATGTAACACACCATATCAATAGAATAAAAAACAAAAACCACATGATCATCTCAATGGATGAAGTGAAAGCATTTGACAAAATCCAAAACCTTTTCATGATAAAAACACTAAACAAATTAAGAATAAAAGGGAACTTTCTCAGCTCAATGAAGGTCATCTATAAAAACCCATAGAAAACTTCATGCTCATTGCTTTCTCCCTAAATTCAAGAACAAGACAAGGATGCCCATTCTGGCCACTTCTATTTAAGATTATACTGGAGGTTTAAACTAGGGTAATGGGATAAGAAAAAGAAATAAAAGGCATCAAACTAGAAAGGAAAAGTAAAACTACATTTGTAGGTGAACTTTTATATAGAAAATCCTAAGGAATCCACTAAAAACTAATGGAATAATAAATGACTTTAGCAAGGTTATAAGTTATGAGATCAATATAAAAAATCAATTGTATTTTTACACACTTATATAATGAAAAGCCAAAAATTAAATTAAGAGAACAATTCCATTTACAATAGCTTCAAAAGGAATATTTGCAAATAAATTTAACAAAAGTTATACTCTGAAAATTACAAATCATTTTTAAAGAGTTAAATAAATGGAGATATCCCATGTTCATGGATCAAATGAGTTAATATTGCTAAGATGCAAATACTTCCTAAATTAATCTTTACATTTGACACAATCTCTATCAAAATCCTATCTGGCTTCTTTGTAGAAATTGGCAAGCTGTTCCTAAAATTCATATAGAATTGCGAGGAAAAAATCAAAATAATCTTGAAAAAGAAGAACGTAGTTGGAAGACACACAAATGTTAATAGCATCATTATTCATAATAGCCGAAAGATGGAAACAATTCTAATATCTATTAAATAAGAAGTGGAAAAACAAGTGTGGTATATACATACAATGGAATGTTATTTTGCAATAAAAGGAATGAGTTACTGATGTATGGGACAACATAGCTGAACCTCGAAAATATTAAGTGTAAGAAGTCAGTCAGACAAGACCATATATCATATGATTTCACTTATATAGAACATTAAGAATAGGCAAAACTAAAAAAAAAAAAACAGAAAGCAAATTAGTGGTTGTTTATGGCTGGGGGCAGTGGGTGATAGGGAGTCCTGGGACAGGACTCTTACCTGGGGTGGGCAGGGGCCAAGAGAAACAAAACTGGTATCACTTTCAGGCTTTTTTGAGATGATGATAACATTCAAAAATTGGCTACGGTGATGGTTGTGCATATCTGTGAATGTACTATAAACCATTAAATTGCATGATTTAGTTAACTGTATAATTTGTTAATTATATCTCAGTAAAGCTTTTTTAAAAAATAATTATATGTATGTTATGCTCCCCTTCCCTAATGAAGTATTAATGCTGGGAAGTGTCCGTGAGGACAGGAATTATATTTTCCGGTTTCCGTGCATGGGGACAAGGGAGGGCACTTGTCCTCAAGAAGAGAATGTGAGCAGAAGTGATATATGTCACCCTTGAAATGGTTAATAGGGGCTGCCCCTTCCCCAAGCATCTCTTTCCTCATTGCTAGCTAACTGAAGAGGACTCTGCAGACTAGAAAAGAATGGGCAACAAGACAGAAGGAGCCTTTGTCCTCAAAACCATATAGAAAGGCACCAGACCAAGAACATCTGCATAGACTGATATGTCTGAAAAGTAGGATTTCATTACATTAAGTTCAGGACTTATTTATTACAGCCTCTAGAATTACCATAACCAAGATGGCACTCAATAAATGTTTACGGAATGAACGAATGCCCAAATAATAAAATGTAATTAGAGCAGTGCTACTACAGTTGATGAACTATTGTTTGCAAGTTACTGAGAACTTAAACAGCTTGTGCCAGAATGAAATCAAAAAACTTTTGGGAAGAGAAAAAGCAGTGAACTAGGCCTTGTGCTTATTATCACTGCTTCTGGGAACAAACAGTTTATGGGCCAGCACGTGGCTATGGTCCACATTTGAAAGCACTATGTTAGAGGACATTTCCAAGTATTGAAAGAATCTAACATTACGTTGAAAATGACAAAAACACTATTGGTAAAATCCATTCAACCTAATAGAGCTTGAATTCACTTCTAAATTATTTATTATCTGATAAAGTACAACTGGTTATAAAACTACATCTATTTAAAATAGAAATATACATGTATGTACATTTATGCACCTATCCATCTAACCACTTATCCATCTACCATCTATATATGTATGTCTATATGTCTTGCTGTCTGGCTGTATGTATGTATGTATGTATTTATCTATTTATTTATCTATCTTTACAAACTTAAAAGCGGTTTGAAGAGGAGCACTGCTCAAAAGATTAAATACAGGCCAGACAGTAATTAACTGCTTTATCTGAATAACATAAACAAATCTACAACATGCAAATATGTCTACAGTACTTGGAAGGTACAAAGTACTTTTTAAATATGCTTTTCACATTTGTTATTTAATCCTCACTATAATCCCACAGAATGGTTAAAATTTCTATTACTTTCATGTTATAAATCAAAAAACTGAGGCTTCCTAGGCAAAGTGAAATTAAGAGATAATACAGATAATTATTGACAAGTTCAGATCTTAATACCTGCTATTGAAGAAAAATAAAAAGTTGGGGGCCTGAATTATCCAGTTAATTCACCTTCCAAGTCACTCTTTGAATGATTTCTTCACTTTATTAATGCTAACACAGTCATGGTACTACAGCAAATAAGGGAAGCAAAGGGCAAGATTTACATTGCTGTTACCTATAATTGTTATGTGTAAAATGTGATGGCTCACACTTACCCAGAATCTCTGCTTGTAAAAATAATTTGAGTAAAGAGAAGGTAGTTTTTAAGGGCATACTATTCCTATGCATTAAATCATCTTGTGATGCAAACAGGCTAACCAGGACTGAGAATTCGTTGCACCATTTCAATCCTTTAAATAATTTTTTTCCTTTAGGTGTCTTTTGCATATGAACTCAGGTTTCCAGGGTAGCCAGGTTTTCAGGGTAAGTATGCCAAAGGTGAATCCACCCAACAGCACCTGGGCCACCTGTACCACATATTTGTCAGGTCTGAGCCTCAATTTTTCAGAAAGTTATGCAATTTCTGGTTAAATTTTTTTAAAGACATGTTTTATGACTACAGGCCCACACCTCTGCTCCTTTCCATCCCTGGAATTCCAAAGACACAGGAGGATCCATTCATTCAGATAAGCCTCAAAACACATCGATGGTCTTTGGAAGCTGACCTTAACTCAGATGTGCCAAGGTTTCCTCACCACTAACCTACATCCTTTGACTGCCCTCAAATTAGATGTACTAGAGATTTCTCCAGGGCCTAATCTCCACACCATACTTTTTCAATGTAAGGATTAGAAAGAGAAGCAGGTAGTATTTAACTATATTCTTTCATTTACTCATTCATCATCCAACATGTACAAGGCACACTGAAGAATAAGGATGTAGCTTATGCCTTCTAGAAATCTCAACCCAATGAGACAGCTAAACTAGGTACCCAAATAACTATAATACAAGACAATCCTTTATAGACACTGAAGGTAGCACTAATCAAACATCTGAGGACAGGGAGGCAAAGAGAGCTTTTGACTAAAGTGACCAGAAAAGGCTTTATGAAAGAAAGATGGGCCTTCTGAGTTTGGTTTTAGAGAAAAAGCAAGATTTTATCTAGGACAGATGAGGGGAAGTGATGGTCCTTATGGAAGAAATGATGTGAGCCAAGGGAAGAAAGGGGAAGAAGAGGTTAAGAAATGAGGGGATATGTAGGTGGGAAACAGTGAAAGACAGGAAGAATAACTTGGAACCAAACTGTAAAAGGCCTTGAACACCAGGATGAATTCCCATGATTTTATTCAGCAATTAATGGGAAAGCCATTGCAAAAATTTAAATAGAGAAGTGATTTGAGCAAAGCAATAATCCAAGAAGCTTGCTCTGGTGGCAAGCTTATAGAATGGCCTTTAATTTTGAAAGGCTAAAGGTCTGAGGATAAATCAGGAACCTTTTATAGTAGACCCAAACAAAGCAATCTAGCTTAAAGAGAGGTAGTGGCCAAGAAAATAGAAAAGAAAAGAAGGAATAACAAACAGAATTTGGTAGGGAAAAGAAAAAAATGAAAAGATAACTCCTAGGTCTTGAGTCAGTGCCCAGAAAAATTTATGTTGTGGATAAAAATGTTTGAACTTAAATTATACAAAGATCTAGAGATTTTTTAAAGAATTATTTCAATACTGTCTGTGATGTTATCCATATTAAAAAAGAAAAAACATAATTTCCCAGGATCACCCTGGACAGCTGGTTGCTCTCACCACATTCCTTCATAAGGCTTCTTTTTCCATGGTATTAGCCTGTTTTGGAATATGGACTCAAGTGTTGGAAAGAAGAGTAAAGAGTTCTTATTATGATCAATTGAATGCCAGCCTTGTTACCTTTCCTACTTGTGCAGTCTCTAAAGACACATATGAACCATCCCAATCCACTCTTTGGTCTAGACCAGCAGGCATATCCTCTGATGGTAGCAGAGAGAAACACTCCTTTGAGAATATTAGAGACCCATGGATCTATTCTGTTGGCACTCACTATCACAGCAGTCAGGGACACACTTCAATCTGTTCCTAACCACAGTGACCGAGGGGCCTCCAGGCATAGCAGGCCCTTCAGCTCAGAAAGCAGATAGACTATACTCCGTTTCCTCAATGTCAGGGCATTGATGGCAACATCGTGCATGAAGGAGCAGGTCTATGGGAAAGTCACTGGGACAGGACTCTTACCTGGGGTGGGCAGGGGCCAAGAGAAACAAAACTGGTATCACTTTCAGGATAGGGAAATCTAACCTGACCACACAAATAATTAACCTGAAAGGCCACTTCATGGTCCCCCCATGGACCCAGATGTTGCACTTTACTTTAAGTAAACGTTATTTTTAGAGACATAAGAATTCAGTATCCAAAATTTATCACCCATCTGAGTGGGAGACACAGAACACAGAATAGATTTATATGTTTAGGGGGTAGGAAAGGGGTTTAAGCTCAATAAAATCTTAACTGTGCTTTACTTTTTAATTTAACTTTCAAACATTTCTTTCCTGTTTTGTGACTGAGAATCTCATACATGTCACCCTTTCAGTGAAGTATCACAGGAAAGACATTTTTGTGGTGTTTAATGGAAATAATTTTTCTTGTGGTATTGCTCCGATACCCTGGGAAACTGGCTTTCAGAGATAAATTAGGCTAAGAGCCGTCTCGTGCTAATTTATTAAGCAGTAAATGGTTTAAAACAACTTTCCCTGTTTCAGCTCACTGGAGATCTGTTACTGGCTCTTGAGAAGACAGCAAAGAGTCAAAGACTGATAAATTTCATAGACTATCTTGTAACATACAAAGTGAAGGGTTGGTGTAGGGGCGTTTCATAGGTAGGCACGGGTAGTACACACTGAGGGTAAGTCTATACACGTGTACTTTAAACATTCATACTGTGGCGTTTCACACTGTAATGGTAGTTGAACAAGCTAAAAATTCTCTCCCAGGAACAAATATTTCTGAAAAGCACCTCCTCAGCTTTCTCCTCCTCTTAGAGTAGATTGCAGATAGGAAAAGTTCCATCTGTAATGAGAAATATTGATGACCTCCCTCAGTGTTCTACAGATGTCCCAGAACAGTGGTTCTGGGCCTAACGTGTACCCTGGAGTCACCAGACGAGCTTTACACAGTACAAATGCCTGGGTCCTACCCTTGGAGGTTCTGATGACACTGGTCTGGGGTGTGCCCTAGGCTTTGAGAGCATTAAACCTTCCCAGGTGATTCTAATGTGCAGTCAAGGTCAAGAACGACTGCCCTATAGGAGGAGGTGTTGTCTGAGACTCAGACCTACTCCACACCTGGTAAGTATCAGGTGACTCAGCTGCTAGTATGTGTCTATTTCTTGCCTGAAAATGCAGATCATGGTCACTGACCAGCAATGCAGAGGCATTAGGAATAAAGCAAGACCAATAATAATTATAAGAATGTTTTGGGAGCTGCCCAGCTCCAGTTGCTATTCTGTAAAAAGAAGGCTGGGTGATTGAGTCCATGGAGAAAAACAGCTAGGAGAAAATGACTTACTCTTCGGTTGAAACTGGAATTTTTTCAAAGGCAATGTACCACTGACCCTCTCTTGAAAACTGAAGAAGTGCCCTATCAGCGTTTATGACATTAATAACTAACAACTAATTTCTATTTTGAAGAGATCCTTACATTTGAAAATGCATAGGAATTACCTGCAGTGCTTATTAAACATGCAGGTTTGCAGCCCTCACCTGAGAGATCTGGACTCAGTAGGGTTGGAGTGGGGCCCAGGAATCTGAAGCTTTAAAAGCTCCCCAGGGGATTCCGATTGAGGTGAGCTGTGTCCCACCTTTCACCTAACCTCCTGAATGGTTCTTTGCCATAACTGAATTGTCCTTCTTCAGCAAAATAGATTATCAGGTCAAGGAAAAAGAGGCAATGTCTCTTTAGTAAAACAGGCTATGCAGTATCTTTGGAAAGACACTTAATTGAACTTTTTATTTAAAAATCCTCAGTCCTTTTTGAACATTCAAGTTTCCTCTCATTTTCTCAGTGTATCTACAAAGAAGAACGAAGATGAACCACTGCAAACAGATACAACCATAGCCACAAACTATGGGCTAATATAGTTCTTAGAAATGATGGGGGTCTTTCAAAATCAGAATTCTCTCATGTCTTGGAGGATCACAAACACTGATGAGGAAAAAACAACTATTACAACAAACAAATAAACCATATTCAGAGAATTGGGGGATGGGAATGGGTATGTTCCTTTGTGTCTAGAAAGGAACTCTCATTTCATGGTTAATGTGGAAAAGCAGTCCAGATTTATGTTTATCTTTAAAACTGATAATTTTTTATTATTGCAGCTTTACCCACCTAAAGTCAAAGACAATGGAAAGAAGTAAATTATTATTTCCAGTTTGGGACTTGAATGTCATAATTTGCACTTACTCAATCTCTCCTTTCTCAATTCAGTGTGTGTGTGTATGTGTGTACGCACGCGTGCACGTGTATGTGTGTCCAGAGTAGAACTGTACATGTGGAAAATGCAGCTATAATATTTGTCACCAAATTTTGGAACCCATAGTTTACAAACCTGAAATTCACTCATAATTCACAATTCAACCTGGAAATAGGTAAACTTGGTTGGAGGTAGGGGGTGATGTTCTTCACTGCCCTGTTTTATGTTTTTCACTCAGAATTCTCCTGGTCCTCTAAAGCTCTCCAGCCCTGGACATTGTTCCTGTGCTGTGCCCACATTCCATTGGCACAGGCATGGAATGGTATGCTTGGAATGTCTCCACCCTCCAAAATATTTTTGGATCAAGCTTATCCCTTTTCCCTGAAAAACCTCTGTTGTACAGTATTTGCTTTACTGACTTTTATATTTTTGTATATTTTTGAATGTAGACCAAATCATGAAAACTTCAGGGCCCCAGACTACTGTTAAAAAGCTCTATTAGCCCCTTGACATCAAAAGAATTCCCACAGAAGGAAAACAAACCTGAGTCTTCCGATTAGGGTACAGACAAACTCTCTGTTCTGTTTACCTGTAGACTCCTTCTCTAAATGATCTTGAATTTAGAAATCAGCTCAGAGTGGTCTAATCTAAATGCCACCAGATTTATCAAAAAATAATTATGACCTTTCTTTTAAAATTGCCTCTTGATGGCTCTTTTTCCTAGTGCTGACAGTCTCAATAAAGACAGAAACTTAAGGGGAAATAGCCTTTGTTTTCTAAGGAATCATAGCATGAGGGCATTTAGTGGGGTTTTTTGCTCATATCAATAGTTAGCATCATTTGTAATAATAACATTTTTAATGTGTCATTGTTATATGTTAGTTACGGGGCTAAGATTATCACATACATTATCTCACTTAATTTCCATAACAATCCTAGGAGGTTGACACCAGCATCCCTATTTTAGTGGTGAAAAAATTTAGGTCATAAAGGTGGCACGTAGTATAGTCCTGATTCTTTTAATTGCCATAGTGGGTTTGAAAAGAAAAATAACAGTGAAAAGATTTTAAGTATCTTCAAGAAAACTGTAATTAAAATGAAAATTAAATGAGCTTTTTAATATTTTGGGGTCAGTCAAGTGGGTAGAGAGACTTTGGGAAAAAGCTCCTGCTACTATCTTGTTGGCATTTAAGTGACATTTTGGCGAAACACCATGGAAACATCTGGTCACATCCTCTCAACCCTAATTTCTTCCCTAAATGTTGTTTTTAATGTGTCACAGTTGTTAAATTTGTAACAAGTAATGCTCTTGAGACTAAACAACAGTGCCTGGTATGTGAAAAATGAACAATACATTTACAGCAGTAAAAACCAAAAGGAAATTTTAAATAAACATTTAATTGAGTACAAATAGTCTGAGAGTTATTTTGGTGGAACTTGCCCAATCTGTATGCTGACATTAGCAGCAGGATGTTCTAAATAAACTCCATTAGAGAAAATGAAGTCTTCTTCAGTTGTAACATAACTGATCAGATTCAGTTCTTCTGAAGGATTATGGCTGGGGAAGAAACACTTGTTAGTTGGAAGGGAATTCTCCATTGACAGTCTCAGAACAAATGCTTAACCACCAAAACCAGGAAGAATGAAGCTGGGGATTTAGATGTTGTACAATGGCTGCAAAGTAGACAACCAAAAAGTAGAAAAACAACCACCAACCACTAATGTTTGTGCATTGGTCAGTTAGCCAAAGTCCATGGGCCTGATTCACTTCCTCTCTAACTCTAAAAGGATTTTTCCTTCTAGATAAAACTCTGCATATTTGAATCTAATCCAGCAAACGTACTTGTCTTGGGCTATATTTTGCTATTGCTGTATTTTAGTTGTGTGCAATGGAAAGTCTTGCAAAGACTCTACAGAGAGAGGGAAAAAAATCAGCTCATGGATCATATTCAGGCAATTAGTAATGCCCCTGAGAAAGAGGGGCTATGTATGTCATCTAGTCAATTATTTGAAAACAATTATTTTTCAGTTTCATGTATTGACTCTTTCTACATATGGATAGACAGATGCTATTCAGCAGAAATGTTTTTCCACTGATATGGAATCCCCAAAGAAACTGTATTGGCTTTGATGTGATTCAGAGATTGTGTCATTCATCAACATGGTTCTAAAGAATGTTAGCAACCTTAGGGTTGGTTCAACCTGAAAATAAACACAGATGGTTCTTAAGAGAACAAACTGTTTTCCATAGCAGATTTAACCATACATGTAATGGAATATATATCCTTTGTACTTAGTGCTGCATTTGATTACATAAAGCAGTTAAAATGAATGAGTCAAACTTTTTTCCTAACAAAATAAATATATAACCTAGCCCCTCCCATTTTATATTTTTCTTATTTTAGATATTTTTAAACATATAGAAAAAT
The DNA here is from genome assembly GCA_004027375.1 of Macroglossus sobrinus. Taxonomy (NCBI): domain Eukaryota; kingdom Metazoa; phylum Chordata; class Mammalia; order Chiroptera; family Pteropodidae; genus Macroglossus; species Macroglossus sobrinus. Next base: position 155,489 of record PVKZ01002087.1, read on the forward strand.
AGCAAATATATTACAAAGAACTTTTTATTTTTGAACAATTTAATAGTTAAGTTGTGGCATAGCTTTCCATTATTCCTAAGTAATGTAGTAAGTATTTCCTACAAATAACGACATGAAAAGCAGGAAATTAACATTGATATATTATTACTATCTACTATAAAGTTTTAAATTGCCCAACAATGTTATTTATAGTATTTTCTTCATGATTAGATGCAGGTTATAATTTTTGGCAGGAATATATCATAAAAATATTCATCTTATTGCATCCTATTAGGTGGTACATAATTTCATTTGTCTCATTACTGTTGTTATTAACTTTGATTATTTGATTAAAGTGGTCCTTGTCAGGGATCTCTACTGTAAAGTTATTCTTTTTCTTTTTGTAATTAAAAATTATTCTGTGAGGAGAGACTTTGACACTAAATAGATATCCTGTCTCTCATTAAATTTTTATCCACTAGTCCTAGCACCCACTGGTGTTCCTTGCCTGAATTGATTATTACTATGACAGTTGCCGAATGGTATTTTTCTAATTCTGCCATTCTTTCTACATTTATTATCTGCCATTCTACTGCAAGAATTTTTCCTTCTGTCTATGTATATATTCATTATTATCAGAATTATGATGAATTCCTGTTTTATTTATGGGTTATAATCCACTATTATTTATTTTGATACTCATGTTGCCCTCAGGGTTGGCCAGTGTAAGTCCTCCTAAGCTGGTTTCTGTGTGTCCCAACATTTCTCTGACATTATTTGTTTTCTGATGTCAAAAAACATTCCAGGCTCCTCTTTTACTTCCTCTGCCCAGACCAAGAATCAACCCTTCTCTCAAAGAGACTTAGTTGCTTTTAATAAAGAAGGTTACTTAAAAGCCAAAATCGAGATCCAAGATGTACCCCTTACTATTGAGGTTGCTGCTCCCCGGTCCTCTCAGCAGACAGAGTTAGGAAATATATGTACATGCTCACATACATACACAGAATTACATCTAAATTTAGTTCTCTATATTATTAAAATGTGCGTATGTTCACCTAAATTTGCATGTATATATCTATATTTAGTTCTATGTTGATAATGATAAATTATGCCTATACCTATAATTCCAATCCATCTTCACAGGATTTAATCTAGCTTTCCTCTTCTGTATATTTGTCATTCTTTTTCTAATTCTCAATATTGTTATTTACTTGATTAACTCCCTATATATAACCATTCTCCAATTCTACCAGGTCAATACATTATTAATTTTTAGAGGACACTCAAACTTGCAGGACATTTTTTTCATATAACCAAAAACAAAACAAAGCAAAACAAAAAAACAAGCTAGCATTTTTTTGGTGCTTTCTTGATCATCTTGCCACAATATATGCCAGCTGCAATCTTGTCTTAGCTAACTCAAAAAACTAACTTAGCTGCAATTTAAAAAGGTAAGAGCTTTGAAGTGTGAGCTGTCTGGAGCTAATTCTACTCATCCTCAGCAGATTTCCCAAGTTCCCCATTCTCTTTAGGATTAAATCATGGAGTTAGGTGTGATCTCCCAAACCTAACATAGTTTAGAGTTTAAAAGCTAACATAGTTTAGAGTTTAAAAGCTTACTCCTCTCTCTAACCCCACACTCCCCAAAAGGAGTAATTGCTACCAAGGAGACTCTCCAGAGTTTCTGGGAGGGGGCTTCCAGTTAAACATGAAAGACTAATAAACACATGCATTTGCCTTCTGTTCTACCTCATACCTCATCCATATGGGGGTGGGGGTAGAGAGGAGAAGTGTAAGTACAGATAGAGAAAATGGGAGGGGAGATACTCAACAAAATTTTAGAACAAATGAGAGATACTGATACCTCTGAAACTGGAAGTGTAGAGTAGACTTGAAAAGAGAATTCATTGACATTTCTATAATAAGTAAGACTCACAGATTCCCTTTTCCCATTCTTTGCTGCAGACAGCAAGCAGTCTCTTCCCAATAGAATCAGAAAATTAAAACAGAAAGCTTTCTCCACATTGTAAAGGAAATGAACCAGAGAGGCACAGATTCAGAAATGGCAGACAAAGATGAGAGAGGGTGTTCCATATTAAAATTAGGGGGATTAAGTGAATATATAACTACTGAATGGCAAAAAAAACCCTCAAACATACACTCTTTTTCCATGTAATTCTCAGAATCCTAAAAGCCAAGCTTAATACTTTAGTACAAACATATAAGATTCATATCTGGGAAAATAGACTATCTACTACATTCTGAATATTTGTGTCCTTCCATCCAAAACCGAGTGAGATGAAATTTGGAGTTGGGACATTTGGAAAGCGATTAGGTCATGAAGGCTCTGCCTCTATAAAAGGCCCCAGAAAGCTTTCTCAGCGTGTGAGAACACAGAATACAGCTATTTATAATCCATAAAATGGGCTCTCACTAGACCCAGAATCTGCCAGCATCCTTGATCTTGGACTTCCTAGCCTCTAGAACTGCGAGAAATAAATTTCTATTGTTTAGAAAACACTCGGTCTAAGCTATTTTTTGTTGAAACAGCCCAAATGAACTAAGACAGAAATTGGTACTGAGAAGTAGAGTGCTGCTACAATAAATACCTGATAGTGTGGGAACAGCTTTGGAACTGGGTAGTGTGTAGAGGCTGGAAGAGTTTTGAGGTATGTGCTAGTAAAAGCCTTCAACTCCATGAATGCACTAGGACACCATCCAAAGAGAAAAGACCCTATAATTCTGACAGTTAGGAGTTCTCTAATGAAATGACTAAGCCAGATCATCCTACACCAAGGACAGCCCTTACCGCCTTTCCTCCTACCTTTATCGTAAAACAGAAGGAAACTTCAGAACTCACAGGAGAAGCTATGGCAAATAGATGTTTGTTTGTGAGCTCCCTTTGATTGGGCCTGAACATCCCAAGGACTCTTTTCTCTCCCAACAGATGACATTCCTCAGAAATGACTAGGGAGTGGCTTTTCAATCATTTGAGATTGAAGGACTTTATTAAGTCAAGGATATGAAGACCTAACTTTTACACATGCCTTGTTCTCAACCTCTTGACTACTCCCTATTTTATATTAGGCAACTTGAAAGTTACATTAACTCTCTCATATATAATGTAATTATTTCCTTTGTAAGTACAATTAATCCTATAATTGTTTAACTAAGCAGGAATTCTAAAACTCTACTGCACAGATTGGGGTCATTCTAACCTCTATAAATTAGAGTCACTTAGCCTGTACTAATGCCAATTCACTACAAGTTCAGAGACTACAATGAATCTGAAAAACTCATCTCTATTGCTATTAGAAGAACACTTTCTCTCCCCAGGAGCCCCAGCTCTACTTCCTACAAATGGATCCTGAATTCTAATATCCTCTCTCAGTTCAGGTCCTTCTGATGTTTGCCAGAAGCAAATGGGCAAGGCTGAATTAGATATGCAGGAGATTTACAGGGGGAATTACTTATGAAAGATAAAGAAAGTGAGAAGAGGCAAGCAGGGAAAATCTTCAGATGATGAGCATAGGGACACCTATAAAAGGAAGGAGGAGTAAAGGAAGATTTGGTAGGAAAACCCTCAGACCACAACTCAGCTCTTTGATATCTCAGCCAGGCTGATGAGAAGCCTCAGAGCAAAGACTGCCCATTAGAAGAGTCCCACGTTGGGCGGGAAGAGTCCAGCTCTAATGTCCCCAGCATGCTTGGCCATTGTCTAGGAGCAGCATGGTGATGCCATGGATTCAACAAGAGTGAGTGCAACAGTGGATCCCAAACGTTTGGCAACTAGAAGTAGTGGCATCTGGTTCTCTCTTAAAGGGAAATCTGAGTGAGGCTCCCCCACGGCTGGCAATGACTGCTCCCTCACAGCTACAGTTAAAGGGAGAGCCCACTCCAGAACTCAGGCCTCCTCACTTGAAGGCCAGTGGGCTGTTTCTGCTTCTGTTTGTTTCTATTGAGGGCCAGACTGATCAAGAAATAGTCCTGTTTTATCAGTAACTGCCACAGGCATCATTTCTTTATTTTGGCAGCAGATGTTAGCACAGATGATATATGTAATATTTAACATCTATTCAGTCACCTATGACTCATCTGACCACAAACTCAAATATACTATACCTTGTACATGTGTATAAAAAGCATATAAACATTTCATCTCAGCAAGGAAATAAGAATGGATGTTCATGGAAAAATAAAAGAAGTAAGAGGGTTGCAAGTGAATACTGGCCACACCTGTTTGTCCTAAAAATGCTAGTCACTGTCTTCTGTCTCCACTCACTTCTATAAAAATCCTGTTCCACTTTCAGCCCTCATGAGGAGATGACCACATAAAGCTACATTTGTAGGTAGTTGTTCTTATATCCTTTCCAAATTGGGTCAATTGATTCTCTCCTAAGATTCACTGAGAAGCTAAGTCAGGGACCCATGGATAGCTGAGGGTAATGTCCTGTAGAGTCAGATTGTGAGCACAGGAAATGTGAAGTTCATGCCACTAATAGATCTAATCAGGATTAGCTTTGGGTCCAAAAGGTCTGAGTACAAATCCTAGCTTGGCCACTTACTACCCTGCCTGTCTAAACTCAGTTTCTTCATCACTAAAACACACAGATGAAGACTTACTTTTCAGGGCTATTGCAAGAAGAAAGGTGATAATGTGCATAAAATACTCAACAACATATGTTTTCCACTCTTTAGATCCTAAGTAATCTCTTTCTCCATCAGTGGCTACTTCTTGAGTTCTCCCTGGTCTGGTCTGAGAGGTACTTTGGTTCTTATCAGTTACTATAGTCTAAGTCTACTCTATTATATATAACTCATAGCTAGCTGGGATGGGAGCAAGTACCTAGTCATATGGCACTGGTACTGGACCATACATTTTCTGAGTTAATCTATGAATATTTATGGAGTCTACTATGTGCTTATAAATTGGGCTAGGTGCTGAGAATTGTGGGATGAACTGGACAGACAAAAGCCTTCTACTCACAGAGTGTATCTTCTAGTGTGATTTCTGGGACCATTTCAATTTTGCTACTCTGCCTTGTGGTCCTCTTAGAACACTCTTACCTGCCACTACAGGCAAACCTAATTGTAGCTTAGACAATATGGTCTCCAAAGGTTAAGGTGACAGGAGGCTCTGAAAGCTATCTCCTGAACCCTGGACACTCCCTACAGCCTAAGTAAGCCCACAGGTGCACTGCAGAGCCAGAACGTGGCTTGAGGGCATTAGGTACATCTTGGAGAGAGAGAGGGGTGCACAAAAAAAGGGGTAACTAGACTTTTCCTACTTTCCAAATTTATAAGAGTCTGCCTTTGGAGCTGCTTCCATATATATCTTCTGGTTGCCTTTGACCATCCACTCATCTGGATTTCTCAGCGGCAAAGGGAAACTTCCCCAGCTGACCTCAGGCATTTCCCAGAAGCAAAATAATACAGAACAAAATAGTGCTTCCTTGCTGACTCATACTTGTAGGAAGAGATTCCAAGGGTGATGTGGAGTAGGTCTAGGCCTAGAATGCTGAAGTTCAGTAGACACATCTAGTGTTGTAGAGAGGACAAATAGGGCAAGCACTCATTGGCTCCAAAGCCTTCATCATCCTGACTGTAATTTCTGTTTGGAGAAGTCCCAGTGAAACTGGACTTTTCTGTTCCATTCCTACAATCCAAAGGATCCTGTGATCGTAGGACTCTTAGCTGCAAGTGTCAGAAACTTGGTTCAAAAAGCCTCAGAATCACAATGATCACTGCAGAATTTTCCCTCAAACACAATGAAAGTGGCTTTCCATGTGATTAAACTGAACACCTGACACTCAGCCTGAAGTACTTGCTTTGAAAATCCATTTTAGGAGATGTAAGATAAGACTCTAAAAGCTGCCCTTTGCCATCAACAAGAGACCCCAACTTTTAGGCTGAGCTGTGAGTCTTAAAGAGTGTTCACAAGGGCTTTTATCTTGTAGATGAGCAGTTGACTTTTGAGAATTATTATATGTTCTAGAATTTCAGGGTGACTTGATTATAATCTCCTTGGTACTGTAACTAAGACAAATGCAAGCAAGATCCAGATGGAAAGATTTAGGCAGGCCTACAAAACAAAGGTTGGAAATGCAGGCAAAAGAGATTGGGAGTTAAGAACTTTATACTGGCATTAAACAAGAGTTGATTAAAGTTAACACTAAGATTATTTTGATTACTTGTTATTATGCATTTTGGGAGGAATGAAATACTTACCAATTGCCCTAACATTACTCTTAGAGATTCTGAGGCTCTTCTATGACCTCTTCCAGGGTCTTCCTAATTAGAACCTGGCCTGAAGACAATGAGGAAGCACTTCTTTGGTTCATCCAGTTTCTATGTAACTATATGTCATGAACTCATCATCAGACTGCCAGTGATGTTTCCTCACTGACACCAGAGATATGGAAAGGACATAGCTGGTAGCTAGCTTATCCAGAAGACACCTTGCCCATTCACACTCTATTTCCTAACACAGTTTTTTTGAGACGTTGTGCAAACAGGAAACCAGAGCAAAGCCATTGTTAGAGAGCAGGTCAACAGATGTCTATTAGGACAAACAATACCATGCTGTTCCTATGAAAAATGAAAAAGGGCAATAAAGCAAGTCATGGAGTGGTGATTTAGAAACATTCCCCTTCCTACTCCCCTGGAAAAAAGCTTCCTATGTTAAAATGCTTTAGCGAAATATTTAATCAAGTGAAATATTCTAATGGAGTTTGTGTTTACCACAGTAAATGCCTCCTCTATTGTAGTTAGCGTGGGTACACACGTACCTGCATGAGAATAATTCCAAACTATTACCTTTAACTCATGTATTTCCATTTCCTTGGATCTCAGATATAATGATTTATGCTAGAACAATGGTTCTCAAAGTGTGGTCTCATACAAGCAGCATCATATCACCTGGAAATTTGTCAGAATTGCTAACTCTGGAACCATCCTTTCCTCCCCTACTCCCTCACCCCTACTCCCATTCTACTGACTGAGAAACTCAGGGGTATGGCCAGGAATCTGTTGTTTATTCAGCCTTTTGACAGATTGGACCTAGCATCATAATAATGTTTTTTCTTTCAAAGTTGACTAACATTCGTGCTGGGCCTACCTAATAGTTTTGTTCTTTAGCTACGATTTGTTTCCTCTTAACAAAGGAAGTATCTGAGTGAGCAGTCTGCACTACTGGAAGACATTGACCTTTTCAGGGTTATTAGTCCCTCCTGGTGTTTTTCCCTTGTTTCACCCTTTCTATTCCAGTGGGTAACAGGCACTTCTATTATCATCTAAGAGACTAACTTAATTTTTAATTTATTTTTCATTCTAACTCATTTGCAGTGGATTTCCTGAAACATTATCTCCCTCTCTCTTGGACATGAATCTATTGGTCTGCTCACACTTAACCAAAGTTCTTCCTCGGAGAAAGTTATCTTTGTTTGAAATCTGGATTATTCATTTTTTCTCCATCCATTTAGAGGGTCCAAGGCCTTTGGAAGAGTTCTGGCTTGGTCCCAGTTTCAGGGTTCACGCTGGTAAGTAATGCTGTTTCTTGCCACCACCTTCTTGTAAAGTGCATATTTCTAACAACATAGCAAGTGCTTCACTCGGAACACAAAACCAGTTACTGTTCTTAAAGGAATACTCCTCAGAAAAATCACGCTGAAGACTAAATTTAAAAATAAGAAATTTTTAAAGCTGGTTTATTTTGAAGAATTTTTATTTTTAAATATTAAACATAATAAAGTTCTTTAAGAACGATGTTGCTAAAACATTTTCTCTCATTAAACATGCAAAACCTTCTGGAGGAAATGATACTCTGAGCTTTGTAGCACAAATCAATGCCAAATGAAAGCCATAAACCATGTTTTGATATGCATTTGGCACCGTCTCCAAATAGCTTGAACAAACAATGTCACTGTGTTTCAGACCCTCAGAATCTTACTTTTCTGGAAATTTATGATTGTCCATTACAGAGAAGTAGAAATGCTAGGGATAAGCAAGTCTAGACGAGAAACAAATTATGAAAAACAGAAACAATTTGAATATTACAAGCATTTGTTTTCCCAAACCATTCTTGGGAAAGCCATTCTATGTAGCACATGCCTATGTGCTGAAAGGAAACTGGCTTGGAGTTTCAATTATCAATCTCAGACTAACGAAAGTGTTCAAAGCTGGCCTAAGCAGAGTTGTTGGAGAAGCGGGAGACAGTAGGACAATGGCTTCATACAAATTCCATTAGTGAGAAAAATAAAGAATTCTAGGCACCAAATCCCATGTCTATGTCAGAAAGTGTGTCACTCTACATTTCTAAATAAACACTAGCTTTTCCTATTTGGGGGGTAGGTGGCTTTGTGGGAAAAGGGTTCCAGCCCTGCAGAATATAATTTTGTGGCTGTTTCTGTGGTCTGGGAATCACAGGAAATCAGAGGCCCAGATATGACCCATTTTCCAATACAAGGCCAACTTGGAAACACGGGTATAAAAAGATGTTTTAAAATGTAAGCAGCAAAAGTATAACATTCCACATCACCATACCACCTCTTTAAAAAAAAAAAAATTAGCATGACTAATTTCTGAACTTTGCTCAAAAGAAACTTAGTTCAAAGAGAAATATATTTTTAAAGTAAATATCTCAGTTATTGCCAGTAATGGAAATGAATTATAAAAACCTGACTTGAGAGCTTAATGGTACCACATTCACTTTCTCTTGCCTGTGGCTAAGTTTCTTCCAGGAATGTACACATTGAAGGATGGTTCATATCTAGTTTATCTGATCATTAACCATTGCTGAATACCACTTCTTCCACATGAACCTGAATACAGATTAGAACCTGAATTGGAACCTGAGCTGGGATGCTGGTCAATCCTGAAGGTACTATTAAGACTTGGCATGGCACCATTGCTGTGCAGCATTGTTCTTCTGTGTGCCTGGGTATGATTTTAAGCCGGTTTGTCTTTCTTTAATATATTTGTCTTTAATATTTTTGTAATGCAGCTTTATATCCAGAGAACTGTGAGATATTCTCATTAGCGTGTTGTACTCCAGAAGGTCAGCCCCTTTTGCAAACCCCTGCCCTCAGCAAGTGGGCCCATACTTACACTTGCAATGACATTAATAATAAGAATTATGAGTAAAAGTGAACAATATTGGCCAAGGCTTATGGATTTCATTTGAGGCTTGGTGTGGCACTTAAATTTTTCATTCAATTTTTCTTTTAGTAATTACCTTGCTAAACACATCCAGATTCTTGGGTGCTTAATATTATTACTTCTTAATAGCTACTGCTACTGATAATTAATAAACAGAGTGACTAGCTTCAACTTTAGAAGTTACCGAGACTTGAAAGAAAGTGCTTTTGCCCCTTGCCATTTATATTAAATATATAAATCGGATATATAAATTTGGTTTTAAAAGTTCCTTGCCTTCTGAGAGAAGTGAGAAGACAATTAGCACATTCTCTGATTTGTCAATTTGTTCTTTATTTATTTACTTAGTCATTCAGTAATTATATAAGAAATACTTAATATCCAGAAACATTTTAAGGCATTACTCAAAATTGAGATCTACTTATAAAATCTTGTTAGAAAAACAATGTTTGCACTTTGCACAATGGAGCTCTGGTTTATTAGAAATAAAAAGGCTTATTCGAGTTCTCAGACTTGGTCTCAATAAAGGTTATTATAAACGAGGCAAATACTAGTGGTCTTTGCCACGTCATTTTTGATCAATATCCAAATGCTCTTTATTTTATATAGCCAGATTTTATAGATATTGATCCTTAAAACTATCCTAGGTAGAAGTAAAACCCTCATTTCAAAGAAATATTACTACATATATTTTGCAACAAAGAATCTTTTGAAATGACAAATGCAGCTGTTGCTCTGTTCTCCTATTCTTACAACAAATTCTCAGGCGCAAACACTAAAACCAATGTAGCTCTCAAATGTACTCACTAAATAGAACTAAATCTACCAAATATCCATTAGGAACCAGCAATAAAAATTCTGTTGTGGTGTCTTTAATCTGGAAGTGTTTATAGCTTTATGAAATTTATTGATTCAGACATTAATTTTAATAAATATATATTGAAGACATGCTATGGGCCAAGCCCTGAGGAAATAATTCCAAACAAAATACACATTCTCTCTGCCTTTATAGGACTTGGAATTCTGCAAGTTGTAAGCATAGCTTTTTTTTTTTCTAACTTTGTTCCATGAAAATAACCACAGAATAGTTTCCTTGTTAAAGAAACAGAAAGTCACCAATTAGGCAACTTAAAAAGTCACCTGCAACTCTCTTGCTTAAATATTCTCAATTTTGGTTCTCCATACTGGGGACATGTATCACTTTATAGATGAGGTTTTCATGATGCCAGAGATGATACATAGAGAAAAGTCCTGGCTTTCCAAACAAAGAAGCAAAGCAATAGAAAACACAAACATAAAACAAACAAAATATCTTTATAATTCACATTCTCTTGTGGTGTAAAGGACATCATCTTTGAAATTCAATCCTCTCTTATCCTCACCTCTTTCCACTCCCAATTATGTTCCCTTGATAAATCATTCCTCTGAGTGGGTTTTTTCTTTTTTTCAATTGTCAGGAACATTCCTGCTGTGTCTGGGCATCGACCACCTCTTTGGTATTTGATTAATTTCATGCACTTGACCTAACTAAGAAGCCAGACGGTACTTTGAATGTACGTACTTCAGTTGACAGAATTAAATAAAACCCTAACCAGAGAAGCATAAGAGTCATGCTTCTATTCCATTAAAGCCAAAGTTTCTCATCAGCATTGACAGAAATTCAGATCTTGTCCAAATAGAAATCATAATAAAAAGTCCTAAAATGACAACGACTACAGTGCAAATGGAGAAGTGAGACCGAGAGTGGATTCATACAGAGGGAGGCTGAGAAAGCATTCGGGATTCAAGCTGGGTGTGCAGAGAATTCCAAAGGGAAGGCATTTAATCATCCCCAATCCCTAGAGCCACTTTGGAAGCTGGCTTCATTGCTCAGACCAGAGCAACTTTGAATGAGGGAAATAAAAAAAATAAAGTTTATTTTGTAACTAAAGATTAGAAATAGCTTTGCAATCATCTCCTTTCCCAAGTCACATATAAATCATTCAACTGTGTATCCTGATCACTTTGCTAGGATTTAACTTAGTTCAAACAACTAAGCATAAACACCAATAGAGATGGAAAAAATCCTTTCCTCTCATGAAAATCAACTTAGTTGGCTGACCTAATTGTCTGAATCTGTTGCTCATCTCACTACAGGATGTTCAGCCACTGAGAACTCACAAAGCATGACTCTCAATCTCAGTGCTCACAGAAATGAAAGCAGGGTGGGGTGGGCCCCAATTCTCTTTGGCATCCTGCTCCCAACTGGTGACTTGAACACATTGTCTGGTAATGCTATTACCAGGGGCAGGTCTGAGGAGTCTTTGGTTCTAGACTGGCATTCTTCCCCACCCGCTTCCTGCCTCCCAACGCTGGGGTCTGCATCATTTCACACTCCAAGGGAAGTTTTACTGTTGGCATTTTCCTCTCATTTGTACATATAAAGCATCTCTTATCTGATGAATGAAAGTGAGCTTCCATTTGCTTCTGTATTATTCTCATAAGAGATTTGGCAACAAGGCTGGATTCTTGCTAATCCTTGGGTGAGCTGCCTGCTCTCTGTACAGTGCCAGTGGCCCCAAATGAGCTAGAAAGATAAATAGGTAGTCATTTCCCCTTTTAAATATTCAGCATGACATGATAGCAGACTCTGGGTCCCTGGCTGATGGTGGAGATGTGTTCTGGGGATTTTGGAATGCTGGTTCCCTAGCCAAGGAGCACAACAATTCAGGAATGTGGTGCCTGTTTTTAGTGGCTCATGCATTTAAGCATCAGGCCTGCTTGTCCCTATATCAACTCTAAAACTGCTTTAGTTGCCCAACTCAAAATTAAAGAATTCTATGCATTTCTGTATGTGTCAGATTTTATTTTCTTTTCCAACTATCAGATAAAGCTTCAAAACAAATTGCCACTCTTTTGCTTGTCTAGTGGCTGAACTTCAGGAATGAAAGCTGTATTCATTCATTCCCTTCCTTATTCAACAAATGTTTATTAAACATTATCTATGTACCAAGTGATAAGCAGAGACTCTAAAAGCTAGAAAGGGCCTTAATAAACCACTCTATTAGAATGGTCTGAGAAAGATGTTTGCTGTTTTAAAAATCAACAAAAAATTCCATAATCTGTAGAATTCTAGTGAATCCCACAAAGGTTGAGAAATTCTTCCTATGGCTCAAAACTGTTCTTGGTGCAAGTCCTGCCTTATTGGCTTGAGTGAAGATGAAATATGACAGACTCAGCTAATTTTTGGAACAATTCTCTGTTTACTCATTGCCATTGAGTTACCAGTTCCCATGGAGTTACCAACACATTCTGGTTCAATGTTTCTCAGACTTGAAACATTGTTGTTGTGTGGAGCTCTAGTGCCCATGCAATATTTATAGATCTTTTACAGAAATAGAGCATCATTGTCAAATAAAATGTGTGTTTAAATAAAGCAAAACAGGCTACTTTACTACAGATATCTCAGAGCCTTTAATAAGTTAGCATTTTATAAATCTCCAAAAGGTGTGATAAATTAAACAATGTTTCCCAAGCATATCTAACGATATCAGGACCTAATGATATTATGTAGTCCATTAAGTCCCACAAAACAGAGTTTGAGAAAGGCCGATTTATCCCTGTTGCTATGATTCTTCATCTTATTTTGGGTCCCACACCCTTTCAAGAACTAAACAAAGCTATTAAATACTCCCTTTGCCAACACTGAAAAATGAACATGCATATATGCACACCAAATTTTTCACATAACTTCAGGGGGTCATAAACTATGGTGACTTATCCATGGATTTTCAAGTTTTCCTGGTCCCCAGGTGATAAATTCCTATCCTAGATAACCTAAAATTCTAAACAATTTTCTCTTCCTTCACACATCCCAAAAGATCATAAGATGGAGGCACAAATATTTTTGGTTGAATTACATATGTGAGTTTTACACAGTTCTCTGTTAGTGCTATCCTCTGGTATGTGACACTTATAAGAAGGCTGTCTTTGAGATGTCTCACATTTTGTCTTCCCTCAGTTGGTCTCTCATTCAATGTATGGTTCTGGTTTCCAAACCAGAAGTCCTATTTAACTTGATGAATAAAGAGATACTTGAAGGATGTTTCACATTACTTCTAAGGTAATTTTAAGGTTTTTTTTTTTTAACAAAAAAGTCTAAAGAACAAAGCGTGAGTATTGTTCTTATTCCTCTATGCGAATCTTCAGAAAATTTCATTGTTTATGAAAATATGATCTTAGGGGAGGAGAAGGCCCTCCAATTTATTTAAAAAGGGTAATTCATGACCTCAGTCTTGTTGTCACTAGGGAAATAAAATATTTGGGGGTAGGTATGAGATGAAAAAGTAAAAAAGCATAGGGCAAACAGTTTGAATTAAAAGATTCGTCTGAATTATTATAAAATAGCTCAGTAAAAAGAATAAGCTTATTCTTTCTAAATTACTTCAGTCCTATAAAAAAAAGGAAGAGTTTTTAAATGGGCATTTGAAAGGGCTAATTCCAGTGCATGCATGTGGAAGCCAGATATATTTTTTCTTGTGCGTCTGTCATTAATTTTATAATTGAAGTTTATGAATATCCCGGTTGAAAAACAAATGGTTTGCATCAATGGAAATGATTTAGTTTTTATTTTTATCAAAGTTAATACATGTTAATAATTCTTTTTTAGAGTAATAGCTGTTTGCACATTATAAGCACATGTCTCCCCTTTTCCTTATAAGGATATCCGATGGAATTTTTTTTTTCTCCTTGGCCCTCTTATATTCAGCATATTTCCGTTCATACAAGAAGAAAGTAGTCATTTGAAGTCTATGGAGAAATGTCTGTTTGACTAACAGATGTCTATGTTGGAGTAAGCAGGAAGTCTTACAGTTTTTCCCCAATACAAAGGCCCACTCATGATAAAAGACCAAACAACCTGGGAATAAATAAGGCAATTTCTGTTTTAATAAACACCTCTCCTAAGCCAGCCAGGAAGATGGAACTGAGAAAATCCCTTCTATCTCATACTTAAATATATCTGTCTTTCTTTTTCCCCTCACCTGTCCTTTTAGCAACTGTCTTCAATGTTATTGAAAAAACAGCCAAAATATATTTTTTTATTTGTTCTACCAGCAACATTTTAATCTGGACTGCTTAACAGCCAGCCTCTAGCTATAAGGTAGCAAGTTTGCTCAAAAAGAGATGATTTCTGTGAGCTGGAAATGGATCTAAAATCCAATTTAATATTAACACACAATGTTATACATCAATTATATCTCAATAAAGCTGGAAGAAAAAACAATAAAATAAAATTTATTGAGCATCACTGTATGCCATTTACTCTTCTAGGCACCATGGATACATAGGTGTACATGGTGGGCATCCCTATCAATAAAGACAGTCAATAAATTTGTAATCAAAGAGGTAAGTAATTTGATTTTAGAAAGTGATTTTAAAAATAAAGTGACATGATACAAAGTGGTAAAAGAAAGGAAGAGGCTAATTTAGAGTGGGTGATATATGGAGGTGATATGTGAACAGAGGCCAGAATGCTAAGGAACAGCCACCTTCTGCAGATCTAAGGCCCAGTATTCCAAAAAGAGAAAACAGCAGAGAAGGTACCACGGACCTGAGGTAGAAGCAAGCTTCATCTGTTCAAACAGCAGAAGGAAGCCCCAAGTGGCAGGAGCATAGTGAACAAGGAGAAAGTGAAAGGAGAGGAGTCAAGAAAGCCAAGGGTACATCACAGCCCAGGCTTTCCATCATAAAAGAGAAAGACAACTGTGGCCCCAAATACAGTCAAATGAGACGCCAAGCTATTCGCTGAGTGAACAAAATGGCTACCTTGAAGATAGTGTAAATTTTTTTTTTATCACTTAGAAATAATGCAAGCCTACAACGGCATGCTTCTGAGTAAATGTTCTGGGAAGGGGCTTCTTCATAATGCAGCGCAGACTAGACCAGTCTCTGTCAGCAGGTACTCTCTTGCTTTTTTAGGGGTAAGGGTTGCCCAGAAAGTGTTTTCCCCCATTCCTTTTCTCAGGTAGCAAATGCCCATTCATTCATCACCTCCTTTGCACCCTGGAATCTGGGTGTTCCATATCAGCAGATAAGGAGAACCCAGCTCTGGCCCTGAAAGATTGTTCTGGAAGTCGGCCAGACGACTGGGTCATTTCCCAGTGTTCTGCAGAATGATCACATTGTTCCAGGTACAGCCGACACGGATTATTATCGAAGAACTGGTTCACCCTAGATGAATTAATGAATTCCGACACCGCACTTCAGGTTACTGTTTTTTGGTAACCTTTTTTGTAGCCTCTGAAAAATTGAAATGAGATAAAATCTGGTATTCCCTTTCTCTGTGTTAGGCCAGGCTCTATTCCATTCCAGTGGCAATTGCCAAAGGGAAGAAAAAGAACCAGGCGAAAAAAGAACGAAGGTGATATTTTCACCAAGGAAATATCTGTTTTTTCAGCAGAACATGTATATTTATATATAAATAAGTAAAGGCAGGGAATCTGTGCAACACAGTCTAGTTCAATAGTCTAGAACTAGTTTAATAGTTTAGTTTGAATATAAATTATATGTAAACATATATAAAAAGTATGTATGTATAACATATCATTGTGTATATATATGTGTATATACATATATGTATATGTATATACATCTTGTCCCACAAAATAAAAGTTGTACAATAAGAGGGCCTTAAAAATGTTTTTTTCCAGAGTTAACATATAAAAGCCAAGCTTTCTTTAACCAACTAGTGAGGTGATGGTTTTTTCAACTCCCTATTTTTACATTATCTGTCTATAAATAAGACTCATTTCCATTTTATACAAAATATAAAACTCTCTTTAACTTAGTCTGCTGCTGTTTCTATTCCATTGTCTGTTGGCATCTGTGGCATTCATTTTAGGTAAATAGCATTTAAAGAACACTAATCAAATCTGTTTAACACAAATGTGTTAATGAACACCTTTAGTCATTAATTCAATTGCTTGTGCATTGATAATCCTTTTTTATAACCCCTGAAGTAGCCCAAAACAGTATTTTGACATCTGGTTTATTCAAGATAAAGAAACCAACTTGATTATCTTTGGAACACAGCTTAATACTTATATGTCATTCTGGTTATTCACTCTTTTTTTTCATTGATTAAATATTATTTGGGAATGAAGTAATTAAAGCCCAGAAAATAAATTTCCCCTACATTGTCTATTATCACACACAAATCTATAAGAATATAAGTTTTATGATTTTGCAATTCACTCTTTGGCATTAGATTTGCTCTTTTTCCAAAAGGGGGGCAATAAAATAATTGGCTTTAACCCAATTCCCATGATTTGACTATTGCTTTAGATCTTGCATTAACTCACAAGCCTCTATTTAAAAAATGTTTTTAATAGTGTGAGTGATATTTCAGTCAGGTAAAGACTGTTTGATGAGTTACAGAATGAGAATTAGTACTACCTGGATACCGGCCATTAGAAAGACGAAACCACTAGCTTATACTTTTTAAGACTGTCAACTAAATATTAGTTCTGGAATAGCTCTTGCTATTGAAGACCTCTAATTAGCAATTTGCAGTGTTTATTGAGATGATTAAGTTCATAGCTAATTGGTCCCTCCTTATCTTTTAAGCCACTAGATGAATTTCTCAGTTATCAGGTTTCCTTGCAGAATTATTATTTTTAATGCCCTAAAACAAAGTTTCCTTAATACTTTTAATAAACTGTACACCAAAATCATATTACAAAATAGGAGCCTCTTTAGATCCTTTTTCTGAGTGAATAATATACAATTAATAGTAATTAACCTAAATAGAGCAAAGTTTACAAAATAAAAAAATAGCACTGACCATGAGTAGAACTACTATGCAGCAGTGTGTATGGGAAAATGCCGCCTATGTACATTACTACTTCAGCTAACCCACATCTGTAAATCCAGAGAGCTAGTAGCCATGTGTTTTTCCAACTGAAAAAAGCAAAAGATAACTGGTTGCCATATGCTTTTTACAAAGAAATTGTAAACAGGTTACTCAGTATGGGCCACATATATAGGATTTACACATGAATGCCCCAGGAATAGATTTGGCCCCAAATCTCTTCCAGCTAAAAAGCTTCAGGCATCACAATATTCCCACATGTCCACTGTATAATGAAACAGATGACAGCTTTACCCCGAAGAATTTTTTTGTATTAAGAATGAGATTGGGCAATGGGCACTCACGCAACTGTCCAAAGGACTTCTTGTGGCTTATACATGTGTATATGTATATAAAAGATGTATACTAATGTCCTTTGAAGATCATAAATAATGTACTAAAGAACTCTAGAAATGCATGGTATCACTCTCTGTCAAAATATACGTGCATGCGTGAACACACACACACACAGAGAAGTCAAAAAATCTCTCAGCAGGGTTGGTGCTTTTGTTATAAACAACGAAGTGATCGTTCTTTTATTGTGATGAGTTCTCTTTCCTCTACTCTGGTTGAGGCCTACTAAGGTGGAGATTAAAGATACCTCATGCTTTGGGGAAAGAGCTCTGACAGAGGGGACGGAATAAGAAAGAGAACATGGAAAGATTGTTTTCAGCTTCTTCTGTCTTCGACGTTAGGAGAAAAAGGTAAAGAGAATTCTTGAGGTTTTTATTTTGTTTACCTTAGCTCAATAGAGTAGAAAACCTATAGAAAACTTAGGCAAAAGGTCCAGCTAAGAATAAATACGACCCATTTGCTTAGAGCAGCCTATGTCTTATCTTCCTGAGAATTTCAGACAGGGCACCAGCAAGGAATTGAGAAGGATCTACAGACACCGTTAACAGTGCTGCTGTTCATGTCTCCATCCACCCATCCGGTCATCTATTCACCCAATGTTAATTGAGGTCCTATGACATATAGAGTATTGTACTAAGAACAGAGAAAGATGGTTTGTACAAAAATTTTGCCATCAAATATAGAAGTAAATATGGAGAATTATTAATTATAGTGCAAAAATAATAATGATAAAAACCAAAGAGAAAGCCACAAATAGAATATGACGGGAGTTCTTAAGAAGTGGGGATTGTTTCCAGCTTGAGAATGGGAAATGATTGAAGATGACCTATGGAGAAGACTGCATTTGAACAAACATTGAAGCAAGCAGAGATGGTGGTTTTAAAAATACACACACACACACACACACACATACACAGACGCACACATTTGCACACATTCGCACAGTTTGATTTGGATCATAGATCTGTGAAGGAAGGAAAAGGAAGAAGCTGCTTTGTGAAGAAAACAAACATATAAATAAATGATCTATTCTACTATCAAATTCAGGAAAACCTTCTGTTGCCTAGAGTTCAGAGCAAACAATGGCAGAATATCACTGAGCACAGCAATGTCCTTTGATCTCTCAGGAGCCTAATACTGGGGACTCAGTGAAAGGGACTCAAATGCTGTCTGAGGTAATTCATGCAAAGTTTTAAAGTATGCAACTGCTGCCTGAAACTTAATCAACTATTGCTTCAGTTCTTGCATTAATTTCCAAACCTCTATTTAAAAAATATACAAAAAAAGTTTCTTTTTGATAGTGTGAGTGATATATAAATTGTGTAAAAGGTGTTTGATGAGTTAAGAACTGCAATTAGCGTTATCTGTATATCTGTATATAAAGACTAAGGCAGTAGCTTATCCTCTTCAAGACTGCCAAATTTGATTGACCAGCTATCTAGATATTAGTTCTGAAGTAACTACCTTTCTATTGAAGGCCTCCAATTAGCAACTAATAATGTTTAGGACATGTGGGAATTGGAGTGGGAAATGGCCATGTTCATTCTGAATTATTATTTTGCCCTTCAGTGTAAAATTAGAGTCCAGCTCCTCACTCATCAACTTCTGCATATCCCACCACCTCATTCATGATATGGCATTTACAGAAATTCCTCCCTTACCAGTATTCACATATGCATAATCCATACTCAGCGTGTATCAATGCCTTCTCAAGACAAGGTAAACTTGTCTGGTCATTTGAGCTTCAGTGGGGAGCAAGTAAAACTGGCTTTTCATTTGTATACCAGTTACTGGTTTATTGGTAACCCGTGTTTATGGTCATGGGAAACAATGTTTTAATACTGACATTTATTTTATTATTTTTATGCTTTATGAGAGAGAGAGAGAGAGAGATCACTCAAAATCTTTCTAATGGTCTCTCTCTCCCTTCCACCCCTCCACTACTGATTTATGAACTGTTATTGTTTTTACCAGTGTATTTAAGGACTAGTGTAAACATTATTTTTGTAAATGAGAGAGAGAGAGAGAGAGAGAGAGAGAGAGAGAGAGAATCTAGCACACAGTAGGCACTGAGAAAATGTTTGTGGAATAAATTTTTCATCGTTGCTTTGGCTAAATGGAAGAAAATATTTCACATCAAACCTTATAGATTCAGAAACTCATCCTAAATTCCTATTGCCCAAAGAGAAGTAGGAAGAGGAAAACTAAAATAAAATGGTTTGATATAATTTAGTAATGTGTTCTCTGGGTAGCCTAGCCTCTATATGACACAAAAGCAATAAGGGGTATTGTCTAGGAAGCAGAATACAGCAGACAGCAAAGCTCTCAGACACATAAAAAGCATGATAAACTCTGTCACTTCAATATGTTTTATGGCATTGGACCACAGCTATCAGGATCTTTACCATGAAGACATAGAAAGGTAGTGAGGCAGATTAAAATTTGGTACCACTAATGACCACAATTTCTAGAATTCATACCTCTGGGTCATTTCATCTCATACTGACTTTAGGCTGGGCCATGTGACAAGTTTTCGCAAAGAAAGATTAGTCCCTGTGCATTGAGATTTGTCCTCATAGAATACACCTTGGAACCTAGCCATCATGCTATGAGTAAACCCAAGCAGCCATGAGGAGAGTCCCACATGGAGGAGACTCAAGAATGCTGGTTTATAGCCCCAGCTGAGCTGCCAGCAGGAGGTCACTATGAACTAACTGCCAGCCATGGGAGCAAGGCCATTTTGGACCTTCCACCCGTTCCAATGTCCACACCGGCAACCTGTAAAAAAAGAACTGCCAGACAATCCATAGACGTGTGAAAAATTATAAGCCACACTAGTTTTAAGCTACCGAGTACTAGAGTAGTCATGTAGCAGTGGATAACCAAAATAAGCAAGGAATGAAAGCAAGAATCTACGTTTTATTTAATTAACTCAACACTAGCTTGGTATCGTTTTGACTCTGAGTCCCCTAAGACCTGATGTCGAGGTTCAGCGGTTTTCCACCTGGCTGTACCCCAGAACGACCTTCAGAGAATTTTCAAAGTACACAAAACTGGTCCCACCACAAAAATTCTGATTCCAGAATAATCAGTAGAACCAGACAACTTCCAAATAAAAGCTCCACTAGTGTGTCCCCAGTGTTAGAACTGCCAGAAGAGTCTGTACTGACATGGCCAGTTGTTTCAAAGTGGACAATAGCGCATATGACCTCACATCCACCTTCAACACAGAGAACGTCAGCTCGTTAAGAATCTGTTGTCATCCATCTATTTTATGGAGCAATATGACGGGATTGTATAAGAAAAATGAAGCAGAGTTGGACTATGTCTCCAAACCTTTCTTGGAAAAAAAGAGTCAACTCTGTACACTTTAATCCCAAAAATGTTGTTAAGCTCAAGCTGAGCACATAAACCTCAAAAAGGAATTGAAGGAAGAGGTTCCCTGCTAGGAACAAAGGAGAAAGGAGATGGGGTGGCATGCATTGTGCCATCAAAACAACTGCTCCCTCTGTCCACCCTGGCTTTGTTATGGTCAGAGGGAAGGGAGCAGCTGTGCAGTTGTGTATGTAAATCCTGGGTGAGAATGAGACAGGTCAGAGGAAGAAAGGGGCGGGGGTGGCCCATTTTCCTCATCTGCTCAACATAAGCCTGTGAGGAAACAGGCTGACTCTTTTAATAATATCAATGAAAGACAAACATCAGGGGAACAGATATTGAGACTATGAGGTCCAGCTGGTCCTTCTGACAGGGAGATTGTCCCCCCACCCACTGCCAACCTTGCAGAACCTGGACATGCGTTTATTAAGAGAAGAGAAGGGTGTTTTTGAATGTGTGATTGCAGCAATAGGATGAGCAAGATATCTCCAAGGGGAAGGTGAATTTCACAGGTCAAGTCTCCCTTCTGATGTAAAGATTTGTCACTTAACAATAATTTCTGAGAACCTGGGTTTGGCTTTTTAAGAAAAATAAAGGGTTTCCTTAAAAATACAATAGATTACTATGTCTGAAAACATGGGAAAGAGTAAAAGGATATTTCATTCCTCTTCCCTACTTGGATATATGTTATTCAAAGCTCTCTTTGTTGCAAGTGACTGAAAACTACTCAGACTATCTTAAGCATAAATGGAGAGTTTATTGAATCATTAAAACAAAAGTTTAAAGGTAACTGGCCTCAGGTATGGCTGGATCTAGGTGCTCAAGCAATTTTTCATGAAACTGCCCCTTTGTGTCTTGACTCGGCCTTCCTCTCCCCTCACTCTGTTATCTGACAAGATCCCTCACTGTAGTGGAAAGATGAAAGCCAGGAACTCCCGGCCATCTTTCTATCCTCTCAACAACCCTCTATGGAAACAATTTCTCTTTTTCCAAAACTATTTATAAGAACTGAGTGTCCTTCACTCTGATTGGGTCACAGGCCCATCCCTAAGCCAGTCACTGTGGCTAGCAAAGTGTAATGTCCTGGGTGGCCAAACCTGGAGACTGAAGTGCAGTCAGTTCCACCCAGGTGATATGGTCTGACGGTAGAAGAGGGACAGAGTCCCATGAAAAACTAGTGTGTGTTTGTTTGTTTAAACTAGAAACAGGATGAATGGATGCTGTCCAGGTAAATCCCCTCTCTGGCTTACAGCAGGGTATTGGGCCTCCAGGAGAACAATTTTCATTTTTGAAGAGGCAGTTCTGGGTTTTCAGATAGTGACTGTGCAGGCCCTGCATGCCTGATGGAGCCCATAGATGCCAGCTCTATATCTTCCATGGTAAACTGTTCTTGATCCTTCCCCAGCACCTATGAGCCATCTTGAAGTTCACTGGAACCATCTATGTTCAATCAACCTCATCCTCAAAGGTTCAGAACTGAGCAGCCCTACTGTAATTGCTTTCTCCTGATGAAATCAGCCAGTCAAAACTTGAAGATTCTCAGTCTCAGCTCTTCTGCTGGCTTATTTCTATGTGCCTGGAAAG
Source organism: Macroglossus sobrinus (assembly GCA_004027375.1). Classification (NCBI taxonomy): domain Eukaryota; kingdom Metazoa; phylum Chordata; class Mammalia; order Chiroptera; family Pteropodidae; genus Macroglossus; species Macroglossus sobrinus. The sequence goes on from PVKZ01002087.1 coordinate 177,822, forward strand.
TTAAACAACTGTTAAATCCTTCAACTATCTCTCAAGTAAAAAAAAAAAAAAAAAAGATTGAAAATCCAACATTCTACAAAAAACATTCTATTGAAATGAAAACATTTCAAATGTACTGTCATCACTCGTATAAGTCTTCTCACTTCTCACCTGGACCAAGTAACAATGTGTGCCAGATGAGTAAAAAAGAATGCCAATTTTATTGATTTTACCACCTCATACTCTTTTCAGGTCTATGAAAAATGTTTAACGGGTGAGTAATTTTTTTTTTTTATAATTCTCTACAAATCTGTTCTACATCAAAGATTGTTTTGGGGTGGGTGTTGTCCTGATATAGAACAGAATACTTAAGCTGGGGTAGTGTGATTGATCTTCAGCATTCTTGGTTTGATAAAGTACTGGAGGGGTGGGGGAAGTGATGAATAAAAAGTCTCCAAATCCCAGCTTGGTGGTCAAGGTATTTTATAGTTAAGCTGGCATCTTCTTGGTCTCTCATAGTGTCTTAATATATGTATTGTAGTTGAAGAAGTAAGAAGCTAGTCCCTTCTTCACTCATCTCTTTCTATCCTTAGCCGTCATCTTGATCCAACTTCCACCCTCAATCTAAATCCAACCAGATAGCTATTCCATCGTGTTGTCACTTGTGAGCATTATCTCAAATACATGAACATGAAAGAATGTGTGACGGGGTAGAATAAAAAGGAGCAGTAAGAAACATCCTCTCTGCCTACCTGCTTATAATCCCCTGGCCTCCAAATTGGATTGAACTAAGAATATAGACAAGAGCGGTGAACAAAAAGAGCAAAGAAAGGCTCATCTTTTCACTTTCAGAAAGACTATTTGTGTATCCTCCTTAGCACAAAGAAAAGGAATGACCTTGCTTAATCCTATAGCATTGGTGAGAAACTCTAAAAATTCTCTAGTGTTGTGGTTTTTAAATTATATATCATGGATCTCCTAGATCCCACATGAAAAAATTATTTTCATATCTGTGAGCTAAATTTGTGTCTACCTTATCATTCCATGCCTCTCCTGTCCTTTCCTCATAGCCAAAATTATGCCAGATAGAACTTGGAATCCAAGCCTCAGAAAATGATGCAGAAAGTTTCTACGGTAATGGAAAGTCGATGAGCTGTGAGCTAGAACACAGTAAGAGTCATGGCCACATGAATCTAGTTTTTGTACCCTCACTTTGAGCCTCATTGCCAGTCTGGCTCTTTGTTTAGGTGACCTTTGGCCTCTGGAGTCAATGTTTGTCTTCTAAATGGTATTTCAACACTAACATCTGGTGATGTCCCCCAGCCTGACATTTGTGAAGCAGATGCCTCCAGTGGCCTGGAGTGTGCCTTCTGGGTCAATGTTTTCAATAATGCCTTCTGGCATTGATCTCTGTGGTACCTCTCCCCAGGTAAGAAAAGGAATGCCACTAGGAAATGGCTGAGAGAACACTTCAGACCATCTGGAGGCAATCTTGGAATATAAAACCCCAGAAGCTCTTGCATAAAGAAATACCTAGAGGTAGGGAGTAGAGGAAAAAATCAGTCCTTGGTATTTTTTTGAAGTTGTACTTTAAATAACCTAACAGTTTAAGCCTGACAAATCTATACTTCATTTTAAGTAATTTCTTTACATGTTTCTTTCTCTCTGTTCAGGGTCCTTTCTCTGGAAACTTTGAAGTATTAGAGAACAGAATCTGTTGCTGAGAAAAGCCAGCCCTCTTTCCCCCATCATCCCTACTCTCTCTTCATGCACAGTCACATAAGCACATACTGAGTAAGAGGCTCCTCTCAATTTGGGCCTAGAGAAAACTTAAAGGAACCTTGTAAACTAGAGCAGAAATTCAGAGAGCCTACATTTGGACAATGATATCTTTGTAAATTAAGGATTTTACCCAAGATGCTTGAGAAGCTTTCAAAAGTAGTAAGCAGGTTAATGAGAATTATTTATTTCAACTGAGTAAAGATTTTTTTGATTCTCTAAACTGTCTCACAATCTCCTCTTCACTAGTCGGCAACATCTACACAAGAACCTCTAGAGGGAAATCTTCTCAATGCACCTAGGCGTTTAGTATAGGCAAGGTATTCAGGAGGCTACTTTGTACTATTTGCCACATTGCTGTGTGGCTTCTCTTTTCAAAGAGCTTAGAAGCCATCATCTTCTCATTCATTCATCTTCATGAAAGCTCTGCTGTCCAAGTGGTCAAGAAAGGAAAACATTGCACAAACCAGTTTAAAAGAGTGGGAAATGATAGGTAGAATTCTAATATCACGCCCAATGACTCACACCTTTGTATAATTCCCTTCTCTGAGTGCATATGGAACTTGTGATTTGCTTCTAATCAATAGAATATGGCAAAGGCAATGAGATATCATTTCCAATATTATACTATGCTTCATGGAAAAAGGAAAGGGATTTTTGCAAATGTAGTTAAGGTCCCAGATCAGTTGATTTTAATCAAAGGAAATTGTCTAGGGTGAACCTAACCTAATTGGGTGAGCCCTTTAAAAGTGGGTCTAGAGTCAGAAAACCAAAGCAAAAAAGATTCTTTCCTGGCTGGGAGGAAAGAAGCTGCCAAATTATGAGAGGACTTGTGAGAGGGCTATGTATCAAGGGCCTAAGGGCAGCCTCCAGGAACTGAGAGTATTCTCTGGCCAATAGCTAACAATCAAACAGAAACCCCAACTATACAACTGCTAGGAAATGAATACTGCAAATAAATTGAATGAGCTCAGAGCCGATTCTTTCCCAGTGAAGTCTTCAGATAAGACACAGCCTGGTTGATACCTTGATTTCAGCCTTATGAGACCCTTAGCAGAGAACCCACCTAAACCATACCTGGACTTCTGATCAGCAAGATCTATAGGATAATAAACTGGTGTTGTTTGAAGCTCTTAAAATTTTTGGTAACTTGTCACACAGCAATAGAAAACTAGTACAACAGGGTTGACTGTGAAGCAACTCAAATAGTCAAGATCCCACACCTCACTTCACGTATCCACTGAATAACCTGTATAGCTTGGATATAGTTCTTCTTTTGAGAATCAGCAGTCCATGGGATAGAAGATAAAGTGACTCTATCTCAAAATATGAGTGTGGTGTAGTAGTAAGGATAATACTAACAGCCAAACAGCTTATCTCCAAATCTTAGAGGCTAATTCAATAGAAATTTATTTCTCACTCAACTAAAATCTAATTGGCAGAACAGGGGAGGGGATTATGATCCACACGATCTTTCAGGAACCCCTATGGGCAAGGCTCTATCATCTTTGACCCATGGTTTCTGAGGTTGTGCTGAATATCAATATCTAGTTGGTACATGGGGGAGGATTTGGTGTGAATATCCTAGAAATAGAATTTCTAACTTCAACTCTTATTCCATTGGCCAGAATTTAGGCAAATGGACCTTCCTAACTTTAGAGGGATCTAAGATAAACACCCAAGTGAAATCACCTAATTGTCATAGAGAGTTTGCACTAAGTTAACTGATGACTGAGATGCTATTAAAGAAAAACCAGGTTATTGTTGGGAGTTGCCTTTGAGTTGGGGTTTTGAGTGTGGAAAGAACACTAGAAGTCAGAGGACAGGATTTCTGGTCCTACTCCCCTCATACTAGCTCCAAGGTCATAGACAAGTTACTCAACTTGGCTGAGCCATGGTTTTATAGCTGTAAAAATTTATAATAATCCTACCTTTCCCAGACTTAATCATAGATTTGACCTGAGAAAATCCAATGAGAGAATGTATTTGAAAGCATTTTGTAAATTAGAAACAGGGGTCACATATAATACTATTTTTTTCATGTGTTATTATTGTCATTACTCAAATTACGGTCCTAGTTTATGAGAAACGAGTGATCTTGATTAAACTGCCACTTTCCCAGTGACTTTTGTACTGAATACAAACCAGAAAGATCAATAAACTTCAATGTAAAATTCATCTCTCCCATGATCCTTTCAAAGGACTTCCTGCTGATGTTTGGGTATGCTGTGTAAAATGTTTCCTTTTACCCTGGAATTGCCATTTAAGCCTAAAGATACCTCTCAAACTAAAAAAATCCACAAACTAAATAAAGCTACCCAAAATAGGGGTAGGTGATTTGGGGGGTGAAAAATTATATCCCAAACCTCACCCCTTTCCTTCCATCTATAAAAGAAGACGAGATGAGAAAGAAGTAGAGATGGGGTCAAGTTTGTGTGAAGCTCAGTGTCCATGGTCAGGTAGTTCCCTATCCCTCAAGGCTGCCTCTTTCTACCCCTATCTAAGAGGAAACCAAGAAATTCCTGAGAATCAATGGGACTTTGAAGATGCCTAAAGAAAGAGAAGGCTGAACTCTGCTTCTTGGTTGTGTATCTGCTTCCACGTCAGATTTGTTGAGCTTCCCTGTGCCTGACAGAGGTGGGAGTGCAGTGGAGTAGGTGAAAGGAGAGAACTGGAGAGAGAAGACAGGGTAGACAGAACGAACAGCAGTGAAGCAGCCTCCATCCCCACCATGCAGTGGACCAAGTACATGCCTAATGCATCTTGACTATTTTCAAGGCAGGGAAAATGGCTGTTAAACCACTGAAATCTCAACTTCACATTTTCATTTAAAATAATGTGAGGAAATTTCACCTCTCCATAAATTTGTTAAAGGGAAATTGCTGACAGTATGTAAACTAGTATGAAAACCTTAACCCTCTGAGCTCAAGGTCCATTTTATTTCAGTCATTAGGGATCCATCTCTATGTGAAATAGTCACTGCTGGTTATAAGTAAAAATGGTCTTTCTAAAGCAAAACTTAAGATACCTCACTGAAGAAGTAAGTACTTTATAATAGGAGGAAGAAACTATGATATGGTCACAAAAGTTCCACCAGTTTCCCTGGTCATTTGGGCATCTCTTGTAATTAATATATAAAATCTTAATCTGGAAATTAAACATAAACTTAGAAGCTTAAGAAGCTTTTCTAATCATTGCTAAATTTGGGGAAGATTTACTGATTTAAAGTTGAATTGCATTTAAAAATCTCTCTTTTGCTAAAAGATTCTAACACAAAGCAACTAGAATTAAGAGTGAATTTTATAGGGTGGTTGAATGTATGTAAAATCAATAGCTTTTGTTAATAACTAGCAATACATCCCTAGAAAAAATATGGAGAAAAAATGTTTCGTTATAACAGCGACTTTCACATTTTGATTTTCAGCCCAGAATTTTCTTCTTAGCCCCTGCCCCCAATTTCCAAAAGCATACACACAGCATCTTTACCAGCATATCTCAAGGCACTTCAGATTCTTCATGTCTGTATTCATTCGCTAGGACTTCCATAACAAAATACCAAAGATGACTGGCTTAAACAACAAAACTTTATTTTCTCACAGTTCTGGAGGCTGAAAGTTCAAGATCAAGGTTGTGAGAAGGTTCAGTGTCTCTTGAGGCTTCTCTCCTTGACTTGTAGATGGCCACCTTTTCTGCTGTGTCCTCACATGGCCCTTCTCACTGTGCATGCACATCCCTGGTGTACCTTCTTCTTAAGGGTCTCAGTCATATAGGATTACGGCCCCTCCCTAATGGTCTCTTTTTAACTTGATCATTTTCTGAAGGTCCTGTTTCCAAATAAATTCTGAGGTTATGGGGGTTAGAATTTCAGCATATAAATTTTGGAGGAACACAATTCAGTCCACAATGATGTCCAAAACAGAACTCATTATTCTCATTGCAACAGTAAATGTGTTTCTCCTTTTCTGTTTATCTGTTACAGAAAGTTGTCAACCTAGGGTCCTGAGCTAGAAACCTCAGAGTTATCTTTGGCTCCTGTCCTCATGACTCACTGCAATCCACCTGTTCGCCCAATGCAGCTTCCATGGCTCATCATCACTGGCATGCCCAGAGATGACCATTATTCTCTTAGAGTACTACAACTTCCAACTCTTTTCTCAGCAACGAGCCAGTCCACATTCAGTCTAGCCTCCACTCTGCTATTAGAACAATCTATCTTTCCCCAAATATACCATGTCCTTTCTTCCCTACTTTACTTGTTCTGTTCTTTGTCCCTGAAATACCATTCTTTCTCTTTTCCCTCAGGTAAGGTTTTAATCACTTACCAAGGCCCAGATCAAAGTCTTTTCTGTTTTTCCAGTTATTCATTCCCTCTTTTATTTTCCCCAGACTGTTTTATCTATATTATACATATTTATTTAACTATTGTAATTTTTCACCTTATATTTCTTTCTTCCCCACCAGCCTATGTGTTTCAAAGATGGAGCCACTACTTACTTGGCACTCATTAAGTGTTTGTCCCATGAGTGATCCACTTGGACCTGTATCCCAAAGCTCCTCAAACTCCACATGTCTGAAGTGAAACTTATAGTCACCCCTAGGTGAAGCTTCTCTTCCCAACGTCCATGATCCTATAGTGGACCTCGCTATTTCTCTTGGAAACATAGTGTTCAAACCTTGGATTCCTTTTGGATTTTGTCTCTGTCTTTATTCATATAATAAAATCATCTACCAAAGTGTAAGAATTTGTTCCTCAAAAAGTCTCTGTTCCCACCAGAAACCAAATCCATACTACCTTGTGACTGTCTTTCTGTCCTATCCTGGCTTCCCTACTTTCAGCCCTCTAACCCAAATATGCTTCCATATAGGTTTCCTTAAATATCACCTTTAAAACATTACTGCAGTGGCTCCCTATTGCCTAAGGAGTTTGTTTCAGATTCCTCACTCTGGCAGTCAGTGAAGTAAAATCACTGATATGCCCCCACTTCTTGTGGTGGCCCATCACATGCTCCAGGTACACCATCACGTTCCATACCAAGGTCTCCCCTTTTCATGCCCTACTATTCATTAAGCACCCTGCTCATTTATTCATTCCATGTTTCTTGGGAACCTTCTCTATGCTAGTCACTGTGGTAGGCTCTGGTGATAAAATAGAAAATGTCAATGTTCACGATTTTATATAAAGCAATTGTCCTGGGATTTTACTATGTTTAAAAAACAGCTAAGGTACTAGGTTAAAATGAAGACTCCTTTACTATATGCCCCTTGCCCAAAGATTCATATTTGTAGGTATAGAGTGGGCCAAAAAGTTTCATGTTTACCAAATATCAAGAAGACTGTAACAGATTCCACTTTGAAAAACAGAAATAAACTGACAATTACAATAAGCATAACAGCCATAGGCGAAGTAAACACAAGTTATTATGGGAACACACTGTATTTGAAGGGCAGTCATATTAACAAAGCAAAGAAGATGAGTGTAGAGGGATTAGAAGAGGAGAATCTTCCATGAAGAGGGAAAAACCATGCAAAGCAAAGTTCGAAAAGGCTGGGACCAATTGTGCAGAAAACAGCTCAATAAGGTTGGATCAGAGTCCAGTGAGAAGGGATGGGAAATGAGCAACAGGTTGACCACCCAGCACAGACCTGTCCCAAAGACAACGAGCCTTAGGGGAGTGACATGATCAGATTCATTTCAGAAAGACCAGTCTAAAGGATAGACCACAGGAGGGCAAACTTAGAGCTAATGAGAACATTTGAAGACTATTGATGCCATCCAGGCAAAAAATATAAAGAAAACCAGGATGATGACTCTGTTCCTTACTACTTCTGTAAACTCTATCCAGAAATAATGATCCTGAAATCATTGCCAGGATGGGGTCTCATTTTGTGGAAAAAAAAAAAACTAGTTTCCAAATTATCTGTGATTTCTTGATTTCTTCTCCCCTCTCTTTCCATAGCAAACAAGTGGCTTCCTTTTTGAGATATATTTTTTTGAAAAAGGAAAAAAAAAAAAGAAAGAAAGAAAGAAATGAAGCCCAACTACCTAGCCTCTTACTTGTATTTGTTTTAGTATTGTGAAGTTGTGTTAAATAGTACTGGCTTTCTACTTGAGAAATACTGATTTCTGGTTATCATTTATCCTCTCTGTGGGACTTGACATTTTAATTGTCTTAAACATTTTGGTATACATTTTTCTAGCTCTTTGCTGCCAGAGCAAAAGATGTTTGTTTCATTCATTCTACTTGCATTGTCTCCTGGGATCCCGTCTGTAGCCTAAAGTGTAGCTGGAAAATGGACTTGAGAAGATTGGCTTGAATAAGATTCATAATTATGTGTGATCCCATCATGAGTTCATTGGAATTTGCGTTGCATGGAAGGCAATCTTTCCTGTTGTAAATCTTCCTTTTTTTATGTACAGATATTTTGAAAAATATGAATGAACATGGAATTTTAAAGCTGCAATACACACACGTGCGTGCGCGCACACACACACAGACACACACTTGGCCCCTTTCCACCCCTTCACTCCCCCAGATTCCTGGAGAAAAGCAATAAAAGGGAAAATGAGTTGTGAAAGGGCTAGAAGATGTCCATCAACAGGTGGAAGTGAGAAGTTCATACTGCTCAATCTTCAAACTGCTCATAAAAATCTCTATTCCATTTTGTACCTTTTCCTGCAGTAACAATGCTCATGGGGAGATGACCCAGGCCTCGGCTGCATCTCCTTCAGTCTGGCTCTGTTGGTAGAATTTCAATGACAGGGAGTTTATTCCTTGCTTGTTTGTTGATTTTTGTTTTCTCAAATAAAATGTATACAAGCTTTTAAACCTAAGCTAAAAATATTAAACTCTCTCCTTCCAATCCCCCAATCCCACTCTCCATAAGCAACTGCCTTTAACTATTTCAGTTGTGTCTTCTGGTACTTTACTCCTTATTTCTAAAACTTTCTCTTTATCACAGGTTGTACACAATTTAATTTTACTGTGTGGTGTAGTTTGTTTGTTTTTCATTTTTGCACTTGGGGTCTATTTAGGGCTTCCAGGATCTGTGAATTTATAGCTTTTGTTCAAATTAGAAAATGTTAGCCATTATGTCTTTACATTTTTCTTCCCCCACCTTCAGAAACTACAATTACACCCACAGAAGTTTGCTCGAGGTTGTCCCAAAGCAAGCACTCTTTTTTTTTTTTTAGTCTTTTTTCTGTTTCATTTTCGATAGTTTGATCTTTTGTATCTTCAGATTCACTAATCTTTTTTTCTTTAATATCTAATCTTCTGTTAATCCTATCTAGTGCATTTATCATCTCAGACATTATATTTTCCATATATGGAAGTTTAATGTGGGTCCTTTATATCTTATCTTACATGCCTCTAACATGCTCAGTTTTTCCTCTAGCTTCTTGAACAAATGGAATGCAGTTATAACCCTATTTTAATATCCTTGTCCACTAATTCTATAATTTGTATCATTTCTGGATTAATTTTTATTAACTTTTCTCTTTATTATGGGTCATACTTTCCCGCTTCTTTTCATGCCTGGTAATTTCTGAATGGATTCCTAACTGTGAATTCTGCCTTACTGGGTGCTAATATTTTTATATTTCTATAAATATTCTCAGGTTTCATTGTGGAGTATGATTAAGTCACTTGGAAATAGTTTAATCTTCTCAGGTCTTGCTTTTAAGCTTTGTTAGGACTAGTATTTTGTCTGGAGCTGATTGTTTCTCTACTACTAAGGCAAAACCTTCCTGAGTCTCTACCTAATTTTCTATGAATTATAAGGTTCCCCACTCTGGCTGGTAGAAACAGAAACTACTCTTGACCCTACATAAGCTCTGAATATTGCCCCCTCTAGTTCTTTCCAATGGTTTGTTCTTTCCCTACCTAACCTTGGTTGGCTTTCTCACATGCAAATGCTTATTAGTACCCAGCCAAAGACTCAAAAGGGACCTTCTGCATATCTCTGGAGCTCATTTTCTGTACAGCTTTCTTCTCTCTGGTACTCTACCTTGAGAATTCTAGATACCCTGCTCTTTCTTCCCAGCAGCATTTTCTCAACTCAGGAGGTCCACCAGGCTCCACCTGGGTTCCCCATTCCTGTACCATGACCTCACATCTCTCTTTCTCTCTCTCAAGACAGTAAGGTGGAGCAATCATAGAGCTCATCACATTTGATTCCTGTTTGTTTCTCAGAGACCACTGTCCTTCTTTGCCTGATTCACAATGTTTTAAAATGTATTTTTTCATATCGTGTCCAGTTTTTTGTTTTAGTTGTAGGGTGAATCTGATTCTTGTTATTATATCTTGGCTAAAAATGAAAGCTCAATTCTATATTTCTAAATAAAAGACTTATCTTAATAGTTCTTGATTTATTTTTAGGCATTATTGACTGTTTTCTTAGCCAATCATAGAGATCTTTACCATCAAGTCCAGATGTGGCCTCAGAGTCATTCTAAGGACAGTACACTAGATAGCTCTACCAACAGATTAGAGTTAGCATACAAGTCGAACTGTATTTGATATTCTAGGACTAAATGTTATAGTGCCTCCCAGTTCTAAAATTCTGGTTAGGTATTGAAAATAAAGTGAAGATCATAAAAGTTATTATTACTAATTGAAATGATCATAGTAAAAGTTTGCCAAGTGTCAAAGTTATAACTGATGATTAAATGAAGTTTTGGAAAAAAAGTCTGTGAAGGCATTCACTTTTCAACTAGTATTAAGAATGGTCAGAGTTGCACTAGAAATTAAGAAGAGTTAGAGAGAAATAGAGAAGAAAGCAGATGTAGTTTATAGAGTTCCTTACTTTCCACTTGACAATAATGAAGAGGAAGAATTAGAAAACAAGGACTCAGTCTCCACGATCTTAACTTTGTCCACAAAAGTGCCATAGATTTGCCACCTGTGGAAGTATCTAAGCTGGGATCTATAGAATTCACAATGAAATCTGTAGTTAGATTTCATATCTAAGAATTAAAAAATGATTATGTCACAGATTTTGCTAGATTTGATGTTCATTTAATTCTTTGGGGGAAAAAATTGCAAGTCTTCAAAGGAAAACTAATTGGAGGTGTCACTTTTAAAAAAAGGTTTCCACTTTATTTGACATAATGTAGAGAAAATAAATTTGCAGCACAGAAATTAGATAGAAATTTTCCATATAGATAAAACTAGGAAAACTGGGTATAACAATAACAACAAACACAGTGGACATATAGCAAACAACAAAAGAAAAGGTTCCCAGCAATCCTTGCCCTACTGAGAAAAATGCTGGTTCCACACGCTCTCCTCCTCTCTAACTCAATCCCCTCAAGAAGGGAGCTTTTAGCCTCATGGGCACCGTGGAGCCTCACTCTGGGGAGGGAGGAAGTAGCAGATACCCGCCCCCCCACCCATTCCCAACTTCTCTCTCCATACACAGGTCTGATACAACTGGTGATACTAGAGGAGGAAGGAGACTCTTGAACACCCTTGCTATTCTCTTTCTTTTTGGAGGAAAGAAGCTGGAGATGTCTTCTACTTGTGGAGTTCATTTGCTCTTATAAAACCAAATGGCATCAGGAATCTAGTAGTCACCTCTTTGAGGCTAACTCAAGTCAGAACTTTAAAAGAAGGGCCAGAAGAGTCTAAGCTATGTTTCTCAGCTAAGACTTCAGGAGATACACATGTGGCAGGGGGCTAGGGCAGAAGCCCTCTTCAGGAACGAGGAGTGTACATTTGGCTAGAGCATCCCCAAAGCTGAATGCCCATCTCTGGAGCAGATTGATGGATCAAATGGAAATTTCTCCTACCTCAATACCCTTACAGATGAAATTGAGGAAGAGAGAAGAAAGAGAATTTTTTTGTACACTTTCACGAGGTCCCAATTCATTTGTATGCCCTGTTAAAGATTAAGATAATTCCTGCTCATGCTTGCTGACGTATATCCAAGATTATCCTGCTAAATCTCCAGAAATGCCAACTGGGAAACAAATGACGATTGTTCTCTTAATAGATCTTTGACTGTATGACAGTAATGGCCTATTGGGTTCCTTCAAGAGCCAGCCTGAAGACAACAATTCACACAGGAAGAAAGCCAACCTCTGCAAAGCAGCAGACAAGGGCCACTGAAGGTCTGGTTCCACAAACCTGGTGGCTGGCCTTTTAGCTAAGTGCTAAAGCAGGATGACAGAACTAAAGGTACAAACGGACAGACACCGAGGACAGAGCCAGAGTAGTGCAAGGCCTCAGTATCAAACTGGATAGAAGAGTCAGCAACTGAAGCCAGCCATGTCCAGAGCTAGATTCAGGGCTGCTGAGGGAATCAGAACTCTTGGTAGGAAGAACTGGAGGCAGCACTGCCAGCAGGACCTGAAGAAGACCTGTGCTTTGTGCACGCATATCCAGCATAGCATAAGGCCAAGGTTTGGCTGTCTAGCAATAAATGGCCATCTAAACTCCCTCTTCTATTCTGTATATTTTTCCCTTTTTATGGCTATCTTCAGAGAGCATTTCACCCTATTCCTCCTGAGTAAAATTTCTCAAGGACTTCTCAGGAATATAAGGACAAGGAGAAAAGGAGAGACTAATCACACAGTGCAATTCTCCCACCATCCAGTGCTTCACTGCCTTGGCCCCTACCTTAGGCATAGTCCCCCTCAGCCCCAAAGCATTAGGCATAGTCCCCCTCAGCTCCAAAAAGTTAGGCATAGTCCCCCTCAACCTGAAGAGGGTCTTAGTCTCCCCTTCTGAATAGCCACCTGAGACCAAATCATTCTTCCCAGCAACATCCAACATTTATAAGCTGACACATAATATGGAGAATGTCAAAGATTTTGCCCTTGCTCTCTTCCCACCTCTCATTGCCTTGATTGAATGTAGAAAGCCCTAGCCTCATAGTCAGCATTTTCACAGGAGCCAGGGAAGGGGGTCTTCCACTTGAGGAAACTCTTACATATCTATCCATTTGCCTTTATAATATAAAGACTCAGCCATTGAGAACAAATCAAAGCATTTAATCAAAGAGATGTATTTTCACTGGTGTTTGGGCTCTCAACTTCTGTTCTACCAGTTTTTTTCTTAACCATCTTATTTTGTAATGGAATAGCTAAGATAACGAGGCAATAGGAAAAAATACTCTTTATTTTAACTATTGTATATTCATTAAATCAGCTTAAAAGCATTTGATTTCATTATTGTACAAAGCCGATTGACAGGAATGTGAAGTTATGAGGAAGAGCCAAAAGAAAGGTAAGGATTTATTTTAAACATACAACCTTTCTTTCAGACCTGGCCCAATGACCTGGAGAGGGGCAACTGCCATGAGGCCATTGCAGTCCTAGGATGGCACAAGAGAAAAGGCCTTAAGATAGCAATGGAGTAGGAGAAAGTATTTTTAGTTTATCTTCCTAGAGGACCAGGTTCTTAAGGAACATGTTTTCCAAATACCCTCAAGAATCCAGCTAGCATTAACTCGACAAAGTTCAGCAACAGGGGACAGTATTCCAAAAGAAGGTCCAGAATGAAAACAGGTAGGGGTCAGCCTCCAGAATTGGGCTACTCAGTTCAACTCCCTCCAGCTGTGGAGTTCAGAGAAGTTACTTAACCCCTCTAAGCTTCCATTTCCTTGTGCGTAAAAAAGGGATAATACCAGCTACCACTTATTGAGCACTTACCATGTGCCAGGTTCTGTTCTGACACTTTCCCTACTTAAATTCATTAATTTTTGTTAACAACCCTAAGCATTTTACCCCTCTTAACCCATTTGATCTTCACAACAACCTAGGAGGTAGGGTCTGTGATTATTTCCACTTTACAGATGGGAAAATTGAGGCACAGAAAGGGTAAGTATCTCATCATAAGACTGCCTGGCATGTAGTAAATACTCAATACATGTTAGCTATGGTTATTAGCTCTAAGGATTTCATAAAGCCTTAAGCAGTTCAGAAGGAGATGCCAAGTGGTTCAAGCAAGATCATGTTATTTAGCCTCTTTTTAGTTTCATTCCTTAGTTTTCAGTTCTCACATCAATTTGCCGTAAATCAGCTACCTTCTTCACTAAGTCTCTTATTTCTCAAGCACACATGAGCACCCATGCATACATACACACACAGTGTCTCACACACAGGCATTCAAGCTCACTATACATGCCCATACTCTGCCAAGCCACAGAGACTTTCCAGCAACCCTAAACTAGCTTGAGCTATAGGGATGCTTTGATTCACCAAAACCCTCAGGTGACCAGTTTAGCTTGATTGTTTTGTGGCCTGTTGGCCTTAATGAACAAACTCAAGAGCTATTTTGATTTCAGAGACCTTAGATATACTTTCTGGGGTTTTTCTTAACCAGTGGATCTGCAGCAACATTAAGACTTACAACTACAGAAATCGCCCAAGTGTTAACACTCTGTCCCAGCAGCCGGTGGTGTTCTGTCACCGTTCTTAGGCCTTCCCATGACACTCTTCATCAGGAGCTGACAGGGCAGGCTCAGTATTTTCACACAAGAGAATTGAGACTGGTTCAGAGTAGATTATCACAGAAAGAGGTATTTTAATGAGAGAGGGAAGAGATCTTAGTAGATACCTGATTAAGACTCATCATCATAAAAGTGACACCTTTGGTCTCAGAGAGTTTGAAGGGAGCTTCTCAGAAATCACAAAACCAAAAGGTGTCTTCAGCTGAGGTTTCCTGATCCAGACTTTGGTTTTTTGTTTGTTTGTTTTGTTTTGTTTTTATTTTGTTTTTCAGTATACCTCACACTGTTACCCTACTTCATTATCTATAAAACAAAAAGAAATGTGCATTTCTCCCTTTGCCTACTTAGCACTTTCTCATGTGAAATAGAGGAGCCTGAGAATATAAGGGGAAGAAGGGAGAGGTATGAAAGACAGATCTGTAATATTGTTAAAGAATTCTTGACCATGAATGTTAAGAAAAAGGCATTTTGATTCCCAAGCTAAAAAGAAAAATGTCAAATCCTAGTCAAACTTCCACAACTGTCTTTAGTGAGAAAACATAGAAATCACACAGGTAGTGAATGAGGCCTTTTCAGAATGCTCTTCATGAATAGACACAAAACTTCAGTCCTTAAAAATTATATCTTTATTCTCTGTTTGTGGTTCCTTTAACTGAACTCACAGATGGACTGCAGAGCCCTGCATGTGTCTGGACCTTCAGGGATGGGAAGCAGTGCTTGCTTCCTGCACCATCTGGTTCACTGTTCCCAGCTCCAGCTTAGACTCCCACTATAGCCGAGTAATCAGAAGAAATCAGAAGAACACCTCAGGGAAAAGAATCTAGGACTCAGACTTAACTTCCTCTAAGGAGGATCAAACACTGAAGACTGTTCCTTTTCAAGTTTTATTAATCCTGGTTCATAATTTCCACCACATCATTAGTCATTTCCTATTTCTGAAGGGCTGGCAGCAGTTGCCGAGGCATCAGGCAGTAAATGGCCAGATAACCGTGCCACCTGTGTGCCGTATTGACAGTTACCCACAACCGCATCTGGGTGAGAGGCTAATGTGTTTTTTCTAAAAGGCAAGCCATTTAGAAGTGCAGCCCAGTTTTTGATCTCTTGCTAAATACTTTTATCCACATCATCTCTCCATCTGGGCCTGGAAGTCATCATGTGACCTGCGGTACTTTGAAAAGAAAGCAGCAACGGCAACAAGAGCAAATCTGCCATAACCCGGGAGTGGGGTGAGCTTTCAAACCCCTCCCAAGAACAGGAGGGGGTCCCTGTCTAGAGCTGAGAAAACTCCAGGAGCTGAAGTTTAAAGAAAGAATGGAAAGTGACAAGAATGATGTCCAGCAAGACTCTTTAAAAATAGGCAGATGAAATACAATTTATAAAGAACTTGAGAGCTGCCTAGTAAGATTAATTCCGTGAGGTTGTACCTTGTGGATAATGGCATGTTGCGAGCCACACAGCCAAAAGGTTTCTCAATATCCGGATTCTCTAAGGTCGGAGGGTCTCTCCAGGACAAAATCCTCAGGAAATGCAACATGTGACAGGGAGGCAGGCGGCTGGAGAAGCCCTATCTCTAATACAAACCTAGCAATTCAGGGATATGGACTTCAGTTTTTGGATAGCTAACAATGAAAAAGAGGACACAGCAGCTTTGTTGGCCAGCCCCTGCCTGGAGACTCTGCCACCAAGCTGTCCCAAGAGCCATGGCCAGTTCCCACACGGCTAAGCCTGCATTTCTGCCACTGGCAATTCCTGCACCAAAGCTTGCAAAGGAAACACAAAGGAAGCTCATTTGGAGATATTTTAATTTTTAAAAGGTTAAACCCTAATACCTACCCTTTAAATAACATTTCCATCTGAATAATCCCAAGTATTTTGCAAAAATCAGGTAATCTAACATCCCAAACTTAACTACATCTCTCGTGAAGAATAGAAAATCAAAGACAGCAAGTTAAAGGGGAGGCATAGCCTTTTCCCCATTACCATTCATAATGGAGATGTTTTCTCCTCTTGGAGAACTATCGTATGCCATTCTGATTATTTTAATAATCAGAACCTTGCATGCCATTCTGATTTTTAAAACTGAGTCATGACATATCCTCATATAGGCTAAATCCCTTTTCCACCCTTCTCCACTCTTGTCTAGCAATGGTAGCACCAGGAGATCATAAAAATGCAATTTGGCAGGGTGTAGAATCAGCTACCATAGGAACAGAAGTGGAAAAGTGGGAGAAATTGAATCGCTTGTTCTTTTTTCCTGATACTCACACTGGTCCCTGCTGCAACCAGTCTCAAGGTGCAAAAAGCATTGAAACACTCATCCCATGACATTTTGAGAAGCCTGTTCTACACATCTGGTCTCTTTTGATCTCTCGGATGCTTCTTGGAAATGACGGCATATTCGAATTGGAGTTTTTCTTTTAGACAACATATACATAAACATACGTACTTACATGCATACATACAAACTCGATCTCAGCCTTTGGACTTATTTTAAATCCTCAGATGCTATTCTGATTTTTTTCCCTTCTGCAGTTTATGTTATAGTCAGCAATCCATCTACTAGCTACTTGTAGTCAATAATCCATTTAATAATCCACAATAATCCATCTACTAGAAAGAAAAAAGTATCATTTCCTACCTTTTGATAATTACAATGTCCCTCCACCTAGAAGTGTATCCTTGAGTCTGGTTTTCCCACCAAAGGCTGCTGAAAGACTAAAACAATACTAGTGCTTGCACAATGCCCAGCTGTCTGGAGCAGACCGTTATTCCCTTTCTGCAACTTAACTCATTAAATTCCAATCAGTCCTATAACTTCTCTGTTCATATCCCCTCCAGCAACTTGGGCATTGAAGGCTAACACTCCTGCCTGACTATTTAAAAATAAATCTTCCTCATTAATACACTCATTGGAAGAATTGAGCATTCTAGCTCTCTCAGTGAACTTAATCTGAAAGAGGTTAGCATAATGAAAGGAACCATCTAATCGATCCTGATTTGCACCATGTTTCTCACAAGGCCTCTAAATCACTCTGCCAGAAGCACTAGGGCCTTTTGCTTCCTTATTTCCAAACCTTTTCCTAAGCCCCCAGCCACCCACCCTCACTGCAATTGCTATGGTAGCTGAAACCAGCATTGATTTTTATCTGCATGGCAACCTTGTGCTCCCACAGGTTCCAAACTGATCAAGTGGCCTTCAAAAATGCTCCCGCTTCTTAAAAAGGCTGAGCCAAGCTCTATATGATAGAGACAAAAAACAATCCCTTATCGTGTCGGAAGTAATACTTGTGGTTATCTAAAGCAAGGGTAATCATATCATACACTTTATCTGTGAGTGGCTTTTTCCTTCCAGCGGTAGGAATAGAAACTTCTCCTTTATAATGAGCACTATTGAAACTCCAGCAGGCTCATTCTGCTTCTGGCGACATGCCATTGCTTAGCATAGGCATGTAATCATTTCAAAAAATGTAGCATGTCAGAGAACAAGTACAGGTATCTTCAGCAAATATTGTTTGCAAAGGGCCAACTTTATAATAGGGATTGTTTGTGTTAGGGCCTTTTGGGTATGTATGGTTAATAAGAACTTGCAGTTCTGGTGCTGGCCCACTTAATCCAACAGGATCTTATGAAAGGGTTCAGGGGATAGGGCCCAGGAAACTAGACACGCTTTTTCTCTCCTAAGTGCTGCTACCTCATGAGAGAAAAGCACTCTGCTATTTAATCCATCATAGTTCCTCTAGACAAATATTGTGGCTGTCAGCGCACCACATCAGAACAGATGCTCTATCAGATTCTCAGCACTAGAGAAGTCTTAAAATGAAATTATCAAACAGCGTCCTTTATTGAGGATGACAATCCAACCACAGTCTCTTTGTGACTCCCCAGACACGCAAGCACCACAGAACTAGGTGTACACATCAGCCAGGGTCAAACCTTGCAGGTCGAGCCCTCTGGTGAATATGTGTTTTAAAAGAGAAGTAAAATAAAGTTTCCTTTGCATGAGGGAGAAATTTCCATCTTTGCTTGTCAGATTGGAAACCTAGAGCACAGTGCCAGGTGCCTGTGAGTTTAGCAAATATTGGCCCCAAACAATGAAGAACTATGGATTTTGGTTTTCCTCATGCTTCCTCCTGGGAATGTGTCTCACTGCCTCTTGCCCAATCTCTCAGATTTGCCTCTCACTGCAACTTTTGTCCCTACTCGCATACTGACCATGTAATACTTACACAAGATTCAGGTAAAATGAGCCCCATATGCCTATAGACATGGTTTATGTCAGTGAATTTCACCTGCTAAGTGTGAAACAAAGCATTTTCATGCCTAGGCAGTGTGATCATTTTTATATCTCCTTTATTGGGCTAGTGTCTTTGCCTTTCTGTAATGTAAGTATATTATACAAAAACATTATGCATGATGCAAAGATAATCCAAACTACTTGTTCTAGTTCAGAAGAGAATTGTGACACTCAAATTTGTACAAATATGAGTTAAACTAAAGTATAGAGACTAGCAAAACCTAGGAAGTGTTTTTGGAATATTTCTGTTTCATCTATTTCTAATAGAAATTTTTCTATTAGACTTCTACTTATTAACAAATAGCATTTATCTTATTTCAGTATTAATCATGTGCAAGTTTAGAGACAAGACCATTGAAACATATAGAGGGTAGTTATTGAAAGGTCATCTTAATCAGCCATTGTCAATCTCCACTCATTAAATAAGTAGCATAAATTTAAATACATCAGAAATGTCCTAAATTTCTATTCCCAGGAAGCCCTAAATTTGGGCTGCCTTGGATGGTTCAGAGACTTTGTTGGAGTTATGATGAATAATTTTAGAATGCTTATTGTAGTCTCTTTCAACATACACCTGCATATGGCTGCCTGCTAGAGAGTTCACAGTCAAAAACTAATGTTAGAGGATGAACTTTAAGTTTCACAGTCATCAACAAAACATATGTACTTGTCTCTAAATGACAAGGTGGCTACAATGCCACTCTAAGATAAAAAGTGGTATCACAAACTGGTGAGAAGTCAACTTAATACCAATAAGATTTCTAATCTATAGAGACACAGAAAAGGCAAAGGGGCTCCTGAAAATAAAAGTTATTTGTTCCCAAAGCCTGCCTCTTTGCTTGGAGCTATTTCTTAAGAAAGAAGCTGCTTCCTTCCCTAACCATATAAAACGATCCCTGAAGTTATTTATAGTATTCATGGCCCGGAGGCATCACTCGGTTCCCCCACCACAAGCCCAACCATGTGTTACTATATTAAAAAATGTGAAAAAGTAATTATGGGGTATAGGAGCCAGTGTCTGCAGACACAACCTGCCAAAGAGGAAGTGACAGGAAACTTATGCTCCTCATTGCTGCTCAAGCACTGCCCAGGCTCCAGGCTCAGAAGAGAGAGAGCAATCTGTTCCAAAAAATAAGAGGAGCCTGCCCTGGTGAATCAGAAATATCTCTGTTTCTGAATATACAGTAAACTGGTTTCCATTCCCAGGTCCCCTCAGTTGGTCAGACTTTCCAGTCACATGGAGAGACCACTCACAGTGTCCTCCCTCAGCAACTCAGCCAGCTGCCTGCCTCAGCTCCCACTGGACTAAGCAGACTGGGACATGGAAGGATCTGGATTTGGGCAACAGTCTGAGACCATTGAAACTCTCCCCTAAGACCCTGTCCTGCCACTGTCGGATCCTGATTTCAGCCACCTTGTCCTAAATCTAACTTCGTTGTTCCTCTTCCCACCTCCATCCTGGTTCCTACCCTCACCCTGTTTCCTTCCCTCCATATAGGATGTGATAAGTCACACAACCTTATTTCTGGACCTGCATCCACACATTCACCACCTCCTCAGATCTCCATCGGAAGATGGGCTCTGTCACCATTGGGATTCTTATGCTTTCTAGCCCTGGAGGCAGAGAGAAAAAGTATTTCAATTATCTGCCCCAGAGAGCAGAAATTCATCGGGGAGAAAAGACCACACTTCTGGTAGAAAGGCCAGTGTTCCCAAGAGGCCTCAGCTTAGGAACCGTTTTTTGAAAGAAACATTTCTTCCCCAAGACCTCTATCTGCCTCTGCTCTAAGTTCAAAGAAGTTCCCTTCTGATGTCTTAAGAAAAATAAGAGACAAGCGCCAACATTCACAAAAAAGCCCTGTAAGTTTAGAAAATTCCTGCTATTTCAGGAAGGTTTTACTCAGAAATAAGTAATTGTTGCTATCTTTTAATTCACCTTGATTACCTAAATGCAGCACTACAAAAATGTCCAAAGAAGCAAAAATTTACCCACACACAGTGTGTCTTCCAAAAATTGAAAAACTTTACAGAAATATCTTTTGAATCAATTTTTAAAGAAAAGAGAGTCATAGACAACTGATAATGCAGAGGCTAGATATCAGGAAAATGTCCTTACTATTCCTTCCATATAATTTAATAAATCAAATTAACCTGTTTCCCTAGTGGATCATATTCTATGAGCATGAAATATCATTTTATATTATAAACACATCAAGCTTGAGTTCTTATTTTTCATTCTGTTGTTTTAGAATATGAGTAAATGTCAATTTCTAGAGATTCCCTAAAAATCTTCCCTTCAAGTTTGTTTTTCAACTCTGGGCAATAGCATATATATAGAATTTAAACAGATATCAATTGATGTAGCTGTAAAGAAGACTTTAAAAATGAGAGAAAATATTCTTTAAATCTGATCCATAGCAACCTTCCACATTCAGAAACTGGTTTATAGCTTTATGAGATGCCCTGTTAACCTCCCAAAGGTCTGTAGAGGAGCTTAAATTATCTCATTATCCCAGTTATTCCCCTTTCATCTTGAATCCCATTCTTCGCCACTATAGTATCCACAGTGCCACCTGCTGGTCATAGGGAGTATCTCCATAGCTCCTAGCTCTCCTTTCTGGGATTTGCTTAATTAAAGTCAATCAATGACTGCTAGAAGAGCCACAGGAAGATGCTCTTAAGAAATAATACAAGAATCTATGAGATGAGCAAGATACCAATTAATGGAGGCATAATATGACCCAATATAGTCTCCTAAGGCAAAGATCTGGCTATATAAAGGCAATATTTAAAAAGTTAAACGTAGTATTTGCAAATTTGTTTCATGCATGTTGGTAATAGGACTCTATGTGAGAATATTTTTAAAAAAATAATTAGCAAGACTAAATGCCTCAAAAATTCAAAAACTTTATATTTTCTTGTACATGCCAATCACGGACTTCCACTTTTTTCCTTTCTTAGACAAGTATCATCTACTTTTAAAAGATATGAAATCTGCCATCAAAATTGTTTAGATAGGAATAAAGCTTTAAATCAATCTCTTGACTCCGATTTTCCACCAAAAGTTACATTCACACCACCACCACACACACACACACCCTCCCCGCACCCACCTCCCCACCTGGAATCTGTGAGCGAGCTACACAAAAGCTGGGCACCCAAGCATCTATAGGCATGTGTGAATGCAATGCCCCTCCTCCCATATCCAGCCTTTCATATGGTTCAACTACTTGCCCTGTGTCAACAATCTGTCATTTGCATCTCAGGCCTTAGCCAGGCAAAAGATAAGAGAGAATAACCTTTAGAACCCACCAATGAATATGAATAATGAATATGAATGAGGTTATTCTTGCAAGCTTTATTGTGGGACAAAGTAAGACGCAGGGAAAACATTTTTGCTTCAGGGCTCCTGACAAGCATTAGCTAATCAAGTTTCCTAACAATCCCCTGGAGTCTAGACTAGCAAAGGGTCATTATCCCTCCAGCAGGTAGGCAAACTGAGATATCCAAAGGTTACCATTTCAATGTCACTTCAGAATATCAGTGACATACCAATTCTATGTCACTGATATTCTGAAGTGACATTGGGGAAAATGTGCTGCAAGAAATTTCTCATTGACTGTAAGTGCAAAGCAGGAAATATGCCCAAATCTGGAGGCACTAAAACCCTGAAAGAGGATTAAAACAACCATTATTTGGTAATGATTTTATCAGAGCAGATGATTTTAAAAATGTAGATTCTCTTCCTAAGTAAAAAATATCTGCAAGATTTAGATTGCAACTGAAGAAAAGAAAAAGAAATTTTTGTATTTACCAGTTTAAGATTTGTTTGAGGAGTTGGTTGGTTTTTTTTTTTTTTCTTGTCTGTACTTCTTCCCTATTAGAGGCCAAATGTGGAAATTACAAATAGAGGATAAAGATTACAAACATGATCTTCAGCCTTTAGCTCTATCTGGAGTATTCCTCCATTTTCATTTTCTTTGCATTTGCTTTCTTCTTTTTTAAAGTATAAACTGCTTTCTACCAAATTCAGAAACTGTCACATTTTCCTGCTTTCTACCAAATTCTGAAACTGTCACATTTTCTTTTCTTTTTAAGTTTATAAACTTCAAAATATTTTCTGTCAGGTTGGCAAAGCTCCAATCAGCCCTTCACCACTGTAATTAAAGTGATTTTCCATCTTAATATAACCCTTACATGGAGAGGAATTATAAGAGCTCTATATAAATCTATTTTGATAGATTAGTTCCCTCACTGAACATATTTTTATACTTTTCACAAACACTTACATATCCTCACAAATTTCAGATTATTCTAGGAACTGCAAGTCAAAATAACAGCAATGGTCACTCACTATCTAAAGGGAAAGCTAAATTTAGGATCCCCCTGTAAAAACAAGCAATAACCTAGAAAGCAAAGAGGAAGGAGAGGGAGAAGAAGAGGAGGAAGAAGAAACCACGGCCACCTTTTCTTTCTTTTAATGTTCACATAACATGAAACAAGCCCATGGCAGAGCCAGACAAAGTCAAACAATGTATTTAACTTCGAGGAGACGGTGCAGCAGGGAAGGATGTGTTACAAAGCATTATTCTTATGTCATCACCGCTTCCAGAAAATGCTCAAAGTGCCAACATTTGTTCGCTTATTACAGGATTCACTACTCAGCTGAGAAGGACCTTAGGAACAGTACACTTAGCACTCAGCAGTTATTTGACCCATTTTACTAATGTGTTTGGGAAGGAGGTTAATTAACAGTGGATGGCTATATCCTTAAGCTTAATTTTTCCAACAGCCCTGCTCATAAAAGGAAAAATTGAGTACGTATTGAAGGAAGCAAGCAATTAAGTTGCACAAATAGTGAGCTCATTGAACTGCAGCTGACTTCTATCA
Source organism: Macroglossus sobrinus (assembly GCA_004027375.1). NCBI lineage: Eukaryota > Metazoa > Chordata > Mammalia > Chiroptera > Pteropodidae > Macroglossus > Macroglossus sobrinus. The sequence goes on from PVKZ01002087.1 coordinate 201,217, forward strand.
TGTCAAAGAACAACTAAACACAGAAGCAATAAAAAGATTGTTGCCACGACCACCACTGAGAACCGACTGGCAATAAAGATGAATAACTTCCTACTTGAAGATTACTTGATTAAAGCTCTTTAGAAACCAAATGTTACGCATAGGCATAAATGGAGCAAAATATTTTAATGCGTGTTTGGCAGGTTCAGAAACATTTTATAGTCAATTTTAAATGAAGGTTTATACAACAACAGTAAACTCCACTTAAAACAGCCTTTCCAATTGCTGTTCTTGCAAGCAAGCTGCAGTGTTCCTCAGGAAGGCTTGAACCATACTGTGGGATAAAAGTCCCATACCTAACAGGGTGAAGGGAGGGTTGATGGGGGGCAGAATTCCACAGGACTGGGTCCTCTGAAACCGAACCCAAGAGCAGAGCCAGAGACGCCCATTCAGAGGCCTGTGACCCTTGAAAGCAAGTAAACAGACTCCCTATAGCAATAACCAGGAAATCTCTCTCTCCCCAGCAATCCCCTGCTCTCCTTCCCACCTCCCAAAGCTCTGAAAGGTCAAGTTTTAGCCTGAGCTGCCCCTAGAGAAAGTGTACTCATGTTTAGGAGTTCAATACAGGTTGGCATCAGAACTGGCTCCCAGGACTATCAGTGTCGGTGAGGTGGGACGGGTATGATTTGACAAGGAAAATGTGTCTGACAGAGGATTTGGCTCTCCACTTAAAAGTGTCTATGGACATGTCTGGAGAATATCAGCCTCTTTGAGGGCTGGACCCAGCACTTACCTGCTACCTTTGGAGGGAATATACCATAGAGAGTTATGAAAGACAAAAAAAAAAAAAAAAAGATGAGGCTTGTGCTGTCAAGTTGCTTATATGCTAACAAAACAAAACAAAAACAATAATAAGCTGTCCTTTGCATTGCTGCCCTTAAACTCATTACTGTGAGAATTAAACCCAGTCTATTGCAAATGAATTAGTCTGCCACCCCATTTCTATCCTTTCCCATTACCTCCATTTCTAAAATGGTAGGGAGGCTGACTATGTGCTTTACTTTGGATCATTCCCCCTGGACTGGACTTGAAGGGATCAGAGCATAACAGTGAGATTATGATACATGGCTCTCCCCTTTCTCAGCTCCAGCCCTCTCCTTCCTCCCTCAGAAACATCTGCAGTGAGCTCCTAGGGAGCTCGTTTCTTCTTTGTGTTCCGCACAGCACCCCTCGGTATGCTGAGTATACAGTAGGTGCTTGATAGCAGTTTTTTGGCCTCAATCAGCAGGAAAAGCTCACATGTCTTTTTTGAAGATTTGTTTTATCTTAACCATTCCTGCTGAAATAATCAAAGGAATTGAAACTGGAGAAGCAATTTTGTGCTACGACTTACAGGGGTTGCGGGGAAGGAAGCATAATATTCTTGATTTTCTTAAGTGGGAAATGAGACTCAAAATGGCCTAAATAAATTGTTAATGCCTGCATAAAACACAGAGTGCCTTAAGCTCACAATCTAGTTAGAAAGATCTACACATCATACATTGCTTTCCAGAGATTCAAAGCTGAATTTGCTGCCCAAGATTTTTAAATATTTGATTTGGGGAATTCTAACTGCAAACTAAAATCATATTGTAAACTTTGGAATGGGTTTATCCGATAAAAAATAGGTATTTGGAAGTTCTGTAACACTTCTTATCACCTTTCAAGAGGACTAGTCATTAGATATGTGGTATGCAAATCTAATAAAGAAATGAGTTAGGAAAGAGCTTGAATATTTATCTAAATAACATTTCATTAGCAGGAGGAAAGCTCAGTGGTACAGTCTTCCATTTCAGTGTCTCCATATTGAAGCTTTGCATGTGCTTTGAACTCTAGACACTTCACTATGACTTTCTAACACTGTGCACCAAAATTCTGGAGATGGATGAATTGCACAGCACAGGAAGGGGGGTGGAGAAAGAAAGAAACTACAGAGATGGGAACTGTCTGCTCTCTGTAAACTCCTCCAACCTTATGTTCACTATCCAGACTCCAAAAGCCAAAACTCTTTAGTTCTCCCATGTTAAGAGAACAAGAAAAATGCCTAGGCAAGCCCACGGTTTCCTTCCTCACTGAGGAAAGGAAGCAGCAGAGGTAGCAGACGCCCGTGTGCAGCCATCACTTCTCCAGGGGCTGGTGTACATTTCCACCCACTGGGATAAAGTCTGGCAGCTTCATAGCCGGCAGGAGATATGTGATCCAAGAATCCATTTTGGCTCCAACTTTAGCCTTATAAAGGCCAGTTCTTTCTAACTCTGAGAATCCTATAAGCATTAGTAAGGATTGCGAATTGCCTCACCCTCAAGAGTATGGCCAGAGGAAGGGGAGCTAGGTCCAAGAGTCGATCTCAAGTAAGGCACAAAATACTCTTCAGAAATATCTTAAGATTAGAGAAAAATAAAAATATATTCAGAAATGATAGAAAGAAAATACACTTTTTATTTTCCTCCTCTCAGGAGTCAGAAAGTGTCAAGGTCCTAAATCAAAAGTAAAATAGTTTATAATTCTAATAATGGAGACTGTAACAAGCTTGTTCTTCAAAAAATAAAATAAAATGGTGTGTATAACCAAAGTGTATTTAAAATGTCAATTTAAGTACTCATCGTCTTCTCCTTCAAACCTTCTAAATTTCCTTCTGGCAGTTCATGGTTTTCCATTTATCAAACACCTGAAATAGAAACTTGATTCATTTATGTTCTACCGTATCTAATTCTAGACTCAGAATTTCTCTTAGATTACTCTCTCGCTTCTGCTTCTACTATCACCATCCTAGCCATGTCATCTATACCTGTGTTATTGTAGTAGCCACCCCTCCCAGGGGATCCCATCACCACTTTCTCTCTGCCTCAAATTTTCTTTCACAAATCTGACAATTACCTGAGTATGGTTATAACCGTGGTGCACCTTCTCAGTCCAAAAGCTTTTACTAGCCTTTTGTTTTCTTTTAAAATAAAATCCAAATTTCTTAGCATAGTATTCAAGGCCCCTAATAAATGGAAATCATTCTATGTTTCAGAACTTAGCTGCAATTTTCTTATCACACACAGCTAATGCTCTACCCAGAACAGACTTATCACCTCTCCTGTGGCCTGTCATAGAATTTCACACTTCTGGAACTTTGCTCTTTTCCTCCAGCTTCTTCTGTTCACATCTTACTTCTCTAAAGACTAATTCAAATGTCACCATCTCTATGAAGCCTTACCCAATGCCGCTGCAAAATAAATTGCTCCCTCCTCAGAGCCCATATAATGCTTTGTCTACCCATTTGTTGCAAGGTTTATCCCAATCTGACCTGTAGTCATTACTGTAGAATTTTTGTCTCCTCCTAAAGGACAGACACACTAGATTATCCCTCTGAAGATGGTCCTGGTTATTGAGCATAGTGCCTTAAATAAAATAGGCATTTCATAAATGTTTCTTATACCAAATTGACCAGTACACAAACTATGAATATATACAAAAAACAGAACCATGAATAAAAGACCAACTTAAGAATCACAATCAAAGAAGAGGTAGAAAGGAACCTCAATAAATTCCAACCAAACTGAGGTCCATGAATTAATCTTTTATGAAAGAATAAAGATGGCTTAATTCATTGCTTCTCAATATTTTTATATTTACACATAATTGTGAAGGGTTTGACTCTGAGTGAGAATTGCTAACCTGACCAAATAGAGAGCCCACCTCTTTTTCAGTAGTAGGGATTTAAATGCTACATTTTAAAAGCATTCAATCAAGGCTCAATAAACAATATAATATATAAAATATATTATATGTAATTTTATATACTGTATACGTGTATATATACATATATATGCACACACATCTGAGATACTGTTTCATTTAAATATCTCTACATGCAGAGATCTAATGATGCCTTAATAAAACAAATATTTAGTTCACATTTTTGCTATCATTCCAAAGAGGGAAAAAAGCCAAGAACTAAAACCATCTCTTTTGCTTTACTGGCATTAAGTAACCAAATTCCCTACTATACAGAAATCTGAGACAGTCTTATTGTGGTTCTCATTCTCGCCTGAAATGAAAAAATGATCTCAAACTTCCAAAAGAAAACCATAATTTTCCAACATCTTCTCATACAACTCTTGCCTCTCTCCTAAAACTTTTGAGTCAACTCTTCCTCAGATGAATCACGTTAAGAAATGAATCTCTTAATTGCACCATATAAGCTAAACAGTAAGTCATGACCTCATCACCCTGGATGTAATAAAAGGGCAGAGACACTCAGGCATTTCAACAACATCTTAATTCCTGAACTGTTCTGGTTTATTATAAAGCAGGCCTGTGTGCAGAAAGACATTTTTTAAAATGCTTTTATCTCAGTTTTGCATGTTAGCAGATCTCATGGTCTCATATCTCTGCAAATAGAAGCCTGAAATGTGTAAAGCTAAGCAGGCAGGCCAGTGAATTTACTTGAGAAGGAAAGAAAGTCTTGAAAATGACACATGGACTCAAAGTAAGCTAGGAGTAGAAGTACCTCAAACTTCACAATTACTCCCCAAGCTCAAGCCAAAAGCACACAAACAAACAAAACCTGGAACTGAACAGATATCTGAATGCCACAGCCAGATGAGAGAGGAAATAGTAAGAAGCTGGTATAACTGAGCTTGAGAAGAAACAGGGTAGAAATACAATACTACCTCCCTTGGGTGACAGATCACTTTCTGACCCTTGATTTACCATGAAGTCCTCTGATGATTACTACAGAGTGCATCCTATGGGAGCACAAATGTCTATCTACTCTGTACCTGCTACCAATGAATAATCATCCCTAAAATGATGGTCCAATGAGAGAATAAATTATTTGAATAATTTTGTGAGAAAGTTAATCTTGCATATGGAAAAAAGAATGTATTTGTGCCAAATCTACAAGTAACTCCAAATAAAGATATCTCAAGAAGAATTTACACTTTAGCTCATCAAATCACTAAATGCACTTAACTTGTTGAAGAGGGTGAAAATTGTCCTCTCACCCCCCCACCCCACAGCATATCAAGGAGGCACGATAGGCAGCCACAGAATCAGCAAAATTTGATAATTTCATAGGTTCAAACACTGACCTGAAGTGAATATTATTCCTTTGTATCACTTCCTACCTGCATTGCTCTATTGCTCCATATGTTTTTAGATGGTGCTATTGATTGCAACTAGCTGTGAATTTGCTGTTTTACATTCCATTGCTTATCATTGTCAACCAATGGGCCTTCTGTCCTTAGTGTCCCAATTAGAACTGAGCCTCCACCATCAGATTGGGCTCACAGGAGAAAGCCGCAAAATTGAAAACTTACCTGGAAGCGCATAATCCTGGATGCATGATGATACACTGTATTCCATAGAGCAGGATGGATCCTAGAACTTCAGTTTCACTCTCTGTAAAAAGTAGATAGTCACTTTTAACTTGAGTTCTGAGATTCAATAGCTATGATTTATAATAAAGGCAGCAATTCTACAGACAGATACTTCAGTGAAAATAAGGCCTATATCTAATGAGAACTCTTCAGAAAGTGTTGAGCAGATTATAAACAGAGAACAGGAAGATTCTGCCTCATAATCTAGATTAAATCCCTTTCTATGACTGTTAACATCAACCAACAGTATTTGTGACTGATGTGGCCTTTAAGTGGCTAAAATTAAGAGAGGCATTTTGCTCTATTGAATGTGGCACACAGTATTTTTTGGCAATGGCATTTCTGAGAAGAAGGAAGAAGAAGAAGAAGAAGAAGAAGAAGAAGAAGAAGAAGAAGAAGAAGAAGAAGAAGAAGAAGAAGAAGAAGAAGAAGAAGAAGAAGGAAGAAGAAGAAGAAGAAGAAGAAGAAGAAGAAGAAGAAGAAGAAGAAGAAGAAGAAGAAGAAGAAGAAGAAGAAGAAGAAGAAGAAGAAGAAGAAACAAGGAGATAAAAGCCTAATGTAAATACTTTTCATCCAAGTACCTTGAAGGAGCTCATTTCTAGGAAAAGCCTGGCACTCTTGGACAATAACAGCATTGCCCCAATAGGTTACAAAGAAATTAAGGAAGACAATATCTCTAAATCCCATGCAGTTGATGGAGTTATGATATATATCATTTAACAAAAGCATTGACCCAAGTGCAACATAAACAAAGGAAACTTTCCTTTCTTCCTCCACTCGTTCACTGCTGAAAGAAAGCAAAAGAAAAGGTTGAAAGGAGTTTCAACTTCCTAGGGTCCCCTTCCTGATAAGAAAGTTCCTCTTTACAAAGCAGAAATTTGGAAAAGCATGTGCTTCTGTACAATTTCCAAGACCTTTTAGGATTCCCTAAATAGAAAACAATGTGTTCGGAATATTTCTTTTTAAGTTGAACTTAATTTAACTTATAAATTGGCTGGTATTTTTAGAGGAATGGAAGGATGCTAAAATGAGAATAAGAGTAAATATTCAGAATCATGATAATAATCCATGAACTTACTGCTATTCCAGGATATTTCTTTTCATTAAACTTTAAGTACATATGAAAACTACGTGCATATAAGGGGTCAGGGACTGAGATAATGTTTCTCTTTCTGTTTTCACTGTTTACAAAGCAACCTCAAGCAACCCTAGTTTATCTTTGCTGCTGTGTTTCCTGACTTGTCCGGATTTAGATCAAGTTTTCATACTTGTGTCTTTAGCTGGCCACGAAAAGGCAGCTGGTCTAGAAAGGTCAGAATCAGGGAGTAAGAAGTTGCAGGGCTTATCAAGTCATCCAAGAGGCCATGTTGTGCTCATCCTTTGTAAACAGTAAGACATGTCAGCGTCCCTGGTTGCTGTCATTGCTGACAGTTCTCTAAAGACCAGTAAGTGTTGAATTCTTTAAAGCTGGATTGTGCCCAGTGAGAGAAATGATAGTGTGAGATGAGGAGGACTTCATGGATATCTGAGTACCTTGGGAAAAGAGAGGCACTGAGGCTTTTCACTCAGCAACCTAATGAAAACTAGACAAATAGTCTTGCATTTAATATATAGTTTCTACCGATTCAAGCTTCTTTTGTTAGGAACAATTCTAGCCTGTATAGGAAAAGAGACAGTTAGACATAAAGAAATAATTTCTCATAGACAAGGGAGCTTCAGGTAAAGCAGTACTTACAAAATGACATGAGACTGAGTTTATATTGGTGAATATCTATTGTGCAACCATTTCACTGCTTTAACTTCATAGACCTCAAAACTTTATGTCCTTGAACAAGTAATCAAATGCAAAAGGACAGAACTAAATAATCCAGCTGAGATAGCCAGACTGTATGCAAAATGCAAAGAATAAAATACAAGTCTTTAAGGAATATGAATAAGAAATTGCAGCAAAGGAGGAAAGGACTTAAAAATAAGTTACAAACGAAGTATCTACTGCCTAAAGAATAATGAACTTAACATGTTCTGCCTTAAAACCCATGACAGTATCTTTTGAACAAGGATCTACTTGTAAAAGTTAATAAATCACACACAAAAAATCCCAATTCATATCATTCCTCATCATTTCTAACCTCAGACTGTTAAAATGAATAAAATGAAGATCAAATTCTTTTCATGGAAACTGATACCATGTGTTAAAGTAGAATAAACACCATATTAGGAGTCAAAATCTCATTATAACAGCAAGTGGTAATGTGTTATAGTCAAGACTAATTTTGACATGACATTCAAGCTATAGATTTTGTGGTTAATAATGTTTCAGAGAAAAGAAAATTTCCAGTGTTATTATTTTCTTCTTCCTATGAATATTCCCTAAAAGCATCTGCTCAATTAAATGGTCTAAACTGTTTGAGAAATACAGTGTCTTATATCTACTTGCAAAATATTAGGCTCCAAAACTTTGAGAAGATTCATTCTTTCAATAACAAATTTATCCTTGAAATAAGGATCGTCTCTACAAACAAGGCCAGAACTTTTGTTCCATTAATCTAATAATAGAGTATATAACTTGGATTTTTACCTGTTTCTACATAATAAACATTACTCAGTGGTACAAAATCATAGGTTTTTTTCCTCAAGTTCGTTCTTTTATCCTCTTCAATCTTCTTGATTGAAACAACCAGACCCTCTCTTATATAGCTACAGATTAAGCATTGAGACTGGGAGTCTGTCTGAACTATAGAACACAGAGAGCAACTTATGAAAAAAAAATTTGCAAATTTCTGTGAACTAAATAAAAAGTCACCCCACTTTTTCTAATCTTCCTATAAGCAGAAAAGCTAAAGACCTACTGGCTCGGCCCAGACAGACACTGCTGAGCAGCTTTCCGAAGAGCAAATGGTAAAAATAAAATAAAATGAAAAAGATTTGCCTGTCATGGGAGTTGGTCAATAAAATGCAACAGTGTTTATTACAACATTTAAAGTCTGTGATTAAGAACACCAAAAGGCCTAAACTAGAAAGGTTTTCAGCCTGTAATTTCCCTGCAGTCCTGGCCTGTACTTCCTTATGAGTTAACTCAGCAGGGCTTTTTTTCCATGTCCATCATCAGCTTGTAATTATTGCCATTCTCAAAGCTATGCCAGATGGGTCTTTAGAAGCAGGCATGCAGCTTGTTTATGAGAGAAAGAGCTGTAATATTACTCTACACAGAGACCTATCTGGTCCTACTCAAAGAGCCCTGCTCCTCCCTCCCGACCCTCCCAACCCACCCCCACTACTATTCTCTCTTCCTCTCCTAGACAATCCTCTCAGTGTCAGCTCCCTATCTCAGCCGAATGGCCTGGTGAAGGGCTAGGACCACAGGAGCCAAGAGATACCTGTATCTTAAAGCATATGGCCTAATCGGCACCTTTCACCATTCACATATGGAAATGAGGCCAACACCCAAGGAAAAAACAAACTGTGGACTTTTCCCTCCCGACATATTCTTGTGCAGGGGTTTTATTTAAAACACCCGAGCTGCCAAGTCTACCTTTCAGAATACAGATCTGCAGATACTACAACTATTTTCTGGGAATTCCTCATTGGCTAGAAGTGAAATTCCCAGCAAGATTCTCAAAGACAAACCTTTACTCCCTTTGCCTGGTAGGAAGGATAAACATTTGTAAGAAGGTTGAGGTCAAGGAGCTCTGCAAAGCAACAGAGGGAAAGGCAAAAGAGCCTAACTGAGGTTCATCTGGTGATAGGTCTGGGGTGTTAGGTATCCCAGAGGGCCAAGCAGAGCTTCAATCAGCAGTTAATGAGGCAAGACCTGCAACAGATAGCCACTTTTAACTTACAAAAGCTTTTAGATGTCTCTGTTTACTTTGATCCATTTCAGTTAATTTGAGCCTGGTTAGGTGCATTTTCCGTTTTTTTCCCCCCCTAGATAAACCCTCAGCTCCCACCCCATCTCCACCCCCACCTCCTGAACAATAGTATCGTTTACCAACTTTATACTTAACAAGTTTTGAGATCTTCTGTCAAGGTCGGCAACAATTATATAAAAAGGAGAGGAAGACCAGTACCACAGTCAGCCTATAGAATGGTAATTTGAAAATACCACCAATGAAAGATAAATGAAAAGGCTGGTGAGACAGGAAAGGCTGCGTTTTCAAGCAAGATTTAGTTATTTGTTTCTGATTAGGAGACGTACACGTTCTTTTATCCCTTGTTATTTTACCCATGTGACGACCAGAGAGCTTTCTTTGTTAAAATGTTCCAGAGCAGATAAAATTAATTTACTGGAATGTGAAAAAATTTCAGAAAGAAACTGTACCTGACGGTCACGAACAGGGAGGTCACACTGACCAGGGATTCCAGGCCCTGGGGCTGGGGCTAGAATTCCCAGCTAGGGAGCAGAGAGGGGTAGTGGCGCTGAGGGATTTGCAGGTGAGTCTGCCTGTTAACGGGGATGGGCTGGTGTAATGAGTTTTAATTAGGTCAGCTTGGTACTTGACCCCATTGTACTGTGGGTCCGCGCCTGGCAGGGGCACCTCCACACCCACACGTGTGGATAAACCTCTAGGGAAGCTTCCCGCCATGCCCGGGGTCGCCCCTCGCCTCCGCCCCGGTCCCCTTCACCTGATGCTGACCTCCTTTTACCCACTCCCTTTCTTTATTCTCTCTCTCCCTCCCATGCCACTTTCCAAAACACCTTTTCTTATCATATTTGAGACAGGTATGTATTTAAAAAAAAAAAAAAAAACCTCAAATCATCTAGCCATCAAAATTAACTTCCCAAGTAAACATGGGCGGATTTGGTTTGACCTACATATTCCGTTTCTCAAGTGAACTGTATGCCTATCCTCCACTCCCCACCCCTGTCCTGACTTTTGCATTTCCAGGAAGTATTATGAAGACACGTAAGGCACAGGATGAACTGTTTATTCACTGCTGTCCTTGGATAAATTAATTTAAACTACTTTAAAGTGTTCTCTTTGCAATCGTGTCCACTGAAGACCCTAAGCAACTATCAGAGAAGTGAAGTTAGGGAAACCCCGTTTCTACCTCGGGTCTTTCTGGTTGGGAAGCTGGGAAAGGGAAGGACTAGTTATCTAACTTTGAGCTAAGGTTACCTGCCAGGAAAGGTCGTAGGCACTTATCCATAGGTCTCACATTAGGACCTCAACAATAATTTACATTTATTTTGCTCTTTATGGAGTCTTTAAAGTGAAAGTAAGATTTGTTTATCACTGAAGAATATTAAACTCTTTAGTGAAAAGGCATTAGGTCAGAGAAAATAAGTCCAGACTTCTTAAAACTATGTTTATGAGAACAACAATAATAGTAACAGCTAATATCTATTCAATGCTTATTAAGGGACAACTTGTACTAAATGCTTTGGGATTCTGCATAATTTGTAGAATGTTTAATTTAAAGCTTACTAAATTCTTTCAGTTAATGATGGTGGCAGTTGCTAAGCTGTAGGCCAAGTTATTCCTTTCATTCACGGTCTAGGGAGAGATGACACAGGCATGTTGAGTCACTCAAAACAGGCTCAAACCACCCTAAGGAGTTTGCCTGATGAAAGGTTTTCCTTTCCTTCAAAGCCACTTCCTGTATCACATGACCTATATCACTACAAAGATAATAACACTTCATGCTTCCAGAACACTTTTATCCAAAGATCTCAAAGCATTTTCAAATGTTAATTAAGCCTTCACCATCCTGGAAGATAGCAATGCCGATCTTACTGTTAAATACTGTATTCCAGAACACAGGTTGTTCTAACCACTGAGAGGAAAATGGAAGCCTCCCTGAGCAAATCCAGTGTGTAAGCCACCATCCAAACACTCGGGACACCCCAAATTCTACATCTCCTGGAAAACCACCACAGCATCTCTTTTCTAAATTGCTCCTACTCCCACTGAGTAGTTCTTGGAAGAACTACATCCAAGAAAAAAAAAGGGGGGGAGGAGCAGGAAAAAAAGCTTTTCTAATAGTTCTGCTTTGTTTAGGGTAGAAATGTAAGTACAAATATATGCAATATATTTCTGCAAATACACAAGCACTCTCAACAGCTAGGTGCCTTTGTAATATGCTTTTTCATTTATCATGACGACCAGCTGGGGAGAATATTATCGACTTTCCCAAGGCTTAGCCATGACTGTTCGGAGTGCAATTTACCTGCCCTTCTATTTTACAGACTTCAGAGACTGTTCCAATATATCCAGAGAGCAGTCAGATTTCAGGTGGTTTTTGTATCCTTTTGTCTGGATAGACAAAAGAAAGAAAGACCATGTGACAACAAATTCCCTTCAAGACTTGTCTCTGCCTTCATTCCAGCTTCATCTTCCTTCACTCTGCCACACAGGCTTTCTCTCCATCCTTCCAATGGGCTGATTTTTACCTACCCCAGGGTCTTTGCACAGAAATTTCTGGCAAAATGAACTGTTTTGTCTCCTATTCTTAATAAAACTCCTACTGCTAATTCCCAAATTAAAGGTCACTTCTTTAGAGTAGACTTAACCTTTCTCTTGTTAAATTAGCTTTTCTCTATTATTCTTTTAATGACAGACTGTTTGGGTTATAATTCACAAAATTTTATTTGTTTAGATCTCCCTCCTAGATTATAAACTCCACGAGAACAGGGACAGTGCCTGTTCTCTTCATTGCTACATAACTTATGCCTGGTACTTTGGACGTCCTCAAAAAACATTTGTTGAATAAGTTAATGAGTGAATGAAATCTTTCCACCTGATTTGCAAATTACATTTTTCTTTGACGTGATATTACAGGATAAAGAGGACAATAGGGAAATAGGTATCAGAAATTTGGTTGTAATCATTTAAAGTCTTAGTTTACTTTTAGCAATACTGAGAATAGCAAACAACCTTTGAACTATTTGAGTAGATGCAATTTTTACTATATACTAAGCTTCTGAAGTACCTGTTTTACCTACATTATCTTATTTTCCTCTCACAACAACCTTGAGAGGCAGAACTACTATAATTTTGTGGTCATGAGGACTAAGTAATTCGCCCAGGTCTCTGAGACTCCTCATTTCGTTTATTCACTTATTCAGCACTACTTGCTTTTTGCCAGGTGCTGTAGAGGTTGGGCAGTGAACAAGATAGTCATGGTCTCCTTTTTGGAGCTTTTGTCTTTGATCCTCCACAGCATTAGCATGGTGCATTCTGGCATGTAGTTGGTGCTCAATAAATATTTAAAAAGTATGAATCAAGTTTAAAAGGAAAAAAAAAACTCAAGAACTATGATTGCATCCCTTCAGAGTTTTAAAGTTTCCACAATACTGCTACAATACTGGTGTTCATTACGTGACTTACCTGGGAAATATATGGTTTGCCATTCATTCTGTAAAGATGTACAGTGCAGAAGGAAGTCACGAATCACTTCAGTATTCTAATTTTAAAAACACCATGCTCAATGGTAATGAGAGCTTTAATTAATGGTGCCACATTGCAGCCAAAATGATCTTTCTAAAACACAAATCAGAAAATCAGATTATGTCTCTGTTGTGATTTACAGTCTTCCAGGGCTTCCCATTGGTCTTGGTATAGACTCCAATCTCCCCATCTCCTTGATGTGGATGATAAGATCTTGACTCCCTCTTCAGAACCATATCTCTTCTACTGACCTCACTACTTCTCAGACTTGGTTAAAAGCATTTAACTCCTCCAACACCTCTAGCCTTGGATATGCTGTTCTATCTTTTTGTTAACACTCTGTTTTCACTCCCCATCACTACTACTCTTTGCTTGTGTTGAGGGGAGGGTTTATTTGTTTGCAGGGTTTTTATTGGACAGTACTCTTGGAAACAATACCTATAAAGAGGGAAAAAAGCAGGATTGAGCAGAAGGAAAAACTGAACTTCAATAGAAGTGCATCTGAAGCCTCAGTGGATCCTATGAAGAGCTCTGGAACTGAGATGGCCCTTTGGGGATGTCCGAACTGACACAAGAAGGTGGACCTTTGACCCAAGCTGCCTCTAGAGATAGAGATAACCTAGAGCAAGGTAGCTTCCTTCAGCAGAAGGTGATTCCTGGTGGAGGACCTCAGCTGAGAACCATCAAAAGGCAACACTACTGTCCGCAGGGGAATGAGTGTTCCAGTCCTGGATGGTTCACCACAGCATCCACAACAGTCTGGTTAACTCTAGTCATCTTTCTGGTCTCAACTGAAATATCCCTTCCTCCAGGAATCCTCTCCTCACCCACTATGCCTAGGAGAGATGCTCCAGCAAAGCACTTGTTGCTTCCCCATCACAGTATGCCACATATTATCTTATAATCATCTGCTTCTTTGTCTGTATCCCCCAGTAAAGTATAAAAATGAAAAAAGATGTAGTGTCTTCCTACCAATATATAATCAGGAAAAATTAAAGAATGAAGGACAAATTAAAGATTTCATTTCAATTTTTTTAACTATACAAAAATATCTAGAAGATAATTCACAAAAATATTGTCAATTACTATCTCTTAGTGGCAGGATTATGTGAGTTTTTATTTCCTTCATTATACATTTGGGTATATCTAAAGTTTTATAAGTACATATGGCTTTTTAAATCTTTTTAAAGTTTAATCATTTGAAGAAAAAAAATCACATGGTTCTTACTATAATAATAACTAGTATCAATAGACTCATCCCATAAAGTTATTTTGTACTGTAATTTATAGTTCATAAAGCAATTTTACATAAATGATTTTGTTTAATCTTAATAAAAAGTTAACAAGAAAAGGGAGGCAAGTATGATATTCCGATTCCTACTGGATTGCAAAAATAAATCAATGCTTCCTCACAGCATGGAACCCAGCAGTCTACATGCTCATGTTCATTTTTGATGAGGTCTTGCCAGGCTTTGAGGAAAACAGTGATATAGGAAGAACATATATAATCTCACCCTATCTTTCCCAAGTCTAGTCGGCCACATCCACTGCCTTCACTTTTCTAGCCCTCCCTGCTCCTATTCATAAAAGAGAGTATAATGCCCCTCCCATGGCCTTATTTTCATCATTTGTTTGCACAAGCCTAATCTACAAGGCCAGCTAGAGTTGAAAGACCTGTTTCCCCCTCACATCTCATGTCCCCCCTTCTCTCCTACAATGATAACTCTTTACATATGTATAGCACTTTCCAGAAAGTTTTCTCATACATCACCTCACCGGATCCTCCTAGCAAACCTTTGAGGTCTGCACATCAGATAGTATTACCCTCATTTTAGAGATAAGGAAATCAAAACACAGGGAGGTTACGTAACTTGCCAAAAATCACAGTTAGTTACTGATAAAGAGGGGACTAGAATCCGGGACCTTACAAAAAAGCCCAGAACCCTCTGCATTTTTGCTTTGATCTTGTGGTCTAGCATATGACCCACTGATAGGGCCTTGCAGAATCTAAAACTGGTTACCAACTAAACTGATGAGATAAAGATTGAGTTCAATTTCTGAGTAGGCCAGTTGTGATCCTTGCATTGAAGTGTTCTAAATGCAGGCAGCAGACCTGCTGAGAGTGTGTAGATGACTCAGCTTACTTCTATCACCACGGGAGTTAAATACCTTAATTGCCCATTCTTTTAACCCTAAATAAATATATCCACATAAATACATAAAATAACCATTCTTATCAATAGTCTATACAAATCTATATTTCTATGGCTGTCACTTTCTGTCATCACAATTTATACCCATTGTCCTGGTGCAATTAATGGCTCTCTCTTTCACTTTAAAAAAATGTCCCAGTGTAGAGGATAATTTATACGGTCATCCTATATACATCTTACAGAGAACAAATGTGCAATTTTAGCAGACATGGAACAGTATTGATTTTCAAAGTGGCAAGCCCCAAATGTTGTAAGAAAGGTTACTGTTAGTGAAATACACTGCTGGAAAAATTCCCAGTGTTAAATGGCCTTCTGGAAAGACACAATAAGACACACATCCTTTTGTGTTCTTTTGGTCTCAGGTTTTAAAATGTAGTGAAATTCTGGCTAGCTTCAATCCATTTGCTAAATGATTTTGGTTTTTCTGCACCTCATTCCCTCACCTGATATCATATCTTTGTTTCATTGCTTATCAGAAGTGTTCCTTTCCACACTCATTTTTTAAGTGAGAAGAAACAAATTTGAATTCACATTTTTTGGCTTAAAATTATAATGCCACCTACATTTCCCAAAGGAATCCTGCCAAGTCAATGGCCTAAAACAAAAGCTATTTGCCAAAAAGTAAGAGGCAAGAGTTTCATTATAATTTCAACTTATGCTTTTGAGCTTCTATAAGTTCTTCCCTCCACCCCCACTCCATCCATAATATTTTGAGTTGCTGAAAAACCAGAGAAGATGCTATGATTCACACATTGATGAACAATTGTATTTTGTTCTCCTTGGAAGAACCAATATAGCTTCAACATAGAGACCTGGTCCTTATTTTCAGGAAGCTTATAATCTTGTTCCAAAGAATAAATACAAGATAGTACATAATTAAATGCTAAGAGTTTACTTTTAAAAAGCAATATGTGTTGACCTAAAGAGAGAGTGGTTTGGATTGGAGTAGTAAGCAAGGAAGTCAATGTTAATTCTTTTTCCCAAGGGACACTTCAAACACCTCAAGAAAATTATCTGAAGGGTATACAACCATTTTCTCTAAATCCCCACTGGTCTGTAACCAGCGTTCATCTCAACTGTACCAAACTTTGATGTGGGCCCTAAGTGACTGCCAGATACTTTATAGAAGATGTCAATTTTATTTTAATCCAGTTTAATCATCTGAGAAAGCAAAAACGGCAAATCCATATTTTGTTGAGAGAGATTCTTTGATCCTTTTTTAACAAAGATCTGTTTTCTCCTATTACTGTAACAAGCAGAACCAGATTGCATTTCTTTCTGTAGTATACCTATATAAAGATAATACTGAAAAGCCATGAGTAAACACAATCCCAACCCACATCGCAGTAGAAAACAGACAAGAAGAGACAGAGTAACCTCAGGTTTTTTAAAGCAAGAATTTAGCTTTTCAATGATAATATATCTTCTTTACAAGCATTAATCATCTAATACCACTGAGCACCTACTGTGTTCCTAGACCAGGCACTATGATCTTTGCCCTGCTCGAATACCTGAATTGGGAGATTAACTGCAATATGGCATATCTACATAGGAGAAAAGGGATCTGACATTTGTTAAAGACCTAGTGTAGCCAGACAAGAGATTAGGCTCTTTACACATGCTAATCCTTAAATTATCTTCCCAGGTAGCCCCATTTTACAGATGCGAAAACAAACATTAAGAGAAAATATTATGCCCAATGTTGCAAAGCGGTAAAGCAGGATTCAGCCAGGATTTCAGGGTTTCCAGGCCTCTGCTCTTTACCATCCCACATTTCTTTTCTTCTCACTTTTATCAGGAGTGCCATTAGTTGGCACTGTTGAAGAGAGGAATCTGATATCTGGATGTTTTTCCCACCAGGATCCTCCCAGCAGAAGATGTCCTGACTTCAGTGCAACAAAAACCTGAGTGATAACATCAGATTTTACCAGAATGAAGTTCTATCCTGGCTCTGATACAGAAACCCAGGCCTCCGACATTGAGCGCACTGTTATGTCACATTCTTTCAACAGTTCCAGGAAAAAGGAGGAAAACGACATAGGTAGTTTAAAATAGTAGAAGATTTTTTACAAATCCTTTCTCTATCTATCTATCTATCTATCTATCTATCTATCTATCTATCTCTATCTCTCTCGTGAATTAATTATATAATTATTTGTGCTCCTAACCACATTTTTCGAGTGTTAAATTACTATTATTCCACAGTTTCTGGAACAATACTAGCTGAGTATTAGAGCGAGTCAGCCAGGAAAACAGTGGGCAGCCAAGACACTTCAGTGCCCAGCTTCCTCGATGCCAAAGTGCTGGTGATGTTGGACCGGTCACTAATTTGTCTGGCCCCAGTTCTTCCTCAAGAAGGAAATGAACTAGGAGATCAATTGATTGATTTAGTAAATATTTACTATTAGTTATCAATACACAGTCTTGACCCTCATGATGTTTACAGTCTGGTAGAAGAGACAGGCAAGATGACAAACAATTTCAATACAGTGTGATAACAGCTATAAAAATTTATATAGAGGATCCTACGGGAACACACAGGAAGGACTTCTAATTCAGAAGAGCTAGTGATATCTAAAGCAGAGGCATAGAACAGGGAGTGATACCTAAAGCAGAGGCATAAGGAGCTAGGAAGGCAAAGTGTGCATGTACTGTACAGCACCAGGAATAGAGCAGGGAGGGGAGCGATGTCCCAGGCAGATAGAACAGCATGGATAAAGGCCTAGAGGGGAGTTTCCTTGGCCCCTTGTGGAACAACAGCTAGCTTAGTACATATGGTTTATGAAAAGGCAGCTGTAGAATGGACATAGAGGAGATGGAAAGTGGGGCAGGGATTGGAACCATCATTAGAGGTCCTATATATCACCAAAAGGAGTTTGGACTTCATTCATTTTTTTTAGAAACTATTTATTGACCTTGCTATGGGCCAGAAATTTTTCTAGGTTCGGGGTTATCAGAATAGTAAAAAAGAGAGATAGATTCCTGCTTTTATAGAACAAAATAAGAATTCATGTAAGCATATCCTATTTTTGATAAATTGCAAAACTCCTGATGTTCAGGGACTCTGTGCATCTCAAAATTCTACTGTGAGTTTATAGAAAATGCAACTCAAATTTAGTCTGTCAAATATAGAAAGTGAATTTCAGGTAAAGAGAAGGTAGCATTTTCTTTGGAGCAGAAATAAACAAGGGGTGAGGAGAGAGTCAAAACTTGAAAAATATTTAGTCCTTCCTAGAAAGGTATATCCCAGTATAAGAAATGCTGCTTTCAAGTACAAGAATTCCCTGAGCTTCTTGAAAATAAACCAAAAATAAATTATAAAAACCACCTCAGGCCTCAGAGCCCAGTCCTGCTCTGCTCACTTAGCATTTCCTCTCCTCCTGGCACACTGGCTTTCTTCCCCCCACCCCCCACCCCCAAACCCAGCTCTCACTCAGCAAGGCTCGGGGTTTACAAGGCCTCCAGGAGCCTGGCAGCCTCCACTCACTTCCTGGTCCCCGCCCACCACCCCCAGATCTTCCGGAGTTCCCTGCTTCCTGTCCTGGAGCGAAGCCCCTTGCAGGACTCACAGGAGGTGAGGCATTTTCCTTTCAAGCCCCTAAACAGCTCTGTTTCTTTGCAAGTAAGACACATGTCTTACTGCACTCAGTTATAACTGTTGAGTGCAGAAAGAATGAGCATCTTTTTTGTTTGTTTTGTTTTCTTTTGAAACATAGTATTTAGTCCTATCTGTTCCCACCCAGGCATAGCAGACTTTGTTGGTTACTTACCCAGAATTTTTAAAACTAGATTTTCTTTGGACAATTCGCACACTGTACACAGCCTTGTGCTGAATTAAACAAGTAGTGCTAATCTCATTCCTCTTGCTAGGAATTGGTCTTTGTAGTGAGCATTTGTTGAAATTCTGGCCAATGAGGTAAGAGAAGTCTGCTGGCCAGGGAGGAGAGAGTCTGAGAAAAGTTTCCTAAAAAGAAGCACCTAGGAGGAAGCAGCCTCTTCTTCCTCTGGTCTGGTAACTAAAGCAACCAAACCATCTTGCAACCATGAAAGAAGTCAGTCTAAGTATAAAGTTGACATGCTCAAGGTGGCAGAGCAAGAAGATGGAAAGAATCTGGGTCTTTGAATTGACCTACCCTGGAGCTGCCTGCCTACTGGACTTCTTCTTTTGTGAAGTAAGAAGTTTTTTCATTGTTTAAGTCATTTTGAGCCATGTTTTCCCAGTACTTGAGAAAGACCTAATCCACTGCACAACTGATGAGTGAGACAACAAGCTTAT
This sequence comes from Macroglossus sobrinus, assembly GCA_004027375.1. Lineage (NCBI taxonomy): Eukaryota > Metazoa > Chordata > Mammalia > Chiroptera > Pteropodidae > Macroglossus > Macroglossus sobrinus. Next base: position 220,481 of record PVKZ01002087.1, read on the forward strand.
TAGTGTGTGAGATCAGGAAGCCAAGCATGGGATGACTTAACAAGAAAGCTTCTGTTGTAAAAATAGTGTCAATTTTGGATGCAGTCAGTATAATGTCTGTAACTTGAATTTGTGTTCTGATCCAGCCACGCATTGGATTTGGGGCTCATGAATAAATACTGAAAGAACTACTAATTTTAAAAGTTTCATAAGCAGCATCTCCCACCCTAGAACCCTCTTTGACGAAATGTATCACAGAAAATCTTTCCTAATTTAAAACCAAACATCCTACAACTCACTGCTTCACTGCCATGAAAGACACTGGTGCTCAGCAGATATCCCCCCAAAAGACGGTGCTGAGGGTGAGAGCAATAGTGGGATTCATAGAGCCTGTGGGGCCTGGTGAGGTGGTAGAAGTACTCCACCCACACCATGGCACACATGGTGTCCAGCAGTGCAGCACCACAACCTGTTAGGAGACCATGGCATCTAGCAGCTCACAGCACTATCTGGCAGATTAGTGGGGTTTGATTGTGAGCACATGCAAAACCTTCTCTGGGGACTCCCAAAGACACTTAGGAGAACGTTGCTGGGAGCTAGGAACCAAGGACCCTGCACCAACAGGTGGGAGCAAAGGCAAGGGAAATTTGAGTAATTGCTGTTTCTGTCACTTCATCCATCCCCACAGGTGGCTAAGAAGAAGGCAACTGAGAAGAAAGCTAGCTTTAGTGGCCCATTAGGAAGGAAGCTGGCATAATACTTTGATGGAAGTTCCAGCAAAGTAATAGATTACAAGTTCAGATAGGGTATAAAACTGCCCTTTTCGAGTACTTTGATTTGAGTTTATCTAGGCTGGATCATAACAAGAAGATAGATAAGGGTAACATATTGAGAGGACAAGAGCCTACTAAGCAGATCAGACTTCAGATAATTCTGGTAACAGTCCAGAAGTCATTGCCTGAAAGTCTCCTTGACATTTATTATTCAGAAAACTAAAAAGAGAAGCATTACTGAGATTCAGTCATAGAGAATTTTAAGTTATAGATATTTGGGACTATTGACCTGGATCTACAAAACTAGAAGAATTAAGCCTCCCAAGATTCACTTAGAATCTGTACTCAAATAATACCTTAAGTAATTGTGTTCCCAAATGAGCTTCATTGCTTCACTGCTGGTTGTAACCCAGGGCATGTGTGTGTGTGTGTGTGTGTGTGTGTGTGTGTGTCTGTGTCTGTGTGTGCGTGTGCACACGCGCGTGACTTCAAAGACGCCAGGTCATAATAGCAGCATACTGCCTCTCTTATGTGGCCTTGATGGACCCTCCCAGAAGAGAAACTGGGAGGTCAAAACCCATATTTGCCTAAACCTAGAACAGAGAAGGCTGAAGGCTGGTTTCTAACAACCAAGAATCCACTGAAGAGAACAAGAAGGGAGCAACATGAAGCCACCAAGATGAGACTTCAAAATGGTCTGAGATGATTTAAAAAATTAGTGACAGGATTAGCAAAACCTTTTATCTTAATCTTTTGAATTTCCTAACCCTCACAAAATAAAATCACCCTTCAGGGTCACCACTGAAAGGTTGAAGTAAATGGAAAGTGGTTATTACTGTCACATCAAAAATGTCTATTCTGAAACATGAAGCAGGGAGGCAGGCACTAATCATGGCACAGTCTAGAACAAGGTTCTATCATATTTGTAAATTAAATTAAAGAAAGAATTTATTTAAGTACCTGCCACTATCCCCAAAGAAATTGGGGTTGTCCTGTAGGAAGTGAGGCTTACACAAGGGTCAGTTCCGGAGGCTTAACCACCATCAGGCAGAAGCAATAGAGTCCACGGGAGTAGGAAGCAGAGTCTGAGTGAACATACAAACCATATTCAAGAGATCATGTAGGGATCAAACCAGAAAAGTCTAGAACAATGCAAGATCAATGAGCTGGCTCCACAGGCCCAGAAGAGGAAAGGAAGCCAGGAGAGTGAGGAAGAAAGTAAAGGAAGGTGGAATCCAAGTAGAATTCAGTAAGTTTATTGTGTACAAGGTCATATGCCCCAAAATGTCTCCTATTGGGTCCAGCCACATGGACTTGAATGGTCAGCCTTGCTTAAGGAACAGATAGAGGTAAAATGGAATAACTCAAATGAAAATGAATGGCCTTTCTTTCTCCATCCCCAACTCTCTCAACTATCAGTCTCACTTTTCATACACAAAATACATGGGAGTAGTGGCAGATGAATCTTGAATATAGACAGGCATTTATAAACCAACAACTTTTTAAAAATGTAATTTCAAACACAGTTCCAAACAAGTTGCACGGGAAGCTCAAAAGAAGAAAAATCACTTCTAGTTAGGAAGAGAAAGGAAGAAAATACAATAGTATTCTTGAGCATGTAATATGTGCCAGACAAGGATTCTCACCACGGCCCTCAAGTATTATTAGCCCCAATCTGTACCTGAGGAAACGAAGACTCAAGAAGTCCATCCCCAGAGACAAAGCAAGGCCAGATAGAACTCCAAAGCTTCCTCCTGAGAGAATCAGAGTAGTTTCATGCCAGGCAAATGGCATATGGTCTGACGCTTGCAAGACAGCTAAGAGACATGCAAAGGGAGTTGCCAGAGATGAGCATTCCAAGAGAGTAAAAAGAGTGAGCAAATGGAGAAAGGTAAAAAATGCAAATATTGTCAGAAAATGCAGAGTGCTGAGTTCGTTCGAAACAGAGTGAAACAAGAGGAGCTATGGAAAAGAGAAGTAGGATAAGCTATGATCAGAGCCTGGAAATGCTTTCCCGCAAAGCCATGCGTCACCTTTTTGCCACCTGTATGTTCTACAGCCACTCTAAAGAACCCCCTCAAGTAAATCACTGCAGGCCAAATTAAAGTTTGTACTAGTTTTCAGGACAAGAATCAAGACTCCTTAACTTGCTCCAAATACCTACACAGGGACTCTTGGAGTGAGGGGAAGACTGGAAACAAAGGTTCAACTTGGCAGACATCCAGGGGAGACCTCATTTTGGGGCTTTTACTGTGTGTTTTGTTCTCAAAGAATATTTCAGCTTCTGGAATATCACACTTATTTAAAATTCTATGATCTACAGTGATGAAACTCCTCGGTTCATCCCTGGGGCTTCCAGACTGTCACATAAACTAGTGTTTTACTTCTAGCTTATACCTTAGAGAGTCTGAAGACTACTGAGCTTTTACGCATGTCCCTGAGAGGGTCGCAGTGTTGCCGTCCTCTGCAGGCTTTCTCTTCAGTCTGTGCCTCTGACCTCTGTGCTCATCTGTTTCCCATGATTCCTACGAGGCCCCAGGGCGGAGCAGTATAACATAGTACAGCATAATTCACTTTTATAGAGCATCCTTCATGCTAGCTATCACAGGGAGCTAATCAAATGCTGACGGGAAAAGGTCTGCTGCAGGATAAGATTTAAAGGGAGGAACTGATTTAGTGGCTCACAGGGCAGAAAAGAAATTTCAGAAAGATGGGTTAGGAGAAGTGAAAGAACAACCCCCACTGTGGCAAACTGTGGGTGGAGAGAAGCAGCTAAGTCTGGGGGTAGAGAACATGTAGGTAGGGAAGCCTCCGGCATTCCGAGAAACTACCAACACTTTAACAGCCAAAGATGATTTGGATTTCATTCAGGATAGTAATGGGTCTAAAGAGCCTGTTTGGGTAATAAGGAACAGAAAACCCAGAAAAAGCAACTGAAAATGATTTGAACAATAAAAAAATGGTGTTATCTCATATAACAAGATGTGCTGAGAGAGAGAGACCTGGTTAATTCAGTGGCCCAACGATGTCGTCAAAGTCTCAGACTCTTGCCATCTTTCTACTCTGAAACTCTCATTGTGCCAGATATGTCCTCAGAACTGCTATTCCCTGGGTCACAGGATGGCTGATGTAGTTTCAAGCATCACACCTAGATACAGCAACATCTGGAAAAAACAATAGGAAGCAACAGACAAAAGAGAGGCTGTTTCCCCAGTGAGTCCCCTTTGAAGAGTGAAGAAATCCCCAATGGACTTAGCCCCATGTCTCTTTGGTCAGGATCGCAGTCCAGTACGTTCTTAACCTAATACCAGCAAGAAAAATAGGATCATCACGATTAGTTCAGGCCAATAAAGAGTCACTTCTAAGTCACATAAGTGAAGGGTGGATGCCCAAATCAAAGCATTGCCACCAGGGAAAAGGGAACAATGGTAACTGAAATGTCAACCCACAATGTCTCATACAAAAGTAATGCAAACTGGGCATTCTGTTTGTTGACCCTAGAGGAATAGAACACACCCAAAACATAATCACCTACACAATTCAGCTTAATTGGTAAGAATTTAAGAGGACCCTGGTGGAGAAAAAAAAAAAAAAAAAACTCCTATACTGAGAAAGAAAATAAGAATTTTAAAGTATATTAAGAAGAGGTGATGAAGGGAGCTGAATTTTGGCCTCTTTCTAGAATGAAATTAAACATATTGAAAGATGAGATGTTTGGGATCAAGGATTTCTGCTCTTGGCAGATGAGGTATGGAAGGAGGAAATTTTAATTCTGAATTAAAGAATGTAATGGTAGAGTCAGAGCCTTTTGAGAGCAAGAGTCTCCTATTTTTGGACAAGGTGGAGCAATTGTGAAAGGGAGATATGCAAGACTGCATAGCCAAATATCAATCCAGGGACATGCATATGAGAACTGCAAAGTCCAAAGCAAAGGGTTGTACGAATTCCACAGGAATAGGAGAATGACACATTTTTGGTAAACACGGAACCAACCTGACCTTTACAGGTTCTGAGCTTCTTGCTGATTCTGAATCTTTCGGAGTTTGAGTTCATTTACTCGGCAAAATTCACCTTCCAAGTACCAAGAAGAAAAAAAATTGGTTCCAAAAGTTACAGAACACCAACTAACTCTTAAAAAAAAACATACAAGGATGAGTTAAGTGTAAATGAATCACAAACATGCAGATTAAATTTCTCTTAAACTGCACCAAAGTTTAAAAGCCAAGGGAAAATGCACTCGAGGCAAAAAGATATTTTGACTTTTGCAGAACCATAAACATTTTTAATGAGTTTGAATTCATTCAATTAACCTAATATTCAGCTTTTTTTTCTTCCAAACCCAGCATGCAGCCTGGTGACATATATGTATATATATAGCTGCCATTGAAGATTTGCTCTTACATTAAGGAGATTACTTTTAAAAGATTAACTTCTTGATCTAATGTGATTAAAGATAGGTGAGACAAGTATCATGGAAAAGACAAAATTATTATTCTAATGGACTGTAGTATAAATGGTAGAACTCAAAGTTTTATACTCAATGTTGGGCACAAGACTAACAACCCTAACAGATACAACATTAAACTAAATCAGTCTCTTCTAAAAACTTTACATTTCAACAAATTAGTTGTTGATAGATGGTCATGGGGATGGGGAGCACAGCATTGGGAATGCAGTCAGCAGTAATGGCTAGGTGGAGAGCCAGAGGGAAGATAAAAGTAATCAGGGGGATCATTTCATAAACTATATAAATGTCTAACCAATGTACTGTATAGTTGAAACTAATAATAAAGTAAAGTTTTTTTAAAAAACTTTGCATTTCAAATGCTACAGAGAGTCAATAGCAGGAATTTGTGTGTCATTCAATCACTTGTGGAGAGTTATTATTGAGTGTATGTTAGGTAGCAGGTACCACCAGGGATAAATAATAAGGATATAAAATTATTTCTTTCTCAGTTTACTTCTTGTTCTAGATGAACATCACTTGGTAATTTTCTCAATGTGTTTTATCACTAAGGTCTCTTTTATACCTTCTCTTTGAAGTAAGTGAATATTACCTATAAGTCTGTTTTCTTTTGTCCTCTACCTCTCAGGTCTCAGCCACTCCCATATCAGACTTTTTCTTTCTGTGATTTACACGCATCCTTACTTATAATAAGTGCTCCAACACTGAGAAGTTGTAATATCATTAATCCCCTTACTTCACCACTAGATTCCTCCACTTTCATCTGCCTACCTCAGGCAAAGCTCCTTCTGCTCTCATTTTAATCACTCAAAATAGTGTATAAACCTTGGTTAAGTATGCCTCAATAGTCTGGTTTGATCTAGGTGTAGAATTTAAAATATTAGAATGAAAGTAGAGCATCCACATCTTTCAGGCAACTGTCCATGAATAAGATTTCTTGAAACTGAACTTGAGGTAAGTTTTGCATTCAAAGTCATACTCCTATATAGAGTATAGACAGTCTGTACTAAACTACAGTTTTATGATGACCCTTCCAATATAACTCAAACAACAGTTGTAGCATATAGCTGTCCATATATATCTTACTTTGGTTGAGAACATTTTATGTCACTGTGTGCTTATGTCTTACTTGGACCCAATGAAATAGATATTCTTACCATCTTCTTTATACAGATGAGGAGTCAGAATTTCAGAGAAATTAAGCAACTTAACCAAGGTCACACTGCTAGAAAGTGGCAGAGGCAGAATGAGAAGAGGTTGGTAGGAACCCAGGTCTGATCTGGTTAACTTGCATTTCTCATTGGGTCCGAATAAAGGGAAGAGGGAGTGCTGGAGTTCTTGGGTGGAGGTAAGAATACAAGAGCTAGACTTTTGTTTTGTTAGACTTAATTCAGTTAAGGGAGAAGGAATGACACTTCAGGGGGAAAAACCCAAGTGGCATGTGTGGGTTTTTTTCTCCCAATTAAATTATATTTTATATCCTCGATGAAATCAGAGGGAACCAATCTTGCTTCTCCTATCTACTTCAAACAAATACCCAAAGGTCCCTCCTAATTCCTGGCTTTGGGAGGTGGCTTATGTAATGATTATTAGAGTGGCCTACCTTGTCAAAGAAAAAACCCAAAGACAAGTGCATCGGGCTCCCCCTGCTTCAGAAAACTTCCCTATAGCAGGAGAGACTCACCATACCCAACGAAAAAAGACCACATATCTTAGATTTTAATTTGAATGTGTATTTGGAGAAAGAAACAGAAAAAGAACATATGACTGACAAAGGAAACCACACCTGGTGAGCCTGTTATCACTGTGTAAATCCTGCAAGATTTTCTCTGGAAGCCAAAATAAAGTATTCATCTTCTCCATCACTTTTGTAGAAGATTCAAAATGGTCAATGGATTTCCATTCCTTTTCTTAAAGCAACTTCCTTTCCCCTCCCTCTACCTCCCCAACATAAAACATTTTTTCCCCCTCAGCCAACAAACTTTCTGGTCACCACAACAAGAAGCAGATTCACAAAGCAAATGAATAATTTGGAATGTGGCAAGTATCTCATCTGACTCACAGGAAGAAAAAAGAAAAAGTAGCTGCTGCCAAAGTGGAAACACTTTCTGGAAAATTCTTGAAAATATTCCTAAAATCTCAAATTGGGCAAGTGAATATACCCTAAGGAAAAACTTGGAATTTCCCAAACTATAAAAAAGGTAAAAAATTTTTAAGTGTTAGAACAGGGGAAATAAATATGCTCATCTATGTAAATGAACTTTTTCTCTTTTACTAACATTGTTTGCTTTTAATGCTTGAGCTACTGATTATGAAGTTCCTGCCAGGTTGGGATTAGTGATGGTTCCAGAATTTTTATATAGAAGGGGCTTATGGGAGACTATCTGGGTGTAAGGAAGGGTCGGGAACTTGAAGACTATCTAGCAAGCAGCTCACAGATATCACTTAGTACAGTTACTGGCAGCAGGGTACTAGGGGAATAAGCTAGTGAAGATTATGGTGAAACTAATAACCCCTGTACACACTCCAGGCCATAGTTGTAAACATTGCTGGTTGTCTATCCAGCAGCCATTCCTCCTTTCTTTCTCCCTGACAGAAACTTGATTTCAATCAGTCAACCACTAATCCTCTATAAAGCCATGTTCTTTAGGGGAACATATTCCAGGACCAAACCCAACCAGTCTTAGATAACCCCATGGGCCTTTTTAGGAATGTTTTAGGAATAAGCATATGACCTAACTCCAGCCAATAAGATGTGAGGAAAAGTCTGCTGGAGGATTCTAGAAAGTATTTCCTGACTCCTAAGCAAGAAAGTCTCCTCTACCATGTACCTGAATGGATGTGGCTCCTGGCCCTGCTACAGCCATCTTGCTCCAGCCTAAGGAGTCAGTCAACACAGGGGCTAATGATAGAGATGAAAAGAATCTAAATTATTGATAATATCATTGAGCCTCTGAAACAACACACCCAAGAGACCGCCCTACCTCTAGACTTCTCATGGGGTTTTCTGATGCTTGTGGCCAAAAACAACCCAATGGTTATAGACATTTCCCATCCCCCACTCAACCCCTACCTCTCGACCTGGACACTGGCTTAGAGCACAGCAGAGCTTCAAAATGTCCATCCAGAATTCAGACATGGGAGCCATAGACCAATATCTTATGTAAGACCTAAGATCTGCTCATCCAGAAAAGACTGTGGAATGTTACATTGCATTTACATGAAACACCCATTTTGGTTAAATTTGCCAGAGTCATTTTTCTGCTGATAGTGTATTAAACTTCAAGAATAAAAAATACAATATTATTGTTATTTAAAGAGGGCCTTACTCCATCAGTTCCAAACTGAAATGTTTTTTTTTCTCATATTTTTTGAGATGTTTATTATTCATATGCTTCAAATCTACTTAGAGTAGGGAAATTACAAAAGGCAATTGAGACAAAGAATCAGTGAGAGTAGCTGGTTCCTGTATTAAAAGAAAACTGATATCAGTAATAGGAGTAACCGGAGGGATTTTTTTTTATATACTGAGTGCTTTTTAAATTTTGTGGTAGGGACTGCTTCTTAGTAAGGCCAAAGCATCCACCTGCTATTGTGGTAAAGAGAAATATTTTTTTTTCTTTTTTCTGCTACTTTACTAGCAGAAAAGTAAGAGAAATAAAATAATATTCAACTTTTAACTTTCAGAATCAGATTCCAAAATAAGCCAAAAGGTTTGTAAGTCAGGTTTCACTAGGAGGAGATTGTTTAATGTTTTATTGTAAAATGCTTTAAACATACAGAAAAAAGATAATGATATTATAAACACCTTTATAGCTATATCCAAAATAAACAATTCTTAACATTTTTTTCCATATTTGCTTTGGATCCCTTTCTAACAAAACATAATAGATACCTCCCCAAGTCCATTCCTCTCTTCTCTGATAAGTGGATCCTTCCCCTGAATGTTTGCATGCTTTTACCATATATGAGTATATCCACTCCAATATATGTTATCACTTTGTATGTCTTTAAACGTTATATAAATTATATCATAGTATACAATTTAAATTGAAATCTTTACATTTATTTAATTTACTAATCATTATCCCTCTGAGATTAATGATAGATTGATATATGTAGCTATTTGCATTCAATTTATCAGCATTATAACATTATAATTTATTCTTTCTCCTATCAATGGACAGTTAGATTGTTTTTAGTTTTTTATTATTGAAACAATGCTACAATAAACATCTTGCCTCCTTCTAAACTTGTGTGATGGTTTACTTTGGAAGTTTAGGTTGAATCATATGACATTGCTAATATTCAACCATTTTGACCTACAAAATGACAAATATGACTCAACTTATTATATAACTAGAAATGAAAATGCTGGTTGAAATGCCGGTATAAACGTCTTAAACTCAACCAGGTCTAGCCAAATTTTGAAAGAGGATTTTATAAAATCCTTTTGGAATCAACATACAAGTCTTGAATACTCAGTTCACAGAGTTATTTCACAGAGAAAATAAGTCTTCTACCTATGAGACAAAAGGATAAGACAAAGAGGAAGAACCTGGGAGTTCCCTTGTAACTATGTCAGCTAGCAAACCTTAGAGATGATGTGATACTTTGTTTCAAACTCAAGTTTTCACTACTCCCCAAGACAAAGACATCATGGATGACTGAAAAAAATTGGTGCACTATTCTAGCAGTTCTGTTCAATAAAGTGAGCTTGTCTTTAAGAAGCAGCACAAGGGGATATTTGGAACTGCAAATTATTCAAAGTTAAAATAATAAAAGCATCACTGGTAGCCCTCTTTTCTTAAATAAAACCAGAAAGGATGGACAGAGGTTGGAGAGAGGGGAAGGAAAGTATAAAGATTCTTGTATCTGTTTCAGTTTCTGAACCCAAGGAATAAAAGTTTGCATATTAACACGGGATAAGATGGGCTGAAATTTTCTCAGTTGTGCATATTATTCCTATAGCTGACTTGGTAATTGCATTCTGGAGGTTTCCACTAGAAGTTATCAAGAAACTTGTACTCCTATAATATGCACTACCTGCCTTATAAACACTATTGACAATGCTTGCAGCTTACCATATCATTAAAATGCAAAGACCTAGTTATCAAAATTAATATCTGGATGCCAGAAATTCATTTTTAATGGCTGGAAATGCACTGACCACCTTCCACCAACAACATTGCCCCAATAAACACAGGGCACAAACTTGGATCCTGGTGGAATTCCTTAAACATCTTACTTGGGTCTGGAGTCCTGAATATAATTCCTTAGATATTTTTTTTCTCTAGATTATTGGCATTTGTGAGTTTTCTTTATGGTGTTTTCACTTAAATTTTATTTGCCTCGTATATATAAATTATGAGATTATACCTAACATATCTGTATTTTGCTACAGTAACAAAAAACCTCAACACATCCACGGCTTACAACAAATATACTTATCTTGCTCCTGTTTCATGAGAACAGTGGGTTGGCTACAGTTCTTATGGTCTCTGCTTAGCTCCACATTCATTCATCTCCACTGGCCACAGTATGTCACACAATCAAGCTCAAAGTCATGAATCAGGCACCCATACCAGAGGCAGGAGCAAATTGCACGACACAGGAAGAGAAATGTAGGATATAGAATCCTATTACAGGGAAGGAGTGAACTGTGGTAAACAATAATCCCATAGAATACAAAGCTTCACAAAGTTCCTTTGCCCAGTCAATGATAGAAAAGGTGGTGGTGGTGGTGGGGGGAATGCAATGTAAATTGATGTTAACTAACAAAAAATTGTATTTTGAAGTAACATCAAATCTGACACGTATGGTGTAGTAACTACTACACGGCCCTGAAGAGGAAATCAGAGGTTACTGGAAGTTTTTATTCTAATTTTTCCAATTGTTTCACTCTTTGCTTTTCCATCAGCCAAAGAGTATAATCAACAGATAATGAACTTGCTCTTTAACAGCATAAAGTATATGGTGCTTCCCTTGCTCAGACATTTTTACAAGTTCTCTCTTGGACTTCCCTTCAAAGGTACAGTCTGTTTCTCATGAACAGTATCACTAGGGAGGGAAATGTTCATTCTTGGAGGCTGGATTTGAACATTTGAAGAGTTCATTTGGTATCAAGTCTTATGAATAAAGAAAATGAATGGTCAAAGTGAGTATCAGAATTGGAAGTGGACAAAAGCAAAATGCCAGCATGAAACAATTTAGCAGACTTCTTGAGCAACTTGCATATTGTTGGTTCTGAGGTAATTACGAATGAGCATTTTTAAGAACATTTTCAGCTTTGGTAGCAATTAGTATAAATTCATAGTTTATTAAAGTGATACTTAAAAAAGTAAAACTTGATGATGCAAGTTCTGATTTTTTTGTTCTGTCTTTCAAATTCTCATTATCTAGTCTTCCCTACATATACCTCAAAGCAATGATCTATAGTAAGCATATTTAGTATTTGTTTCCATTTTCCACAACAAGTCAACACTAGTTATCCAAACTGCCAACAAGGATTCTGAGAGCCTAAGGTAATCACTCCATTTTGTTCATTTCTATGGGGGTACAAAGGCAGCTCTAGTCCTTGTATGTTAGACATCATTTTGAGTCCATGCAGGTACTTTAAGCTGATAGCCTCTTCAATACTAAGCAAAGAGAAACTGATCATCTCTATGTATGTCCCAGTGGAAATTCCAAATAAAATCAAGACGAGAGATGGTAAATTAAACTTTCCTTTATGGTACAAACCTAAAGTACATAATGCATCGTAGGCCTCTGACAAAACAAATACTGTTCAGTTACAGGTATATATAAGCCTGACTATTCCTTCTTCTCCAAAGTCATACCCAAGTTGCAGAAATTTCATGTAGGAATAAGCTTTAGAGAGAGAATGCCTAAAGCTCATAGCAGTGCACTGTAACTCATTGATTTCCATTCTGAAAATGATTCTGAAAATTGACTTTCCTTCTGAAAATCATTGAGAGCTTTTCACTGTGTGAAAGGATATTCAGGAAACTGATAAAGACAATAGTGGCAGTCCCTCGATTATGGTGCTGGGGGCTTTTAATAGGATAGACCATTATGAAATCTCTGTCCTACTGGGGCGCAGCTGGAATTAAAACCCCTCTGCCCAGGCTGAACTTTAAATCTGTTAGCTTTTGGCCCTTCAGCTTTATTTCCCTTTTCTTTGCTGTTATCTATCCCCACAACCTTTTTGCGGGGGGGGGGGGAGATAAAAATGGGGAAATAGGGGAGTTCATGGTGGGAATCTTTTGGCAAGGGCATTAATACCGGTGTAAACTTTAGATCAGTCCGGGCAATAGAATTACCTCAAAGTCACTCTGAAAATTTGAATTCTTCCTTTATAGTCTTTAAAAGTGTCTTTCACACCATCTATGCCCCTCTGAGGCAGTTCTGCTGTTGAAATTTCTGAGTTGTAGGAATGTTCTCCATCTCAGTATGTTCCCATTAAAATGAGTGCAGAAAGGAAAAATCTTCACTGGCTGCTTTGACCGAACTCAGAAATAAACTGCGCTGCAGCGTTCCTTTCTCCTGAGCGCTGAAATTCGTGGTAAAGCACCAGCTCGCGCTTTCCCAAAGAGATTTGCTTTCAAAGATCAGTATAGGAGAGGCTGATTGGGTCTCCTGAGATAGATCTCATCCTCTGACAACCCACCGAGCCCCCGCTGAATCTCGCTCTTCGTGTCTAATTACCTGCCTGATACCGGAGCCTTCCTCCCCGCGGCCCGACTCGGGGTACGCAAACTCTGCCCCAAGGCGCGGCAGACACACAGCTGGGGGGCCGGCCTGGGCGAGGAGCGGCCCCCCATCTACCTCTGGAAATCCACATTTTAAGGCCTAACAGTCATTTCCTTGCTAGTACGTGGAAAGGTTTTGTACGTTTTTATAAAAGGAGGCCAGAAGAGAACACCCTCCTCTTACTTCCTAATATATTATGTCCTCCCCTGCCGAGTCCGGGACTTAGTCTGGATTTGGTAACTGAAGTAATATAAATGTTAGCTAAGAAGTATTCCCGCAATGTGGTTCCAATTTAGGCCTGTTTTGAAGTCTAAAGGCCCAATATGTCTCGTAGATTCTTCGCTGGACATTAGCGCTAATGTAATTTGCGCAGGAGCGCAGGCCGCGATCTAGAAGGCGGCCCCGCCTCTGCGGATCCCGGCGCTTTCCCAGCGCTGGGGGACGCGTGCGTTCGCCGGTAGTTCCCCCCACCGCTTTTGATGTTGGGGGCTTTGCTCAGGAAATTGCCAGGGTTTGCAGATAAATGGAGCAAGGTAAGTGCTGTACTCTGTCACCACCCTCTCTCCTCTCCAGGCTCTGGAAGGAGGCAGCCCGGGGAAGTCAGCCTTTCTCTGCAAGCTGTTGGCACTTTGCTTCAATAACACATCTCTCTGAACACGGGCTTGATTTGCGAAGACACGCGTGCATTTTCGGAGTTGGGCTGACGCACCCCTCCCTGTGCCCGCCCCCACCCGCCTCCCAGCCCTGAGCTCACACCCCTCCGGAGCCCCCGGCTGCATCCGGGTAATGAGCATCCCCCTGGAACCGCCTGCCCTTTATCTTGCTGGGGGGACCCGCACCTTTTGAACTGCCATCTGTAGATTGTGTTGGTGCACTGACTTGTTAACTGTGCCACGCTGTGAAGGAAATGGCATGATTTAGATCAAGTGCTCAGGACGGCTGTTCATAAGAAACACTTGAGCCAAGCTGTTGCTGCTCAGAAAGTGCCCTGGGGAGAGGGGTTCCGTTTCGGGTCACGGTCCTGCCTTGTATGAGGGCAGGCGCAAAGCGCTGCAACCCCCGGCTTCGCTGGGGCTGGAGGGAGGAGGTGGAGAGAAACATTATGAAACCATAGAAGCGAGGCTGCCAAATTAACTTCTCACCCTTTCAATCACACTCCAGAGGATAAAAGCCTAACATTTCTGCCTCAGAAACAGGCTCGGTTTACACCAAACAAGTTATTTCTCTAATTTATCAGCCCAGCCAGCTATCCTTCTAATTACTAAAAATCTCTGCCCTTTATGAAGCCAGTTGCATAGGTGTACAATGAACAGCGAGCAAGGAAATGGGTATTGGAAAGTCTGAGTGGACAGGACTTCCCCAAGACTGCTTATCAAAATAACTAAAAAAACCCAGAAACTTTCTAGTTTCAGTTGTTTTGTTTCCATGAAAATAGTTTTGCTGGTTCCCAGGAGCAAAAATACAACTGAGAAACCTCAAGTTCAGGTAAGCTCAGATGATGAAATCTTCACCTCTAACTTATAAATTCCTGTAAATAACGTTTAATTAGGAAGATAAAAGTAAAACTGAGAAAGAGCAAGAGAAGAGGGGAACCCTTCAGCTTAATTCATCAATTCCCAGGCTAATACCAAGGACACTGATTTGTCTATTATATGGAAATAGATGATTAGGGTCATTCTCTGAGACAAATTTACTTTTCTGCACACTCTAAATCTGTTTAGTCACTTTAAAGGTGTCAATTATTGGAACAGGCTAAGACTATGAATTTCTTAGTAATAGCTTTAATAACATTTTGAAATGAAAAGCAGATACCTTGAAGTCAGCTTGCTTTGAAAAGACATATGAGCAGCTCTGGTTTTAATTTGTGTAGCATTCTACATCTGGAATCCCTTATAATTAAAACTAAAAACTGAACTACTACTTCCACCTGTCAAATGATGAAAAGATGAATGCACTAATAAGTTACTAAATAGCCCAACATGATAGAGTTTACATTCTCATTCTATACAGTAAAACAGAATTTTGGACAGGAGGCTAAAGGTCTTTGGTCATTACTAATAACACGCTTTCAGTATTAACCTGTACGTCCTGCTGCAACTCCTGACGGGATCTTTTTTACATTAAGAGCTCATTTTCCCAAGTCTTTGTTTTAAAAGCAAATATCGATTTCAGAAAGAATATTCAAAACATAGAAACTGAGATGTACTTTTAATCCCACATTCTGGGGTTTCCTCATTCTTGAAACCCTTCTAATACCTTCCTATAATAATTGCATACAGTTGTCAAAAAGTCTAGTATTTACAAATGTTTCTCGGGCACCCACAGTGTGCATGGCTTGGTGCTCAGAACTGAGGGTACAGTACTGAGTGAGAGACATCTCTGTAGGTAACTTACGAGTTAAGAAAACTTGTGGTTATTTCTTCAGAATGACTAAAGCCACATTTTTGCCTAGACTGTGATAAGAAAAGGCAGTTTTCTAAAGCTTTTGCTGTCACTCCAATTAAAACAACAATCCTCATTAAAATGCTCTCAGACTGTCACTAGTGATCGGAGGTTAATTATTTAAAAATGTAAATCCTGATTTGTAATCTGTATTGAAGCTGTTTGGAACAACTCCCCCTGCAGAGGTCGAGCTGTGTGGGCGGCCCCTAAAGGCTCATTTTTCTTATTACACAGTCTTGTTTCTCTGTCATGAAATAAAAATGGAAATATCACATTTTGAAAAGAGCATTGATTCTCCTGGAAAAAAAAAAATGCCAGCAGTTGAAGGGGTCTTCCACAGGATAGGTGCTGCTTTCACAGAGGTTGTCGAGATTATTTCATTCAGCACAGTAATTGCCATTGGCATCAGACAACAGAAAGAAGGCAAGGCCTGGAGGCAACTGTAATCATAGGAGTTCTCCCTCTGGGAAAGTATGCCCAGGAAGAGAATTCCAGCCTATTTTTAACTCTTTTAGGTCACTGGGGACTTCATTAAATTATTGCTTTAGTATACCCTTCTATACATAGCTACTTTCCATTTGAGAAAAAGTAAGTTTTGGCTGCCACACACTCTCTTAGGCAGAAGACGCAACGGCTTCCCAAGGCCTCAATCTAGCCTGAAGACATGCTCATGTGGCTGGCATGTTCTAAAAATCAGGAGATTCATAGCAGTGTTATTCACAATAGCCAAAAGTTGGAAGCAACCCAAGTATCCATAGATAGATAAATGGATAAACAAAGCGTGGTATATTCATACAATGGAATACTGTTCAGCCTTAAAAAGGAAAAAATTCTGACACATCTACATTATACTAAGTGAAATAAGCCAGTCACAAAAGGACAAATATTGTATGAATCCACCTATACAAGCTTCCTAGAATAGTCAAAATCATAAAGACAGGAATTAGAATGGTAGTTATCAAGGGCAGAATGGGGAGTTATTGCTTAATGGGTACAGAGTTTCAATTTGTAAAGATGAAAAAAGTTCTGATTGTGGTTTCACAACAATGTGATGTACTTGATGAAGTACACTTAAAATTGTAAATATTGTTATGTATATTTTGCTGTGATAAAAAAATCAAGAGCTTTTACATTACAATAGAGATTTCCAATTTACCTGAAACAAAGGTAACCAAGTAATCTTTAACACCAACCAGCATACCTGAATGATACTAGTGATGGAAATTGAGTAGTACCTTAAATGTGTGCCTCCAGCCTCCAGGGCCCCCACTCCTCCCTCTGGTCTTCCACCCATTCCCCTTAGCCCACATGGCTCCCTGCCAGGCCCCTGAAACCTTCTTCTGCTCTCAGGGCCCCTGTGGGTAGCTCTCAGGTACACAAACACCTTTCAAAGACTTGCCTAGAAACAGATTTAACCTACAACACCACAATTAACACAGTCTGTCTCTGGCATAGATGAGGTGAGGTAAGAGGCATGAGAGGGCCTCCATGATAGAACATAATTGAGAAGCTCCCTTCAGCAAAATGAACCTTGACACCTTCCTCTGCCCATCCACCTGGGGCAGAGAACAGTGGATGCCGCACTCTGGAGACCAAGTAAGCTGTGCTTCCTTACTCGACAATTGCAAATAGGGCCATAGATAAATACTTAGAAAAGAACTAGAAGCAATTTTCAAAATCAGGAGATATTTCTTATTACCCATTTTTTCTGATATTGACTTTACATAAATTCATTACAGATTTTAACTCTGAGTCAAGGAGAAATTAATTTAAGAATCTTTATTGAAGTCTGGATTATCCGCAAACTGAATTTTCCTTCTAAGCC
Organism: Macroglossus sobrinus; assembly: GCA_004027375.1. NCBI lineage: Eukaryota > Metazoa > Chordata > Mammalia > Chiroptera > Pteropodidae > Macroglossus > Macroglossus sobrinus. The sequence goes on from PVKZ01002087.1 coordinate 237,717, forward strand.
ATTGGCTGTCTAAGGGTTTTTTCCTCTTAAATGCTACTGTCAAATGAGCATTTTAAAACATTTATCAAAAACCAATAGCTGCAAACTTCAATCTGTACATTCCATACGAAGTAAACCCCAGTCTAGTGCTGATGCATAAATGATGTGTTGGTTTAATCTATTTTTCACAAGGGGTGTCTGAGAGTCGGAAAATTAAAAACAGGTAGAATGGACTATTATTACTGTCCCATAGTGTGCTTTTTTACATGAGGTCTGGATTAAGATAACATCTGGTCTATATTTCTTGAACTATTTCCCTTTTATCACAAGAAAAATCGGCAACCCATCTCACAACTGCTCTTAATTTAGATCTAAATATCACTGATGAAACATTGTACAACATGCTGTTATCTATTAAAATGATTTCCCTAAAGGAACAGTTGATACTTTTATATATTCCAGCAAAGCTAATCATGCCAGGCCTCCTTAGTAGGACTTACCTTATAATCATATGTTCAAATGTTCCACCTAAATCATAGCTTTGGTACCAAATGAGTCTTATTCTGAGATTGATTTCACTACTTTGTTAAATAGAGTGCCCAGGTCTGAGAGTCACAGAATGACAGAGATATTTTCAGGAGTACAAAATTTCACTCTGGAGCAAACAAGCCATTGTTTCCCTGAAGCCTGTGCTATGGGCTTTCCAGAGCCCCTTGCGAAGGGAAGGCAGTAAGCTGTTTTCAGCACTTTTTGGAGTTCAAGTGCTATACAATGTAGTATATTGATTTCACAGAATAAAAACTTCTGTTTTTTTTTTTCCAGAATTGTATAACTTATTTCCACAGATAATAAATCAGGAAAGTATTTTCTCTAAAACTATTTTGCATACCCATGGTACACATTCATTTCGTTCATTTTAAACTACATCAAGAGAATCACAGAAGGTAAATCTATGTAGTAACCAGTTTCATGGGAAATTACTTTCTCCAACCCCCACCTTTAATTTAGTCATATCATGTGTTCCTGATTTTTTTAAAAAAAAAAATACTGAAACCAAAACACACAAAAATTATGGGCGTTTAAAACCTTGACTAGAAATAATTCATGGTTAGCTGTGAAAATATAAGAATGTTCTTTACAGTAGAAAATAAAATTACACATAAACTATTTTTAAAATTAGAAACAAAATACTTATAAATAGGGGATTGTTTAAATGAATTATGTTACATATATAATATGAAATATAGCCATCAAATAAGAACAAAGAATATGTACTAAGGAAGGATCTTCATGAGTTATTAAGAACAATACAACATGAATAGCTTGGTGCCTCTTTTTGCTCTTACTGAAAAATGAAAATAGACATATATGTTGATGTGTATGTAAAAGAGGTCTGGAAGAATTCACACCAAACTGTTTTCAGTGATTAACCATTACAAAAAACGAGGGAAAAGAACATTTAACTTCATAAACTGCTGTGGGTTTCCTAGCTTTTCTTAACACATACATATTACTTTCTAAATTTTAAAAAAAAGTAAAAATGCATTGAAGAAAAAAAGCAAATAGACAGAGATCAATTAGCCATTCCCTTAGGAATAAATCGTAAGAAGGGAGGTGGCTAGAGGTGGAGGGTGGGTGCCTGCAGAACAGAGCAAGAGGAATGCGATGGACAGGCATCCTGTCATCTTGTATTTTTTGGAGGGAATTCTGAGAATAAAAAGCCTTTGGAAGTTATCAGCGGTCAGGCTGGAGCCATTCATTTTTCACCTGCCTGTGTTTGTTGTCTGGCAGCCAGTCAAGGGTGCTATTAGCAGAATTAAGATCCAGAAGAAAAGATTATCCCGTAGAAGGCAAGATAAGGGGCTGGAAAGTGTGGCTGGTTATCAATATCACAATACCAAACAGGTCAGAAAGGATTCCGTATTGGTTTCACTTGAAGCAGGTAATCTCTGCAAAAATAATGAAGTGACTGTTCTTCTGAAACACTTCAGTACTGCAACATACTGCCGTTCATTTAAGATAAAGCAGCAGTTTTACCAAGCGTCCCACAGCTGCACTAGGCTGGAGAATGGATAATAAAATGCTGCAACAACGTCCTTTTATTCTCCTTTATTCAGTAACCCTAGGTAATGAAACAAACTTCCATTTCTCCCAGATCATTTTTAATATTTTGAATGGTATGCTTTCATTCACTCTTCTTTCCTTCTCGCTGAAGAAAGATCTAAATGGAATTACATGGTATGATTTGATATAAGAAACAGGAGGAGTAATTGTAACATTATTTAAGTATTTAATTGTTAGGAAATTTTTTAAATCACCAATAGGAGTGTGGATTGAAAGCAGCAACTCTTGTCTAGGGAGTTTTTACCACTCTAGTACTGAAACATGTGTTTTCAAACAATGAATTGGAATGGTGAAGGTTTTGAGTTCATGTCAGCACTGCAATTTACAAGAGTTCACATACAGCATGAACTTACATAGCATTTCACCATGTTGTCTATGAATCATTCAATTTTAAGCTCTGCAACATATGGACAATTGCAAAATGCAAAGAGGTAAGAAAACACATTTGGTATTTCCATTTTATACACCTTATTGGAAATAAATGCCTTTGTTCTCCCAACTATTTTTATCTAAATGATAAAGCCTCTTTCATTTTATTTTCCCTTTTCTTTTTCTTTTTAGCAATTTCAAATAAATAGAGATAAACTTTTTCAGCTAAATAATTTTTCAACATATAGACCTTTGTATTATTTGTACACTTCTGGAGTGATTAACAACCAGCAGGTTATTTACTTTGAGTTGTAGTGATGAACTGACATTGGTTCATCCGTCTAATACTTGATCAATAAAACAGATTTCCAAGACAGCTGCAGTTGAAAGAAGTGACTAACTATTGACAGAATAGAAAGAATGAAGACTGTGGCACTACATCTCGAACAGAGGTGACCAAGCACACACTTAATGACCCAGGAGCTATCAATTTACCAATGAAAACCAAAATCATGCAAAATAAAAATGTCAAATAAAAATGGGCTTTGATATTTCTTTAGAGTCATAAAATTAAGTTTGCTATAGCAGTACATGAAAATTCTCCCATTTCAGCAAAAAATTCTCAAAAGCCTATCAACATCCTGGTGTTAGTATGAATGACACTGTGCTGTGTCCATTAAAGGACACAGGATACAAAATATTTTTATTCTTCTTCTTTACTTTGTCATCTACATCCTCAGAGAAGACATTGCCAAGTAGAAAACTCTGGTAATTGAACATTAAAACCCAGTTTTAAACAGCTTTTAACTATGTAAATAATATATAAAACACTTCTATTATTTTAAAGTGTGAACAATACAAAAGTATACAGAACAAAAGCCAAAGTCTCTCCTAAACACTCCCAGCCGCTCCTAGCAAAACACATCATATCTCCCTCCTCAGTGATAACAAGGGTTAGCAATGTAGAGAGTAATTTATAGACCTTTTTCTATGTAAACATTTATAAACACATATGTACACATACACACATGTAATGGTAGAGGGGTTTTAATTAATGAGATTATACTGTATGTATTGTTCTGTAGGTGGCTTTTCTTCCTTTAACAATTTGTCTAAGACATCATTCCAGGTGAGTAGGTATAGACCAGAAGTTGTAAACTAGTAACCCACTGTTCACAAATCCTTTTAAATTTTTAAATTGTTTTCAATATAGTCCCGCCCCCTCCCCTTTTTAAATGAAAATATCCAGCAACATTGTGCCCAGTTCTCACCAGAAGGGATCAGAAACAAGGGTTCCCTGGGTGAGACCCAGGCTCTCAGCACACCAGCCCCTGCAGCCCTCAACCCCAAGTCCAGACTGGCCTTTAGACTTCCAAGTCTGCTATCCTGATCGATATACACTACGTTATTCTTTTAGAAGGCTACATAATAACCCATAATACAGATGCACCACAATTTATTTAACCATTTCATTATTTAGATCACATTTTTACATTTCAAGCTTTTATACTGTATGTCATAGAGTAGAATCAAATCCCATAATCAGAAATGAACTCACCCTTTTCCCATTTGCCATTTTATTTTTTCCTACAATTTGTAAAGAGCTTCTATCCATAACTGATAATTCCTTATACAACTTTACAAAAATATAAAAGATTGTTCTGTATTTTTTCCTTTGAGAAACAATATTGTGATTGAGACACTGAGGCCCGGAGATGAGGAGTGGATGAGGGAATGTTGAAAGATAGAGAAAACTCAATCAGAAGCTCATTGAGATAAAATAGATGTGTTAGTTAAATCAGAATTTTTCTCTTTAAAAAACATATGTCTCTGGGTTAAAAGTAACCAAGACCTGCTGAATAGTTAAGGTATTCTCTGGTATTTTTCATCAGCTTTCTCTTCACTCTCCTTTCATCTCTTCTATACTCCTGGCTCAAAGGATCTCTGAGAGCATATAAAGTTCCCATCACAGGGGTTTACAACTATGAGAATGAGACAGCAATCTGAAAAGTTCAAAAATTAATTTTCTAAAGTAATGCTGCTCATATGAATAAAGCTGACAGACTTCTAATAAGAGAGGCCAAATCACAGTTACAATTTAGTAACTATAGTATACACTTGAGCCAAAAATCAAAGCACATGCAAAAGTGAAAAGAAATTAGAATTTTTTTTTTAAAAAAGTCCATCAGCCAAAATAAGAAACACACATGGAGTGATGCAATTGTTATTCTCAGAGGAACATACTTTTTGCCTATGTAATTTGATGTGAGATAAGAGTTAAGGCTCAAATAAAAAGTAGAGACTTGAGACAAGATTTGCCTACCTTCCATGATTTTTTTTTCCTATTCAAATTATCAAAAAATCCTTAAATGTGTGATTTTTTTTTCTAGTGGGCTACAGAAAATATGAGTAGAGAAATTTCTACATAACGTCATACGGATCATATTTATTTGATATATATTTATTATTCAGAAGTAAACCAAAGTCCAATAATAGCCTATTATCTGTCTTTCTAATCAAAATTAAACTTTAGTGATTCTTCACCTGCAAGTGTGAGATTGAAATACATATATTTATTGAATCTCTTCTACATGCTGAGGCATAAAGAATAGGCATCTCTGATTATTTTCAATAGACAATAATCAGCATCTGAAAGCCGTATGGAATATTGCAAATGAAGTATTGTTGAAATAAACTATTTTTAACTAAAATTTCATGTCTATTTGAAATGAACAATTCATACATCATTTATTCACTTTACTGTTTATTTGAGCTATTAAAAATATTTCCCAGGTAAACTAATATTAAAACTTTAGGCTTTACACAAAGGGCATCTTGCACTTCCTGTAGGCACTGAGACCATGGTACTGATTAGATCACTTGGACACCAGCTGATTTAAGAAGCACCCAGTGCAGGGCTGCTCTGCCGTTTTTAGAACACTCCAGTTTCTTTAAAAGAGTAACAGAAATGCTTGTGATTCTTTGCAATACTCCCTTCCCCATCCTTTCAGATCACAGATAAACTAAAAGGCATCACTTCCTGCTATCTTTAAATAAATTCTCATAATATCTACTCCTTTTTCTATTATCAAACAAGTCTCAATAACAGTTTTGAAAATTACAACACCTGTGATATTTCAATAGTGGCCAAGTTAAGAAAATTGGAGGCAAAATAATCAAAACCTCAGAGGGCAATGCAGGATTTGAGTCTATATTGAAATATGGTATATTCCCAGACCCAGCAAAGCCTGTGCTTCCTGGGTGCTCCAAACTGCCCTTTTAGTCACCATGCAAAGGAGCCTAAGGCTGACAATTTTATCACAGAGAAGTCATGCCAATATGAGTGCCTGTATATAACCAAGTACTGTTTTAGAGACTGAAGGTATAAAATGGATAAGGAGGTATAAAATGGGCAGGTGTTGGGTGGGGAGGTATAAAATGAGGCTTAAAGTATGGTATCTGGGCAGCCTAATGAAAATATAGTTACAAGGCATGACTTAAAAAGCTAGTACCAAAATAGAAATATGTACAAGAGAGCACAGAGAAGGGACTAACTCTGCTTTTGATGGAGAAGAAGGAAATGATCAAGGAAAGCAACCAGATGTGGTATGTTACGGTAAAGGTAAGAACTCTTCCCTTTTGTCCAGTTGGGGTGGTTGCTTATCCACTGGCTGTCTGTTTGATTCCTGGCAGAGGTCTGCAAGTTGATCTCTCAGAGTTCTCAGAAACGCATTAATATCCTGGCTTTTAGAGGATCATTTTGCCGTCTCAAGCTACTTTGCAACGATTCCACTATTTGAGAAAACTAATGATTTCTCTTCCCATCCTTCAAGCCACAGTAAGAGACGAAGAGCTGATCCCAAAGTGCCTCTGTTTGCATATTGTCCAGGAACACCTCAACATTTTTTGTGACTATTTTTACTCTAACCTTAAAAATCATGTGCATGTAGGTAAGTGCCAAAGATTTATGATGAAAGAAGGAACACAGAAGTATGTTCAGATGAGAGCTATGTCTCTTTTGAATGCTGCTATCTGGTACCTATATCCAGACAAATTACATGTAAACTTGAATTCAGAAATATATCTCCTCAAGAGGTAGTCCAAGAAATCTGCATAATTTCCCATTGAGCTTATCTGATTATAAAATACATTTATAAGATCTGTGTTAAGAAATAATATTAGATAAAATGGCCCATTTTATATTACCAAAGAAAAAGCCTGTGTTTATTACAGGAAAATCTCAACAGTTGGATGACTGCAAAACTGTGAATTCTCTATTCAACCATAACTTTAAGCTTCCACACATAACTTTTACTGTTTTTAAAACACAATCATATCTGTCTCTTTTAAAACAAGTTAAATAAGAGAAACTAAGAGTTTCTAGAAGATAAGACTATTGCACTTCAAATTGCAAATCTAAGAATAATGAGATTCTTTCTTTTTTGCCTATCGAATGGCGAAGAATTTAAAAAGCAATAATAATGAGTATATACAAGCATAGAAAAAAACCCAACACATACATACAATACAAATAAGAGTGCAATCTGGTTCAAACTTTTAGAAGCAGTTTGGCAATATGTGTCAAAACATGACTACCAATTTGAACTACCAATTCAATTTCTAGAAATTTATGTCAAAAAACCTAACCAGAGATGAAGGCAAAGATTTACACATAAGGAGCATGCACTTTCAATATATCTAATAAACAGTTAAATGTCCAACATTAAGAATTAGCTATGTAAAGTGTGGTATATGCTTATATTAGAGTACTACCATATTTTCAAAAGATATTAACAAAACAAAATATTTGAGATATGGTGGGAAAATGAAAATTACAAAACTGCAAGTATAGTATGATTACAGTTTTTCAATACACACAAGCATATACATGTAAGTATATCTCAATGCAAAAAATAGATTGAATATACATTTACTAAAATATTAGTGTTTTATAATATGATATACATATGATATATACACATTAGTTTAAAAAGCAGACCTCAGATTTTAAGGGCGAGCACAAAATCAGTCTTAAAATTGACAAAGTTGAGAATTTAAATACATATATATATATATATCATGTCAGTATTTTGCTGTATAAACAGTCTGATACCTTAAATCAAGTTTATTCTACACTGTAAAATAGAGTATAAGTGCCAACACACAATGCCTCCAAATCAAAAGGCTACTTCTACTTTTTCCCTTCCCACAGGGCAGAAGACTCACCCTTGCTAAAACACATTTCTGTGAAACAAAGATTAATATTGTGTTGGCAAGAGGCAAACTGTCTTTATGCTTCCAGAACCCTGGTGAATGAAGTTCACACCTTTGTCCATCTTGGCCCTAAATATCATCTGCCTATTTCTAGGTTGAGCACAGTACGATTTCTATGGCAAATGCTGGCCAATACAGGGTTCTTCCTAAGGTGAAACCCAAAGAAATGACTACTACTTAGCAAGAGTCTAGGACCAATTTCTGAATAATAAGAGTCTAATTCAGATATGCCAAGAAAGAAATACTACACACTGGTATTTGTTTCCTTGGAACTTCTTTTATAAGCACAGTGATACACTATTTCCCATTACACTTCTCTTGCAGAATTACAAAATTGTGGTTACACTGCCAGATTTAAACATGAGAGGAGAAACAGTGCAGTGGGTATATAAACAGATGTTCAAATACAATCGTGTGATCAAAGCACCAAAAATGGAGAGGGCTCCTGAAAATACTCACCCAGCCACTATCTGCCCAAAACTTGGTAACAGAAGGTGGATGATAGTGGTTACATAGCAGCTATTGTTTTAAAAACAAAAACTTGTTTCCTACATGTTTCATCCTTAATTCTTGACAAAGAGAAGTGCCACAAAAACTTGACTCCACTGGGGGTGGGATTAAAATGGAGTGTGAACTTTATCTTTTCAATGTCCTGTTGCAGATAAGCCAGACACTTAAGAGCATCCTAATGTGTGATTACATAGCCATCAGTTCTCTTTTTTTCTTTTGAAAATAATAACCTTCGCAAAACAACTTCACGTGTGTCAGCTCTTTTTTGGTGAAACTTCCTATAATTAACATTTATTTGAATAAAAAAACTACATTATAAAGAAGGTGATCTTGAAATTCCAGGGCACAAATATGTCTCTTGGAGCAGGTCATAGGTTATGATTTAGTGAAGAGACCAGAGCAGGAGAAGGTGGATTCCCCCAGGGAAGTCAGTCTTCCTTTTAGCCTGAGAGAGAAGGGAGGTGGAGTTGTAATCTTTCAGTCTCCTTCCTTGCTACTCATTGACCTCCTTCTGCCTTTTTCCAAGTAGAATTCCAAATCCAAATTTTAGCATGACTTTTCTGTTCAAGAAACTCTTCTTCAAGGATGTCATCAAGAAATAAGTGGACGCTCAAAAAGAACTGCAAAATTGTACAGGAAAATTTGACCCAACATATAAATCTCTCATTTTATATACTTTCTGGGATAAATCTTATATGTTACTGAGATGTAAGACTTTATTATTGGAGTCCTTCTAAGATCTGAAGACTGGGTATTAAGCAAGGACCTGCTATCCCCAAACTACCACAAAACATAATACTAACTGGGATCAATTTCTGAATAATCCTTTTAAGTAGTAAAATATATTTTAAAACAAAAATAACAAATTTAAAAAATGTTCCTGAGACTCTTTGAGACTCATAGTTAAATGTCTGTCTCTCAAAGGATGAAGCAATCTGCACATAGACTCTTCACTAGAAAAATATCAGTTTTAATATCAGACCTCATACATTCCAAATTTTCTTTGCACAGGCAGAAATGAGGAAAACTTGTCCACATAATTATGGAGGAAGAAAATCTGGTATAAACTTGTCCATATATCTTTAGTAACAGCCCCTCAAAACAATAATGGTAAAAAAGTGATATATATTAATATTTTCGATGTTCCTACAAAGTCACAGGTGGAAAAAAATGCCTCTCTCCCAAATCCATAGATAAAATTTCCAAGGGATCAAGATTAAAGCTTTTTAAAGTTTTAATAGATATAGCAGGATTCACACACACACACACACACACACACACACACACACACACACTCACACACTCTCTCTCTCTCTCTCTCTCTCTCTCTGTCTCTCTCTCACTCACTCACCAGTTTCACAATTGCCCTCCATTTATGCACTCATCACTCACTAAGCATCTACTGTGTGCCTGGCAGAGTGTCAGGTATTACAATTAAATGGTGTATCAGAAATAATTTTGGGTTACAAGCAACAAAATTCACTTTGGCAAGTTTAAATGGAAAAAGAAATTAAACGGTATTATTGGGTAGCTCAGAACTCTCCAGAAGGGCCAGAGTGCCAAACCCCTAAGCCACAAGGGCCAGGAGTGATGCTCAGCTACAGCATCAGGGCTCCCCTAAGGAAACACCATTGCACTGACACTCAGTACCTGTGACTCTTGGGGGTGAAAGCCAGGAACCTTGTCACTGCCACCTTCCCCCATCATCTCCACCATCAACCTTAGTCAAAGCCTGGTTTCTTCCCATGTACCCATCTCCTCCTGTGGCTCACTTTCAAATCTACTTTGCATGGGTCATGTCACAGAGTCCACATCACAGGCCTTCATCCCAGCCACAGAATCTGCGATATGTATTATCTGGCTTCTACCTTGAAAAGGTAGGTCTCATGGTGTGAAAATCACCAAAAGATTGGGTGACCACAAATGTCCATTGTAAAATATGACACAGTCTAAAATAGAGCATTCAATGTAGTACAGTATATACTATAGTCTAGTATAACAGAATATGAACAAAACAACAACAAAAATTCTGTATGCTGACGTCCAAGCATCATGCAGACCTTCCTAAATATGACCTAATAAAAATACTTATGTTAAATAATATATGTTTCATCTCTTTTGAGATGTTTCTTCTCTAGAGAGTCATCCTCTCTGCTTTTTTCCATAGTTTCATACTTAACATGAATCAATCCAGTCATTTGGCTATGGACTCATAATGTTAAATTTAAAAAAAAATTATATTTTAAAACATGGATTGCACACTTACATGCTAGACTCCAGGCTTCTGTATGTAGCATTGTAGCAAAGAAAGTGGACTTCTGGATTCAAATTGCAGCTCCACCATTAGTCACCATGTGTCCTTGAGTGGGCTACTTCCCTTTGCCTTAGTCTCTGCTTCTGTTGTACCTACCACACAGAATTGTTTAGGAAGATTCAAAAGAAACAAGCATGTAAAAGACTGTACAGTGCTTAGTACTACTGTGTGTTATCCAACCACTATTTAATCCTCATGATGACATTATACATTGACATCATTACCTCCATCATAATTGATGAAGAAGACTCTAATGTTCAGAGAGCTGAAGTCACTTGCCCAACATTGGGATTCGGACCCAGAGTTTTCTAGCGTCAAGTCTGGCCTTTTTCCTTTATGCCACTGACTAAGGCTTAAAAACCATTACAAATAAGAACTCATAATGAACCTTGTAGGTTTTCAGAAAATCTTCCCTGTGCTAAAAACAGTTGTACTTTTCTTCATTTGCTAGAGAAAAAAAATATATATAGAAGTTCAACAAAGGAATGTTCTTTCCCCAGAGTCTTTTGAGCCCCAAATATTTAGAACTACAAAGAAATTTAGAAGGCAACCATTCTAGCCTCTTGGAACTTGTTTCATCCTAGGACCATTTTACTTTTATTTAGGTTCATCATGTTTCCCTTTGCTTCTTTTGTCTTCTGTCACTATAGTCAGGACCTGAAGACAAGTAAGGAAGCCACAGAATTGAATGTTATCCAGGCAAAATGCAAGGAGCAAGGGAACTTGACTGTTGCCCAGCTGGTAGCACTCATGGCTGTATTAGGACTTCCCAAAGGTTATTTCCTGTAACACCTAGTCTCTCAGGATCCTAAAAGATATTTCACAAAGAAAGTATTCCTTGATCAAGTACGTTTAGAAAAGGTGGGAGTAAACTAAGTTAAACAGGTTTGCTCAGAGCTTTTAATGGGCTAAAGAGCACAGTGAAATGAGGATAAAGTATGCAGTGTTGAATTTTTAACCCAGAATGTTTTTATCTCCCAAAATATGGTAGGATTAGCAAGCCTTAGGACACATCTTAGAGACTCTGGGTGAGGAAAGAAATTCATCATCAGAATACTAGGAAAAAAAGATATTCAAATGTGACAGGAAGCTTCCAGCACTACCCAGGGAAGAAGGAGTTGGCATGAATTCTGATACTGTTGTTGGATACAACATACCAGTTTATATGGCTTGAAGCATTCAGTATTAATATTGACAAAACTCTCTCCATGCTCAACATGCTATCTTCTAACAGTATTTTAACTTTCTCTATAGCCATCCTACAGAGACAAATGCTAGACAAGCTGGTATAAATGTCTGGTGGACTTGAGAGTTATATTTCTTGTTGTAAATTAGTACAAATATTCCATCCAACCAATTACAATATACAGTCAATTTGACAGATCATCTCTCAATCTAAGTCAAAGCATCACCACTTTGGTTTGCAGAATCTCTTTCAAGTTTTGTGGACATGAGGTAGTCTTCAAGAGTTCCTCAGTAATTACAAGATCCAGCTTCCAAACCTTCCAGTGTTGCGAGCAGATAAACCCTAGGCCTTACTGTTTACAGAGTTATGTAAACTTGAGGAATAGCCTGGGCACCTTTTTGAAGGGTTGTCACTCTCCTTTAAGTTTAAACATTAAGGTCCTCTGTGTTTTAGTTCTAACTCGCCATGCCCTGCAGTCCTAGATTCTTGAAAAGATAGCTTTGACATGAAATAAAAACAGTTTTCCTGATCTGCCTTACTTACCAATGAGCAGTTCTAGGGTTCAAGTTTTGAAAGCACGCATCCAGCCTAGCACAGTTCTCTAACTCTAACTGGAAAAATCACATGTTAAAACCAAAGGAACTCTGCAGTGCCACAGAGAATAAGCACACATCTCTTATCCCAGCAGCAAGGGTCAATCTTCCATCTTGAACTTTCCAAGCTACAAATTGGAAAGTCCATGCAAGGAGCCAGCTCTGTACCAGTCAGTCAGCTCTGCCCACTGGACACCTGGATTGTGAATTTCTTGGAGAGGGGCCGGGGTGCTGGAGAGATCATTTTCATAAATACACTTACTTTCCTCCTTTGAAGAGGCACACCTGTTTTCTCTACTAACTCCACTGCTTCGGTCACTTATGCCCTAGGGAAAGCAGTTATAAGAAATAGCAGATGCAGAATTTACACAGCAGAGAGCATTCCATCCTTTTAGTTTACAAATTCTGCAGAAAACGACCCAAGTGGTACAGAACTATTTTATGAACTGTGACCTCAAGCCGCTCATTGAAAATGCAGTTACTATCAAACTGCTCTTTGCAGGTTTCTATTTTAAATGATGAACACATTTTGGGTTAGTTATACTTGAACCAGCCACATTTACATGACAAAATTATCTGAAAAAAATATATTGCGTAATATTACATCATTGCCTCCATTTTACAGATGGAGAAACTGAGGCACAAGCATCTTGCCCAAAATTTCTGCAAAATGACTCAGAACAAATAAGACTGTTGTCTTTGCAAATGACCAAGTCTATAAAGGAGGTTGATTGGAGGTGTGGAGTTTGCAGTGTGTTCCTCCTCGGCCAGAGTTTACTTTCAGATGGATTTGCTTAGAGAGACTTGCATGAAATTGACCTCTGAAGATAGAATATAGCTCTCTGTTTATCATTAAGTATTATCATTAAAAAAAAAAAAAGTTCCCCTGGCCATTTCTAGTTCAATGACTCTGGAGTAGGGAGTAAGATTATATAATAAGTACCAAAGGGTAAATAATCTAAGCAAGAGTAAAAAATAAAAATTACAAATTGGAAATCGTTTTACTGAGCATCTGGAGGTCAGGATGCAAACAAGCAGAGATCTTATACACATCAGAGCAAGATCCTCGCTTGGGCAGGCGAGCTCAGGGGAAAATCCTCAAAAACAAACAAAGGAAGGGACTGGAGTATAGGAGAAAGGGGGAGGATCCAGATCTGCAGGTGAATGGATGAAGCAAGTATAATCATTTGATTATTTTTAAGAAGACTTCTGCATTTAATAAATAGTGCTATGAATTTAGGAGAGTATATTTTAATTTCTGAGTTTATTTCACAACAAATAATTAAATTCAAGAAATATTTTCAATATAAAGCCTGTGCTTCCCCACATGAATGGTCCCTCGACCTGGATTCACACCAGAATCACCTGGGGAACTTGTTAAAAATTGATTTAGGACATGCTTTCTACTGATTCTGAATCTCCAGTGGATGCTGCCCAGTAACTGGCATTTTTTTCAAAGGTTGCCCAAGATTTCTTGGTTACAGATGCCATTTGGGAACTTCTACCTAAATATGCCAGTTTCAGGGTTACCTAAAGAAATGTGTAGCTGTCAGATCTGGCTTGTGCAGTCCACAGCACCTGTCTTCCTGCTCAAGAGTACTCTTGATGTCACACCAGGGCTCCTCATCCACCATTTTAGCCCTACTCTTGGCTGTCCCTGGAATCCATTCTCTTTTCTGTTGTGCTGTGCTCCCTACATGGCTCGCTGGGTATGTTGCCCTTCCGGACTGAAGCTCTGCTCCTAGCACTCCCTACCTGAAGTCACCCAGGGTGGTGTAACCCAAGTCATTCTTCAGCCATGGCTGCTGGCAATGCCATGCTAGGCCAAGAGACCTCTTCCAACAAGGTTTAACATTTTTCATCAAGTCACCAAAAAAACGGGGGAGGGCTATAGGGCATTTAAGTAATATTTCCAAAATTCTCTTTCTCTAGGAACTTGGTACCAGTTTCTTGAGATGTAGGGTTGCGGTGGAGGGTGTCTTGGTCCAAAGATAATAAATAATTTGAGTGATGTCACCCGATGGGAGACTAAGAACCATCCTTCAGTTACTATCTCTGCCCCATCAGTGGTAGCCCCTGCCCCCTCAGGAGTAATGAGACTGTCTTTATTGGTCTCTCTTATCAAAAAAGAGATCCATGGCTCTCTTAGGTGGCTCCACAAGCCTGTAGACATACCATGGCAGCCTGCCCTAGCATAACAGAAGGTCTTAGAGAAGCACACAAAATAATAAGTGTAATTTACAAGATAAATGTTCCCTGATGCTTGACTTTGTGCACTGTTCTTCTTCTTAGCCATACATGACAGTGCCTATATATATTCCCTAAAGACCACAGGGATTCTCCCAAGTTCTATGAGGCTCTTTCCTCCCTATTTTTCTCTCTCTCCACTTTTTCTTGCAAGAGAGACAATAAAATTAAGGTGAGGGAAGAAGAGGAGAGAGACAGAGTAGTGGGTACCTCAGAACTGTTGTTACACAGAATGTTAAGAGCTGTTTTGTGTGAAAACAAATTACTCAAATCCACCGATGTATCAAAAGAATTATATACCACAACTAAGTGAGATTGATCCCAGGTATGCAAAGTTGGATCAACATTCAAAAATCAATTAATATAATCCAACACATCAATGAGCTAAAAAAGCAAAATTGCATAATTATATCAATAGATACAGAAAAAAGCATTTGAAAAAATCCAGCACCCATTCATAACAAAAATGTTCAGTAAACTAGGAATAAAAGAGAACTTCTTCAACTTGATAAAGAATATCTACAAAAAACCTACAGCTGACATCATACTTAATGATGAAAAACTTGAAGCTTTTCTACTAAGTTCAAGAACAGGTCAAGGATGTCCCTCTCACCATTCCTTTTCAGCATATTACTGAAAGTTCTAGCTAATGCAATAAGACAGGAAGAAATAAACTGTCTTGTTTATAGTTGATATGATAATCTTTGTAGAAAATTTGAAAAAATTGATCAAAAAAAAAAATCTCCTGGAACTAATAAACGATTATAGCAAGGTTGCTGTATACAAAGTTAATATATAAAAGTCATTCACTTTCCTATATATTAGCAATGAACAAGTAGAATTTTTAATGAAAAAATTTTATATTATCAGTCAAAATAATAAATACTTATATGACTCCAACTGTATAACATTCTGGAAAAGGCAAAATAAGTTGACAATAAAACAATCAGTGGCAAGGGCCAAGATGGCATAGAAATTAGAGGCTATACACACCTCCTCTTGTGACCACACCAAAATTATAATGAAACTACCAAGCAACCAGCTTGTAGGGTTGCCTGAAGTCTGGCTGAACAGAAGCCTTACAATTTAGAAACAAAAAATAACAGGTCACCTCAAACTAGTAGGAGGGGCAGAGATGCAAATGGCCCAGTCCCACAACCACTAGTGGCAAATGAGAATTTGAAGGACTATCTTGGCTGCAGAGCCCCCTCCCCAGCCTGAGGAGTGAGGGGTCCCAGCTGCAAACTGGGTTCCCCAGCCCAGCCCAGGGTTCCAATGCCAGGAAGAGAAGTTCCCACAATTTCTGGCTGTAGAAACCGGCAGAGGTTGCAGCTAAGTTAGACAGAGGGCTGTGGAAGTTGTAGATGTTTCTCTTAAAGGGTCCATGCCTGGCCTTACTCGTTGATGGACTCACTTGTTCTGAGCTCCCATGCTTGGGCAGTTGCTGGAGGAGAGCCAGGAACATAAGAGGAGGCATTGGGTTGACGGGCTTCAGGGCGAGGGCTGGAGAGGTGGCTTTCTCATGGGCAGAATTGCTGGCAGTATCTATTGTTCCTTTATTGAGTTCTCCCTGCTCCCAGCCTATAGATGCAGGCACCGCCATAGCTGAGTTGCCATCAACCTGGATAACATGGTTCACTCCACCTATGTGATTCCCTGAGACTCTGCCTCTCCCAACTTGTGGTCCCACCTAAACTGCTTATAGCAGTTTATTTCATACAAATGGGATGTCTTGGCTCCTGCTGCAGACTTTCCTAAAATCTCTCAAGGGCTCAAAAAACAGAGAGAAGCAGCATCTCATCTCAGCATGCCCTGTACCTCTTGCTGAGCAGCCCCAAGCCCCACACTAACAGCAGCTGGCCTCAGTTTCTGGCTTGGCCTCTCAAGGCACCTACAAGCCCAGCACATGTGGTAGCCATCTGTGGGTTGCTCTGTGACTCTTACCAGGTGGACCCAGAAGTGCACAGGCTGCAATTGAACTTGGCCTGCAGCTGGACCCTTCCCAGGACTGTGCCACTGGACCCCACAGCACACCTACTACATAAAGCCACTCTACCAAGACTGGAAGACTTAAGAGCCCTACCTAATACATAGAAACAGACATAAGAGGCAGCCAAAATGGGGAGACAAAGAAGTATGTCCCACATGAAAGTACAGAACAAAGCTACAGGAAAAGAACTCACTAAAATAGAGACAATCTACCAGAAGCAGAATTTAAAACATGGTTATAAAGATGGCCAAGGAACTTAGGGGAAGAGTAAATGAACTTAGTGAGAACTTTAACAAAGAGATAGAAAACATAAAAATAAGGATGGAAAGCATAATAGGGAGCCAGTGAGAATGAAGAATACAGTATCTGAGACAAAGAGTACATTAGAGAGAATCAACACAATGAATGAAGTGGAAAATTAAATCTGTGACTTAGAGGATGAAGTAGTGGAGGACACCCAATCAGAACAAGAAGAAAAAAGAATCCCAAAAAGTGAAGATAGTTTAAGAATCCTCTGGGACAACATCAAACATAACAACATTTGCATTATAGGGGTTCCAGAAGAAGAGGGAGAGCAAAGAATTGGAAACCTAGTTGAAGAAATAATGACAGAAAAAACTTCCCTAACCTGGTGTGGGAAATAGACATACAACCTCAGGGAGTTCAGAGAGTACCAAACGAGATGAACCCAAAGAGGCCCACACCAACACACATCATAATTAAAATGCCAAAGGTAAATACAAAGAGGAAATCTTAAAAGCAACAAGAGAAAATCAATTAATTACCTACAAGGGAGCTTCCAAAAGACTGTCAGCTGATTTCTCAACAGAAACTTTGCAGACCAGAAGGGCTTGGCACAAAATATTCAAAGTGATGCAAACCTAGCACCTACAACCAAGATGACTCTAGCCAGCAAACCTATCATTTAGAATCAAAGGACAGATAAAAAGCTTCCCAGATAAGAAAAAGCTAAAGGAGTTCATCAACACCAAGCCAGTATTACAGGAAATGTTGGAGGGACTTTTTAAGAAGAAAAAAATATGTATCAAAAATATGAACAAAGAATGAAAATAACTACATATCTATCAACAACTACTTCAAATGAAAAAGAATTAAATTCTCCAATCAAAAGATAGAGTGATTAGGCAAGAACATAAGACTCTCACATAGGCTGCCTACTAAAGACTCACTTTGGATTAAAAGATACACATGGACAGAAAGTAAAGGAATGGAAAAAGATATTTCATGATGGACCTAGAGGGTATTGTGCTGAGTGGAGTAAGTCAAAGACAAATGTCATATGATTTCATATACATGTGGAATCTAAAGAACAAAATAAACAACAACAGAAAAAAAAATACAAAAACAAACTCATAGATACAGAGAACATTCTGAGGGTTACCAGATGGGAGGGGGGTTGGGTGGTCAGTGAAAACAGAGGCTGGGATTTAAAAGTACAAATTGGTAGCTACAAAATATTCATGGAGATATAAAGATAGCTTAAGGAATATAGTACTATGTACAGTGGCAGAGGAATACTAGATGTATTGGGGTGATTGCTTTATGAGTAATACTGATGTCTAATCACTATGTTGTACATCTGAAACTAATATATTATATGCCAACTATAAATAAAAAATTTTTTAAATATTATAAACAAACAACAAAAAAAAGTTAGTGGCTGCCAGGGGTTGGTAGAGAGGAATGAATAAGTGGAGCACAAAAGATTTTTAGGGCAATGAAAATGCTTTGTATGATATCATAACTATGGATGTCATTTGTTACATTTGTCAAACTCATAGAATGTACAATACCAAGAGTGGTCCATAATGTAAACTATGAAGTCTGGGTGATTATAATGTGTCAACACAGATTCATCAATAGTAACAAACGTACCACTGTGGTAGAAGATGGTGATAGTGGGGCAAGTTGTACATGTGTAGGAGCTGAGGATTTTTATATTATAGAGCATGTTTTCAATTTACCTTATTTAATCAAAAATTAAAAATTAGATTAATAGAATACACTCAGAACTAATTTGGGATATTTACAGAGGTCTCCTGATAGAGCTGCTTTAAAAAGAAAAGACAGAGAAACAAAGAAACTTAGTCCAAATTACTTGCAAAGGAACTTTTCAAAAGACATTTTTGAAAGTCATAAAGTAAAGATTATATTGGGAAGATCACAACTATACATGCAGAGAATGAATGAAAAACAAAATAACTTCTTAATGTTCTATAAATGGCCAAGCGTGGCTTGGGATAAAATGATTCAGACACAGCTTTGATTGAAACAGACAGAGGTGAGGACCATGCACTATGTCATACTATGTTAGAGGACTTAGTAGGAAAGCCTAGATGTTACAGATACAGGTGAAAATTTTTAATAAAATTGTTTCATAAACTGTAAAAGTAAAAAATGCAATATTTAAAAATTAAATCATTTTATTGTGTATATATATGTGTGTGTGTGTGTGTATGCATTATATATAATAATTAACTACACTAATAAGCTAAATATATAAGCAGAAGGTGACTAATTTATCTTTATCTCTATATGTTAATATAAGCATTTTATTTTCTTAAAGATCTTTACATTAGGAAAGTAAAAGTTTCCTATATATGCAGAGTCTCTCTAAGCCCTAGAAATATCATAGACAATTAGCTGTATTATGGGCCACCATCAAGTTTGGCATTGGAAAACTTTTTTCTCACACACTGGATAGCCAGAACTCCAAGGGGCCTGGTATTTATCAGAGGCTCCTTTCCAAGTGGATGGCCTACCATCCTTAATTCAGTGAGTTCTCTTTGCAGAAATAAGGTTGTAAGACAAATGTACTAATACATATAAAAAAAATTGGACATAGAGACATGCAACGATTTTCATTTTTTTGCCAATGTCCCCAGTCTAATAGTGAGAGCTGATCCTTCAGTTAATGATTCAGTATTCTGAATATTATTTTTCTTGGGTTTTGGATACCATATTGTGATTTATCACTTCATACTCTCATTACTCTAGAACCCACGCAGTTTTGTCCCCCATACCAATTCTCTTGGCCCCACACTTGGGGAAAAAGGTAAATTATCAGCACCACATAATTATCAACTGCTCAGTCCATTAGGAAATAGTTGGAGAGAAATCTCTAATTAACCAAAGTACAACTTCAAACTATCTTGCCAGAAACAGAATCCACAAACCAGATATAAATATTAATAATTGTGTTAACAGTCTTTTAAACATGACTGGTGCTATCTCTATAGACTTACAAGTATGAAACAATTTATTTGTCCATCAAACAAAATTCTTGGCTGTGACTTCATCAGGAATGAAATAAAAACAAAAGGAGGTCTGTGCAGCACCCTTTGGTACCTTACACTAGCTCATTTTGGGTACAATATCTCTTACATCTTACAAAAAAGGTTTGGGGGGCTCCAATTATATTGAGCACCCTTTTTTCTTCTCATACAGATATAGGCAACAAAGAACTGCATAGACAATGTTAGCTGGCATAAGGAAGCCCAGCATTGCACATCCCTTTCGTATCTCTGCAAAGCTTACACATCAGATGAGAAAGCACAACTTTGCTGACCCTTTCAGGAACAAGTTGCCCTAGCACAAGTGAGCAAGTCAGCTCTCGAGAACACTCAGGAAAAGCAAACAGTGAAATATCGTGGGTTTCCCTATTTACCACTTATAATCTCTGCTCTGAAGTTGCCAGACATGACTCCATCAACAGGCACCACACTCCTAGCCCTAGCTGTGTCTATTTCACTCTTCCTGCTGTTCCAAACACCTCCATCCAGAAGACAAATAAGCATATCAAATAATCAGCTATGCTAAAATCTATTCTCACTATGATTTTCAAAAATGTTACAGCCAGACAATGGGGATAAGGGAGGCACAGCTTAGAAATTAATACAAAGATTACAAATTTGGATTCCTAATGGGGTCAGAGAGTGAAGCAAGCCATGTATGATTGATCCATAGGGAGTAGTGAGGTCTGTGGCAAAATGCCTAAAAACGGTCTGTCTGATTCTAATGCAACATTCCCACTTCCCAGATGAAGAAACTAAGACCTAAAGAAGTGAAGCAATTTTTCAGGATAAAAATTTAGTTTAGCTCATTTTCCACTAAAAAGGTTATCCTTAGGCCAGAAGAGAAAATTATAACTTTCCCTGAATCAGCAGTTCACTTCTTGGGAGATACATAAAACACTTGCTTTATGGTAGCAAAAATGCCATCCTCCTGCATATGTGCCCTCCCAGTCTTACTCTACCTTGTGGGCTGTGGCCAAGGTCACATTCGTTCTCAGGAATGTTCTGTCTAGGGAGGATTCCTGGGATGTGATCTGTGGTCAGTAAGAAAGCCCTTTTGATCCCAGCCACAAAAATGCAGCTGAGCTCAGAAACCCTCTCTCTATAAATCAGAGTCCTCCAGGGAATCGCCAGGCATGGCTCCCCATGCAGGTGCCCAACTGCTCCAGCTATCCTAAGGGGGCACTCCCTCACTTTGAAAGTCTTCTAGGAGCTGCTGGAGTTAGAATGGTAAATCCATAAGGCTGCATTCACATACAAATTCTTACCGACTTTCTGGGCATCTGTTTTGTTCATTCCAAGCAGCCAGGTGTGAGTGCCTGTCTGCCTTGCTTCTGTTTGCTATTTCATGTCTAACCTTCAACTTTGAATTTGGCTCATCTTGTGAACATGGGCCAAAGAGTTCTGTGTGTACACAGCTTTCAATTTGTCCAAGGATACAGAAGGAAGCACCAAGTCAAATAGTTTAAGAACTCTCAGATCCTGGGTCCAGCAAGCTGGCTGGTGAATTTGGGATCTCCCTTCAGAGATGCCCATGTGTCTCTGGGAGGCAAGCTTTTTTCTTTGCCAGCAACAAACTTCTTACACAGCATGAGGTCAGCCTGAGATACCTGCCAAGAGGACTGGAGCCCAGGTCCAGTTTTGAAGGCTCAGAGGTGGCAGCTATGAGGTTTCTCAGTGATTCATACTCCTAATGCTGAAAAGTGCACATTCTTAGCTCCTACACCCATGAAGATATAAAAATAGTAGCATTGACTAAACACTCAACGAATGTTGAGTACCCCAACAAGTACTTTACAGAAATTATTTCATTTAATTCTCCCAACAATCCTATGAAGTAGGGTTCTATAAATGAAAGGGGTATTATAAACAAGTAAAGCAAGTCATAAGTGCCACAATTACAATATCCATTATACAGTTGGGAAAGTGAAGTTTAGAACAGTTAATTTGTGCAAGT
Organism: Macroglossus sobrinus; assembly: GCA_004027375.1. Taxonomy (NCBI): domain Eukaryota; kingdom Metazoa; phylum Chordata; class Mammalia; order Chiroptera; family Pteropodidae; genus Macroglossus; species Macroglossus sobrinus. The sequence continues at coordinate 259,574 of PVKZ01002087.1, forward strand.
TCACCAAACTAACAAATAGTGAAGCAAAAATCACAATGCACTTATTTTGATTCCAAGAAACCACAAAGCTGGAAGCACACACTTCCAGTGAAAAATAACACCTTTGAAATATACCTGAGCAGTCATCAAATGGAGAGCCAAAGGCTCTCTCGGGAATTATGGGGGCTTCTGGACCACAAGGAAAGAGGGAAAAGGAATAGGGCACCAATTCCACCAGGACTCAAGGAGCCCCAGATCCATATTCACCTCATGAACAAACAAAAGGATGCAGGCAACCTCTTTGTGCTGGCAGTAGTGTATGCAGGTGCTGCCGATGACAGCCACATCCACTTGAGACTAGCCTAAGATGGGAAGAATTGGGCCTTGGAAAAGCTACAGTGCCACAGACTAGTACTAGTCTAAACATTAGTACACAGACTAAACACACTGGCAGTGGTAGAAAAATCTGTCTACTCCCTCCTGGTTGATAAGGCGAGTGAGTACCTTCCAGGAGTTCCCTCAAGGCCAGAGAAGGTCTGGACACATGTTACCAAGTCAAAGCAGACAAGAGCCATATGAGGGCAGGTCTCAGGGGAGAGATGCAGTCTGCCCAAGCCTTTCTATTATTGTCTGCTTCTCTGTCCTTCTTCTCTCCCTAAGTCTCAGAAGTGACTCGGGAGCAACTAAGGTGACTCAGAGAGAAGTCCTTTCAAGTTCCCAAGAAAACATGTGCACAGCCAACAACAAGGTGCATTTCCTTGCAGCCGTGTTATTTTAAAAGCAGATGTGTCTCCAAAATGGAGCCACCATCTTAGCACTGAGCCAAACCACACTGTGGGCCATTTTTAGTGGAGAGGGGCTGTTTACAATAAATCCAGGCAAGCTTTAAAATGTTGATTTATTCTTCTTAAAAGCTGAATCACACCATGTGGATTGGCTGAATTTGAGACTCTGTATTTTAAGTGGGACAAACAGAGTTGTGGGGATACTGACAGATGGAGCTGTGGGGTGAGGCCTACATGGATACTGATTAAAAGGTGGGGACCACCCAAATCCTTCTCTTTTTCTCCTCCTTATTCTAGCTCCCTGCTGCTAGCTTCTCTACCACCTCTACTACCTCTCCTCAATGAAGAGTTAAGAGGAGGTAAAGTTAAAATAGTCGTTTATGCTCTTCTAAGTGGCTAAGCAGAGGTGATTTATATAATGACATTGCACAAAGCTATCTGCATAATTATTTCCTTTATAGTCACCCTATTACTCTCTCCTTGCTCTCCAAATACTCCAGAAATCTAAGAAAGTAGAACAGTTTTAATATTTTTACCAATAGGAAGCATTAGTGCCTCTGTGGGTCTTTGTCCATTTGGGCTGCTATGATAAAATACCATAGACTGTGCAGCTTATAAACACCACAAATTTATATCTTATGGTTCTAGAGGCAGAGAAGTCAACAACCAAGACCCTGTAAGATTTGATGTCTGGTGAGGACCCATTTCATGGTTCATGGACAGCCATCTTCTTGTTGCTTCCTCACATAGTGGAAAGGAGAAGGAGTTCTCTGGAGTTTTTTTTATAAGAAACCCCCATTCATGAGGGCTCCACCCTCATGATCTAATCACCTCCCAAAGGCTCCACCTCCAAAAGCCATCACCTTGGGGATTAAATTTCAACATAGGGATTTTAAGGAGACACAAACATTCAGTCTATTGCAGGCCTCAAGACAGCTTTCTTCTTACTCATTTGCCTGGGTCAAGGCTTCAAGCAAATGTGGGGGAATTAGCCCTGTTGTGCTTTCTGCCCAGTCCTTGCACTCAACACAACCTCACGTGATCACAGTGCCTTTCCTTGAGCCTCCTTCCTCCTCTTTCTCCCTTGTCCGACTCTTGGATGCCCTCTAACAAGTTAATTCACACCAATCACTAGGGTATGAATGACTTAACAGACATCTAGAGAAAGTATTACATTCTGAAGTACAGAAGGAAACTCTTCTCTACAGAAAGTGCTTACATTATGAAGTAGAGAAGGAAATTCTTACCTGAAGGAACGTCATCTGAGTGTTAACGACCTGTATGAGAGGGTTCTTCTGGGTTCTAAATCCCCTGCATATTGTATGTGCCTAAGGCCAGGCAGAGGCTTCAGTGAGCAAGGCCTAATGGCTGGGGGTCCTGGAGCTCATCTAGCTTCCATGAGGGTGGCTAAGACAGTAGACAGTTATGTCCTAGTGAGAACACTGACCCCGCTCTCAGAGCCTCCAGCTATTCAAGAAAAGCTAGAAATTTAGATTTGCATGCGGAATCTCAATATTTTTAGGTTGGTTACTTAGTTGAAAAACATACAAAGAAAGCATATAGGGGCAAATAGCCCTCATCAACCACATTGGTTCTCAGGTTGCCAGCTTTCTAACTCTTTGCACGACCATGAAAATATGCAGCGTCTCCAGCAGCATGTTCTACACTCCAGTCACTGATGGTGATGAGTAGCAAAGGTATTTTTACCCCTACTGTGTATTTCAGTCTGTGGAGCTGGGGACAGCATGGTCGAGGCTTATTGGAAACACAAGCCTGTTCCTGATGAGCTTGGGGCCCCAGGGTTCTGCCTGTATCTATGAGATGAGGTACATCTGCTTCTCGACTTTTTCATCTGCCTCCATAAGACCTGCCACCCAATCAATGGGACAGTCAAGATGACCTCAGATCTGGCTTCAAGATTCTGCCTGAATGTGCCGCTGTCCCTACATTTCACCTCAGCCTTTTGTTCTGGGGGCAAATATGACTTTAGAAACTTGAGATCTCTGACTGCTACACAGATCTAATATTCTAGAGGTTGGAAGAACTAAGCCTTTAAATGCTCAAGGCTATTTCCTTAATCAATCAAAACTCCTAATCACAGAAACACTTTCATACAAATATCTCAGAATCAGTCCTGAAGTTCCAGAGTCTGTCTGAGAACAACCCATTTTTCTCTGCAATAGAGAATGTTTTTTCAATGCTCTGTACTCACAGTTTTCAACATGCCAAGTAGAAACAAGCTGAATCTTTAATTACATACATAGACAAGCAAATGTACATAAAGAGGAGTGTTTAATTCACTTCTTCAAATTTCTGTAAAGTTCACCACTAAGAATCCCAAATGACTACTGACCTCTGGAAAAAGGTCTTTATGGAACTGACAAAGACTCAAGATAAAGTTTCCTAAATTCAGTTGTCTTAACTAGCCAGTCCCGATCTTTGAGTTCTCCAACTTAAATATTCCCCAAAGCTATCATTTCCCTCTTTGCATCATACCAGGCTAAATTAAAGTTAAACTGAAGAGGAAAGATATAGAAATCTTTAAATGCTTCAGAATGTCTCCCCCAATCTTATTATGGAAAACAAGGGCTACAAAAACAGGTTTGTTTAACTCTTACCTTCACTGGCTGAAAGAATAAAATGAAAACAAGCTATTGTGCTAATCTTCAGATTAGCCCTCTAGTCTGTCAATGTAATACTGATTCGTAAACAATGTCCGTAATTAAACTGTTGTCAGAGACACAGATGCCCCACAAGCCTGAGCTAATGAGGCAGGATTCAACTACCTTACAAAGGCCAGCCAAATACAATTCCAGGAATGTTAATGCTGCCAAGTATCTGGGATGCTCTCAACAGTGGGAAGACTGCTGAGTTGAGGTAATTAAGTCTCCACAGCCTGCTAGAGAATTTTGTCCCAATGCTATTTGTTTGTTGAGGACATGTGCTTAGGTGCAAGGATTTGGAAATCTCTGAAACCAAATTGAGCACATTGGGCATCAAAGCACCCCAAGTCCTCTCCTGAGGCCTGTGACATTAATGTGCATGACAAGGGGGCAAGGGGGCCATAGTCTCCTAATTGTCCCAGAGACCTTTTAGTCTGGGGGGAGACTCTGTGTCTTGGTATTTACGTAATTAATTGAACTGAAATCCTCAGTGCAGGGTTCCCTTGAAGTCTGGCTGCATGATCAGTGAGGTTCAGTAGATATTTTCCCATCTGCTCTGAGAGATAGATGCTCTTCTATAAAATACCATTTTACTGAATTATTTTGTCTAGAAACCAGAGAATCACATCTATTTTTTCTCTTCTAGAGAGTATTCCCTCTAGGAACATTTTATTTCCTCTTCTGTTTTTCTTGGATTCTCTTGAAAATTCCAATATGTGGCCACAGGCATACTGCAATAAGGAATGTCACTTCACAGGAGCCTTTCAAAATGAGGAGTCCTGCACACAACCACATGTCACATTTATCACCCACTCTTACTAGCCGCGGCTCCCTCCACAACTGGCCCGTGGCTGCCTACATCGCTTCCGTTACTCTTGGGGCTATGAGAGAGGTTCCAAAGCCTGCCTCCTGGGGCACAGGGACATCTACCTAGAGGGATTTTTTTGCACTGTGATGAGGAGGATAGGAGATTTAAAAAAAAAAATGAGGCAGGGAGAGCACTACACACCTGATGTTCAGGCAACATTTTACTGAAGCCTTGAAAATGTCATCAAGAGGTCAAGCTCCCTGGGGGGACAAGATTATGACACTTCTCTATTCCCAGTGATCAAAGGAAAACCAATTCCTGTCACAAAACTTAGAGGAGGGCAGGAAAAACGCAAGACTTGCCACAACTTAGCTCTGTCCTTTCATTTATTCATTCGGAAATGCTGATGCAAGTCCAATATGAGCCAGGCCCTGAGGATGCAGAAATGAACAAGTAGAAACAATTTCTTAACTCATAGAATTTATTGCCTACTGGGGGAGACAAATATTACCCAAATCATTACATGCTTAACTATGAAAAGTGTCATGTGGAACAACAACGACAAAACCAGAGTGCTAAGCAAGTCGTTCGAGCAGGCTGCATGTCCTTTCTATACCTGTTAAGTGCCAAGTGCTAACAAGAGTTACACCTAAGTGCTAGGATAACATCATGTTTTATTTTATTACTGTCCCTTTATGTATTTTCTTTGGAAGCTAAATAATTTAATAATTCAGGCCATAGGTTTGGAGGCAAACTAGCTCTCTGATCTTGAGCAGTTTACTTAAACTCTCTGAGATTCAGTCTCTACATTCTAAAGCATGGGCGATGACAGTTCTTCCTCATTGACTGGCTGTAAGAATTGAAATACGGTAAACATCCAAAGTGGATGTAGTACATACCCTGGGAATATGTAACATCTATAAGAAATGAAAATGTGTCAAGCTACTGATGTTTTTTCACATGATGAGTCCCGGTAACCTCTCTTGCCTTATACCTGTTGGTATAAGGATCCCAACATTACAATTGCAGTTGTTCTTCCTGTGCGATGGGCGTGTTCCAGGTTTCTTGCTGAGGGCAGCACTGGATTCTGCATTGTCCTCTGATGTTTTTCTTCATAACTCTTCTGTGATGGTTTTCTATCCCTGCAATGTCTCTATTCCAAGATCCATATGGGGAAGAAAGTGTAGTTTGGGATGCAGAGTTTGGGACTGAGGAGAGAAGGGAGAAAATTGTTTCTTCCATGCCCTGTCCCCTCCCTCCCCCCAAATCAAGCCCTACCCAAGCCTAAGGTTTAATCATAACTATAAATATCGACATTGGTCACTAAATGGTCCAGTCCTTTTTGAAAACGCAGCCACAGAACCTGACTCGCTGACTTCTCATGACAATGCATTCCACAGACTTCATGATAGCTTTTCAGCCTTTAAAATATGGTTAAGTAAATAAATAACTTACCAGCCCCAAATTCCTACACACCCCATTTCTTCCAACTTTTGTGAGGGCGACCTCTGGCAAAACTCAATGAAAAGAGAGAACAACCCAGTCATACTCCTTTTCACATAAATATCAGGAACTAGTCACCAAAATGCGTCCCAGACGGTGTGCTGGAAAATACATCTGTCTGTGGCTCCATGAAGCCCTTTGCTGGTCCTTTCTCTGCTTCTGGAAGCAGGATTGTCCTAAAAGGAGGTGATGAAGGCTAAAAGGCCTCCGATTTTGAGCTAATTGGAAGCTGAAAACGTTACCTAAAATTAAAGTAACTATGTAAATACTTTACTTCTATTTTTATTTGAGACATTTTTCAGTCAACCAAAAGGATGGGCCTCTTATTTCCTAACTCTATGAAAAAAGAGAACTATTATATTAACATGGTACTGTCTCATTAAATGTATTGTCTATAGCCTGACTCATGCTTTAGAGTCCCTTTTCAGACAAAGTTTCAACCAAAGCCCATGTCTAAAAGTGAAAGTTTGGCTGTAGCGCAGAGCATGATGGAATCCCTACTCCTCTGCATACCAGCCATGTGACATTGGCTCAGTCTCCCACCTTCTCTGAACCTCAACTTTTTCCTCTTTGAAAAACAGATAAAACTTCCAACTGTTTTTATGGGAATTACGTTAGGCAGGGCAAGGAGCTGGTTAAGCACACACTTAACCAGAGCCAGACAACCTGGATCCAAATCCCAGATCTACCACTAATGACTGAGGGGTTTGGGGAAGTTATAAAGCTTCTCTGTGCCTCAGTTTCCACAACTGTGTTTTCTGTGCCTGTGGGAGAGAGATGGGAACAGAGGATCTTGCAAGTGGTAGAGCAAGGATAGTGCATCCACAGGCTGTTTTAGAGACACAAAGGTGGGAGGCCAGGGGAGGGGCAGAAAGGAGGGGGAGAAGATCCACAAAGGGAGAAATACAAGAGCTAAATAAATCTTAAAGGGTACGTGGAACTTCGTCCAGTGAAGAAGAGCAACAAGGATAATTCAGGCAAAGGGACTCCTGGGGTCTGCCACCAAAGAGAAAGACAGTATGGTTCAAAATGGGGAGACTAAAAAGTCATCATTGCTGAACCATTTCTCAAATGTGTGGCAAGACTTAATTTTTCTGCACTTAGCTCTTTAATTAAGCTATAGCTCTTTAAAGGCATAAATTGTATCTTTTTCAACTTTATATCACACATAATGCCTCAGATGAGCTGTTAAGGAGTGAACTAAAGCATCATTAAGCCCCCACACAGCAGTGTAACGCTCTAGGGTTTACTGACAGAAATGAATCCTAAGCCACATTCTTTGAAACTAGTGTGTGAATCTTTGCAGTTGATTTTCGTGACCTACTAAGACACAGAGTTCTAGAGATTGAGATAAATACTAATGGGTATTTGATAGGTTAATATATTGCATTCTACTCCTAATTATATTAAAAATATAACCCAAATTAATATGGGAGGTGAAAGTCAAGCCAAACTTATTAGACTGTTTCCCTTTTAAAATACGTATTCTGTTTCTGAAATTTTGTCCAAACACTTATATGTTGTTCATCTTCGATCATACACATGGTATTTAGTATCAACTCTATTTGAAATTCCATACATCCCATTTTCTGTTTGCATTAGCATAGTCCAAAGAAGACTAGAAGCTAAAAAGCAGAGACACACACAATGGGGTACTGGCAGCCTGAGTCTCAGTACCCAGGGAACCACAGCTACAGCAGAAATGTGAGATGGGCCAAACAGGAACAACATGGGGTACCAAAAGCAACTGTAATATCTGCATTTATTATATATTTTTAAAAAATAATTTATTATTCTTATTTCATAGGTGAAGAAACCAAGGCTCTAAGAAGTTACTTAACTTTTGTGAGGTCCACAGTTAGAAAGCAATTGAACC
>PVKZ01002088.1:0-219546 GCA_004027375.1 Macroglossus sobrinus
TCTGTCTCTCCTTAGGTCTAAAGGAACCCTTGGAGTTGGTGGGGAAGGTGCCAGTTAAAGAGGTAAATGGGTGCCCTGGGCCAACGAGGGCTGGGCAGGAAGATGAGGCTCAGAAGCAAAGCTTGGTCGGCCTGTGGGTGCAATTCAGCCATGTGATGGACACCCTGCTCTTCCGTCTCTACCTACTCTTTATGGCCACTTCTATCATCACGGTCATTGTCCTCTGGAACACCTAGGCAGACATCCACATCCACCTCTCTCTGCAAACCGCAGTTTCAGCTTCTCCTTGTCTTAAGTACAGCCAGACCCAGTCTCCTTTCTTAATCTTAGCCACTTACCCCCAGTGACTATTGTGTCCCCTTCTAAGTCCCCAAAACTTCAGTGCAGCTCTACTAAGCAAGTTCGTTATAGCCCTAGACAGTTTCCTGACTTCTCATATGCCATGGTCCTCATTCTTATACACTTTCAATGTCCCTTAGCCACACCTAACTTCAATAAAGGTCCAGGTCAGTGGAATATCTCCGTGATTGATTGTTCTAATATATGACTCTCTAAGAAGTACTGGCTCTTCAGTACATTTATGATAGATCCACAAACACTGGAGTGGAGAGTCCTCTTGCAGAAGCTTTGATACTTCATCCTAAATAGGTGTAATCTGATTTGATTTTAAGTCTTTCAGACACTTTCTGAGTTTTAAAAGAATAAAAAGGTCAAGTTTCATTTGCAAAACATTTCTTTCATCAACCATTTCCATTTCTTCTTTTTTTTTTTTACCTCTCTTATTCCTGAAATCACTCTTTGAAGTAAATATAATGTCATTTTTTTTTCTGAGAGTTTTCTCTGATTTAACAAAATCAAACAGAGAGGGCTTTCTGAATATACATGCTTGGAAAAAGGCCAGAAAGACAGTTAAGAACTTCAGTTAAAGGGTTCAAGTAAATAAATTCTCAAACAGCCACACGATGGAATGCTTTATAGCCATTTAGAGTAAGAATGTAGATCTATATTAATGAACAGGTCTATGATAAATAAAGGAGGAAACAAGCAGAGGAAACAAGTTTTAAAACACTGTGTATAAATAATTTTTTTAAAAAAAGAAAAATAGAGTGCTGGATAGAAATGCTGAGAAAAAGATATAGATGCATAGACACCAAAACACGAGCATATTTGTCCTGAATAATAGGATTATGAATGATTGTTATTTTCTTTTATATTTTTGTTTCCTTAAATGTTTTCAAAAACATCAAATTTTTTTTTTTACTATCAAAACACCCCTTATCTAAAAAAAAAAGAGAGAGAGAGAGAGAGAGAGAGAAAGTTCCCTATTGATAGTACTTCACACCTTCATCAACAGACATCATCCTGGGAAGGGTTCTAACAGCTAGCTGGAACAAGGCCCTGAGGAAAGACAGGAAGTGATAGCGGAAGTGAGAGAATACCACAGAAAAATATCTGAATTATATTTCAATTAGGTAAATCCTTTTCAAGAATTTATTTACATTTCTGACTTCACTAAGAGAATGTACTTTCCTAAAGGTCTGATACTCTGTCCCATCCATTTTTATAGCTCAGTGTATGGTATCATGCCTGACATATCATAGGTGCTTGATATAGACTTACTAAATGATTAATGTGTGAACGAATGCCAGCCAACCAACAATCACTATTTTATTAGCTCTAGGTGTAATCCTTTTATCCCATCCTGGTATATTTTATTTTACTTTTTCATATGTAATGTGGAAAATTTTTGCATGTCAAGGTAACTATCTTTGTGTTCTCAGAGACATTACCTACAAACATTACTGGTGAAAGCATTTCTACTTCAAATTATCTTATGTTTCCATTTTTCCATTACTTGGAACATATTTCTCACTCAGAAACCTGTCCTTGACTTTTGCTAATAATTTTAAATGAAGAGTATTTAACATATCTTTGAGGAATTTCAAATTTCTTAAGATCGCCTTTGCATCATTTTTTCCCCTTTCCCATCTCTACATTTATATTTCTCTAGATATTATCTTGCAATTTTTTTCCACCTCATATAGATGGGACTTTAGGTTTTCTGTGCCAAGTTCATTGTAACTGACAATGGCCTTTGCAAAAGAACAATCTGTTCATATGTTAGGGTTGAGGTGAGCTTTGTGATCTAAAATATGTCCTGACAATGAAGCAAAACATCTTAAGCTAGAACTAGCCTAAACATGTCAACAAGAATGTTAGGGGTATTTCACAATTTGGGAGGAGCGCTTCCGGTTTCTGATGTCCTTCTCCCACCAAAAAAAAATTACATATATTACATGAATATACACATATACACATATAATAGCCCTCTTGATAGTAACCTTATTTCATATCCCTTCATTTTTATTGTAAACCTTTGTTAAGCATGTGCACTGGAAATTTGTGGCATCTTCATGAAAACCAAACCATTGACCCTGGATATACTACTCTCCTCAAATGCTTGATTATGTTTTTTCTTGGGTTGTCACTTCTACTAACTCTTTCCTTTCATTAGCAGTATCCAAGGGTATCCTCACGAACTTCCTGCACCTCGGTGGTTTTCTTATTCTTTAAACAATGTTGAGAAAAAATTTTCCCTACTTATTCTTTTGATATTCCATGTATCTGAGAATTCTTGCTGTATGTTTTGTCTTATCACTGTCTGATTCCTTCCATCTTCTGGAAATTCAGAATATCTACAGACAGCACCATATTTCATACTTATTCCTCTCTTCTTTTATCTCCTTGCTTCTCTCTCTGAAAACCAAGCTCATCTTTCTGCTCTTTCAACATTGTTTTCTCTTACCTTCCTGTTACTCCTCTTGTATTTTCCCTTATGCCTTCCTTATACCAACATTTTCCAGTATTATTTCTCCCTTATCTTTTTACTAGCAATTTTGAAAATCTCCCACCCATATCTGGCATTTAGGACAATTGGTCGACAGCATCATCCTTAATAATTCAGTGTCAATACCCCTGATACTGAGTATTTTATATATATAGCATAGTTGTAGACATTTATACAAAATAAGTAACACTTTTTAAATACACCACTAGGATGTTCCATAACGTGTGTGGCTACCTGTTTCAAGGAACCAGTAGAAAGTTTTGGAGCTTCTCATTAAGCAAGTATGAGGATTTATAAAGGCACAATTTAGCAGACAGACAGTAAACCCAATTAGAATATAAGTCATTCTTTAAGATTATTCCATTCAGGGTAATTCAATAATTCTGCCAAGTTATCTGGAGCCAACATTCTCCATGCCCCGGTCTCACTTACTCGCTAGCTACCTGTTCCACCTGTTCTAACATGATCTTCACAAGACACCAAAGAAGCAGTACTTCTATCTGCTTGCCTAGTTCCTACTTCTGACAAAAGCTAAGACCATACCTCTTGCCTGTTTCCTCATATTTGCTGAAGAAAAAATTGCTTAGCCTCAGGGATCTTGAGATCACAAACTACTTTCTTTTCACTCTTCTTAGCCTTACACTGGGAATCCAGCTTTCACGTATTATTTGAGCCATTCCAAGACATTAGTCACCCAAAACCATTTATTTCAATATTCAGCGATATCTTGAATCACTAACTCAAGCTTTTAATGTTCTTTTGGTTTCATTGGATATTCAATTTAATTTTTTTTTTTGGCCCTTTAACCTTTTGAGTGCAGTACACTGCTGGCATACCAAAACCTTACACAGCAAAAAAAAGATTTTTGTTTCATCACTTTTTTGTTTAAATTAAACTTTTTATTGCAATATAAAATACATAAAGAAAAGTTTACAAATTATACATGTACCACTCAATGAATTATAAAATTGACCACTCCTGTATAACCTCCACCCAGGTAAAGAAATAGACCAACCCTTGGGAAAATCCTTTATGGGGCCCCTCCCAATCATTACTTCCATTAATTCTCTCCAAATATAACTACTAACCTGACTTCTGGATTAGTTTTTGAGTTTTATGTAAATGGAATTACAGTATGTATACTTTTATGTCTGGCTCCTTTTCCTCAATATTATGTTTGTGATATTTATTCATGTTATATGAATAGTAATAGTTTATTCATATTAATTGTTGTATAGATTTTCACTTAATTATTTTTTAGATTAATAATTGTAGTCTTATTTACAGAGCTGACTCAAGTTTACATTAGATTAAAATCATTGCTTCCTTATTAATATTTTAAAAAGTTGACAGATTGTCTTCAAGCATGCATTAAGCTAAAAAAATTAATTTTACTTGCTATCTCCTTTTACATTCTTAGATCAATGTTTTTGGGTTTAATATTGTAAATCCTGTTTGTAACAAGAAAAGGAGCGAGTAGGCAAATAAATACAGACATTCAAAGACCAAAAATGTAGCAATAAAAAAACTGCCAGTTTTTAATTTTTACAATATTAATTACTACATTCAGTGATTACCAAATTACAGGTGAAATATATTCTAAATGTTAATTTATGAAATCATGGATATTGAAGTCAGAATGTACTTTCTGTAGGAATGTATTTTAAACAGCACTTGACAAACAAGTTAGGATATTTTTATGTCTGTCTAACCCACAACACAGCTGAAATACTATATGCTTGCAATGAAACAATTAAATATGTTAAAGAAGTTTTTAAAATGCTATGTAAAAACTAGAAATAATACAAGTAATCAATAAAATAAAAAAATTGTGAATTCTGTTTCTGTAAAAAAAGAATGTAACTGAAATCTTAATAGGGATTGCACTGAATCTCTAAATGGCTCTGGGTAATATGAACATTTTAACAATATTAATTCTTCCAGTTATGAACATAGGATACCTTCATATTTGTCTTCTTCAATTTTTTTCATCAAAGTCTTATAGTTTACAGTGCAGAGATTTTTCACCTATTTCATTAAATGTATCCTATATATTTTATTGTTTTTGATGCTATTGTGAAAGATCATTTTCTTTATTTCTTTTCCAGATAATTCATCATTAGTGTATAAAAATGCTACTGGTTTTGTATGTTAATTTTGTATCCTGAAACTTTACTAAATTCGCTGATTAGATATAACAATTTTTGGTGGAATCTTTAGGATTTTCTATATGCAAATTATGTCATCTGGAAATAAAGACAATTTTACTTCTTTCTTTCCAATTCTGATGTCTTTTATTTTTTTATCTTGCCAGATTTCTCTGGCTAGGACCTTCAGTACTATACTGAATAGGAGTGTGAGAGTCACCGTCCTGTCTTGTTCCTGATCTTAGAGGAAAAGCTTTCAGCATTTTACCCTTGAGTGTGATGTTAGCCATGGACTTAATATATATGGCATTATTATGTTGAAGTACATTTCTTCTATACCAGTCTTTCAAGACTTCTTATCATAAAAGGATGCTGAATTTTGTCATACTTTTTCTGCATCTATTGAGATGATCATCCGATTGTCATCCTTCTTTTGTTAATGTGGCATGTCACAATTACTGATTTGTATATGTTGAATCATCCTTGTATCCCAAGAATAAATTCCACTTGATCATGGTATATGATCCCTTTAATGTACTGTTGAATTTGGTTTGCTAAAATTTTATTGAGGATTTTTGCATCTACATTCATCAGAAATATTGGCCTTTAGCTTTCTCATAATATCCTGGTCTGAGTTTGGTATCAGGGTAATTCTGGCCTTGTAAAAAAAGTTTAGAAGAGTTTGCCCCTTCTTCTATTTATTGGAAGAGTTTGAGAAGGATTGGTATTAATTCTTCCTTAAACGTTTAAGGAAGCCATCTGGTCCTGGACTTTTGTGCTGGGCGGTTTCATTTTCTATAAAGAAAATATTGAGACATAATTGACACATTACAGTGTGTAAATTTAAGGTGTACAATATGTTGACTGATAAATTTATAAATTGCAAATGATTATCACTGTAGTATTACCTACCACCTTTATTGTCACAAAGTTATCATTTCTTTTTTGTGGTAAGAACATTTGAGTTCTACGCTTTTAGCAACATTCAAGTATATGATACATTATTATTGGCTATAATCACTGTGCTGTACATTACATCCTCAAACTTGTTCATCTTATGACTAGAAGTTTGTACCCTTTAAGAAACATCTTTTGGGGAGGTTCTTGATTACTGATTCAAATCCCTTACTAGTAATTGGTCTATTCAGATTTTATATTTCTTCATGTTTCAGTCTTTAGAGGTTTATATTTGATCTAATTTGTTGTTCATAGTAGTTTTTATGATCCTTAGTATTTCTGTATCATCGATTGCAATGTCTCTTCTTTAATTTTTTATTTTATTTATGTATTTTGTCTTTTTCTTCATAGTCTAGTTAAAGGTTGTTCAATTTCATCTTTTCAAAAAGCCGGCTCTTAGTTTTATTCATCTTTTATACTGTCTTTTTAGTCTATTTATTTCTGTTCTAATCTTTGTTATTTTCTTCCTTCTAGGCTTAGTTTATTTTTAGGCTTAGTTTATTTTTTTCTTAGTTTAGTTTATTTTTTTTCTAGTTCTTTTTATAGTTCTTTGAGGTATAAAGTTAGGTTGTTTATTTGAGATCTTTCTTTTTTCTTAATGTGGGTGCTTAACTCTATCAACTTCCCTCTTCAAACTGCTTTTGTTGCATCCGGTAAGTTTTGGTCTGTTATGTTGTTATTTTAATTTGTCTGAAGGTATTTTTTATTTCTCTTTTGATTTTTTCTTTGACCCATTGGTTGTTCAGGAGTATGTTGTATATATCTACATACAACATGTTAATTTTCCATTTTTTTTCTTGCCATTGATTTCTAGTTTCACAACATTGTTGTCAGAAAAGATACTTGATATAATTTCAATCTTTTTAAATTTATTAAGACTTGTTTCATGGTCTCTCATGTGAGCTATCTCAAAGAATGTTTCATGTGCACTTGAGCAGAATGAGTGTTCTGCTACTGTTGGATGGGATGTTCTATATGTTCGACTGATCTAGTCTAATATGCAATTTGTATCCAATGTTTTCTTTTGATTTTCTGTCTAGATGATCTATCAACTATTGAAAGTGGGGTATTGAAGTTCCCTACTATTATTGTATTGCTTGCTATTTTTCTCTTCAGATCTGTTAATATTTACCTTATATATTATGATGCTCCATATTGGGTACATAAATATTTACAATTGTTATATCCTCTTGATGAATTGACTCTTTTATCATTATATAATAACCTTCTTTGTCTCTCATTACAGTATTTGGCTTAAAGTCTGCTTTGTCTGATATAGCTACCTCTGCTTTCTTTTGGTTTCCATTTGCATGGACTTCTTTTTCTATGACTTCACTTTCAGTTATGTGTATTCTCGAAACTAAAGTGAGTCTTTTGTAGGCAGCATATAATTGGGTCTTGTTTTTTGTTGTTCATTGAACCATTCTATGTCTTTTGATTGGAGAATTAATTCCATTTATACTTAAATAAAAAATAAAGTAATTCTTAACAGATATGAACTTACTAGTGCAGTTTCATTAATTACTTCTGGAAGTTTTATAGTTCCTTTCTTTCTTTCTTCCTCTCTTGTCCTCTCCCTTTGTGTTTTGATAATTTCCTGCTCTAGTATCCTTTGATTCCTTTCTCTTCATCATTTGTGTATCTAGTTTTTTGTCTGGTGGTTACCATGAGGCTTACATAAAACCTCTTAGAGTTATAAGAGCCTTTAAGCTGATAACAACTTAACTTTAAATTTATACAAAAGCTGTACTTTTTATGCTTCCTCCCTCCATATTTTATGTTTTTAATGTCACAATTTATATTCATTTATATTATGTATTCATTAACACATTACTGTATGCCGCAGTCCAGCCACGACAGAATCCAGGGGGCCCCAAAGGTGTGCAAGGCGTCAGCGTGGGAGACAGTCGACTACACAACTCAGAAGCTGTGTGACACTGTTTTGTTTTATTGTGATTTGAGTACAACTTTTATACTTTCTATTTTGGCATTTGATTATACTTTGTGGTTAAGATAGCAGAGAATTAAATTTCCATGGTTAAGCGAAGCAGAAAATCTTATAGAGTATATTATTATTCATGATTAATTAGTACATTCTTTTTTCTCAATTATTGGAACAGAACTACCTGATGGAACAATCTAAACTTTTAATTCTTATATCTATTATGTAAAATACAGTTTGACTTAAGTAAAGGTGATAGATAGAGGTATTTATAACAGCAAATATTGGCTCATGGGCAGACATTGTTCTTCTTTTTGCCTGAATAAATCTTTCAGTTGCTACTTAATTTATGCTATTATCTAAAGTTTAAGCTGAAACTTTTTCATAGCTGTTTGACAGTTGCCTTGGTGCAATATTGAGGAAAACATTTTAAAAATCAGTTTTACAAGCTGCTTTTGTAAGCTAAGTTTTCATTCCTTTGTTTTTAAGCACCAAGGAGATCCCGACCTAATCAGCCTTTCTATCAAACCTAATCAAAAACCTACTAGTTTTTGATTTATTCAGTAGGCCACAAAAGGAGGCCCTTCCATAGTAGGCACAGGCTTATGAGTAAATTTCTTATCTTTTACTAATTTTTCTACTAGCTGCGTGGGAAGAGGAGTATAAGCTGGTTCTAGTAATTCAGCTTGTTGTAATTTATTCATAACATTTTTAAGAGGCACGTCAAAAGGAATTTCCCTTAATTGTTCAAATAAAGGGTTTATACATTCTGAATAGTCAGGGTGACTGGAGTTGATCCTATACGTGGGGAATTTACCACGTTTTCCTCAGAGCCAATTTTGAAATCCACTTGTACAGCATCTACACTTACTAGAATCTGTGCTACCCAAATTCCCCCTATTAATGGGATCGTTCCTAAGAAACCAATTATCCCTCAACACATGCCACGTCCTTGTTCTTGACAATGCATTCCTTGAAGCATCTGTCCCCATCTACAGACCTTGTCACGCAGTAGGGTAGAAAGAGGACGCGGCAACTGTAGTTATAGTTATTGTTCATTCTTTTGTCTTTTAATATTTATATTAGAGTTACAA
Organism: Macroglossus sobrinus; assembly: GCA_004027375.1. Taxonomy (NCBI): domain Eukaryota; kingdom Metazoa; phylum Chordata; class Mammalia; order Chiroptera; family Pteropodidae; genus Macroglossus; species Macroglossus sobrinus. The sequence continues at coordinate 8,989 of PVKZ01002088.1, forward strand.
GTGGTTTACATGCCACTATTATATTAGAGTATTCCGAATTTGATAATATATTTACCTTTTCCAGTGATTTTGTACTTTCGTGTGTTTTTAAGTTAGTAATTATCAAATTTTTGTTTCAGTTTGAAAAATTCTCTTTAACATTTCTTGTAATGATGGTCTGGTAGTGATGAATTCCTTCACCTTTTGTTTGTCTGGTAATCTATCTAGTCTTCAATTCTGAAGGAAAACTTTGTCAGGTAGAATATTGTTGACTGGAAGCTTCATTCTTTTCTTTTTTAAAATTTTTATATAGTTTTTAAATTACAGTTAACATAAAACATTGTATTAGTTTCAAGTGTACAATGCAGTGATTAGACATTTACATATCCTACAAGTGTTCACCCTAATAAATCCAGTACCCATCTGACACTATATGAAGTTATTACAACACTACTGACCATATTCCCCATATTATACTCTACATCACCATGACTATTTTGTAATTACTAATTTGTACGTCTTAATCCTCTCCGCCTTAACTCTTTCCACCACTCCTCCCTCTATCCCCCAAATCCAGCAACCAGAAGGTGGTCTCTATATCTATGAGCTTGTTTCTGTTGTTTGTTTATCCTGTTCTTCAGATTCTACATACAAATGAAATTATATAGCCTTTGACTTTCTCCACCTGACATTCTCTACGCACATAATACCATCTAGGATCATTCATGTTGTTGCAGATGGCAAGATTTCATTTTTTATGGCCGAGTAATATTTCATTGTATATATGTACCACCTCTTTTTTATTTATTTTTCTATGATAGACATGCAGGTTGCCTCCATATCTTGGCTATTGCAAATAATGCTGCAATAAATACATGGATGCACATGTCCCTTCAAAGTAGTGTTGTGGGTTTGTTCAGAAAAATACCCAGAAGTGGGATTACTGTGTCTTTCTTTGTCTCCTGTTATAGCTTTTGTTTTAAAGTAATTATGACTGGTGCAAGTATTGCTACTCTAGGTTTTTGTTTGTTTGTTTCCTTTTTCATAAATATCTTTTCTCATCCCTTTACTTTCAGTCTGTGTGTGTCTTTCAATCTGAAATGAGTCTCTTGTAGATAGCATATATGATGGTCCAATGTTCCAATAGCCATGCTATCTTTTGATTGGAGCATTGAATCCATTTACATTTAGAGTGATTGTTCCCAAGTATGTAGTTATTGTCATTTTATTATTCATATATTTATCTTTTTTCTCCTCCTCCTTCTCCTTCTCCTCCACCTCCTTCTTCTTAGAGGAGTCCCTCTAACGTTTTTTATAATACCATTTTGGTGATGATGAACTCTTTTAGCTTTTTCTTGTCTGGGAATCTCTTTATCTACCTTTTGATTCTAAATGATAGCTTTGCCAGGTAGAGTAATCTTGGTTGCAGATCCTTTCTTTTCATCACTTAGACTGTTTCATGCCTATCCCTTCTGGCTGTAAAGTTTCTATTGAGAAATCAACTGATAGTCTTATGAGAGCTCTCTTGTAGGTAACTAACTGCTTTTCTCATGCTGCTTTTAAGAGTATCTCTTTGTCTTTAACCTTTGGCGTTTTAATTATGATGTGTTTTGGTGTGAATTTCTTCAGGTTCATCTTGTTTGGGACTCTGCACTTCCTGGGCTTAAATGTCTATTTCCTTTGCCAGGTTAGGAAAGTTTTCTACCATTATTTCTTCAAATATGTTTTCAATTATTTGCTCTCTCTCTTCTCTTTCTGGTACCCTTATGATATGAGTGTTGCTATGCTTGATTGTATCCCAGAGACCCCTTAAACTATCCTCATATTTTTGGATTATTTTTTCCTTTTGCTGTTCTGATTGGGTGTTTTCTGCTACCTTATTTTTCAAATCACTAATTTGATTCTTTGCTTTATCTAATCTACTATTGTTTTCCTCTAATGTATTATTTATTTCAATTGTTATCTTCTTCATTTTTGGCTGGTTCTTTTTTATATTTTCGAGCTCCATTTCTATGTTTTCTATCTCTTTGTTGAATTGAGCATCCTTAAAACCAGTTTTTTGAATTCTGCATCTGGCAATTGCTTGTCTCCGTTTTGTTTAGTTTTTTTATGAACTTTTGTTCTGTTCTTTCATTTGGGTCATGTTTCTCAGTCTCTCCATTTTGGCTGCCTCCTTGTGTTTGTTTTTACATGTTTAAGTAGAGCTTCTAGGTATACTGGTCTTAATAGAGTGGCTTTATGTGGTAAGTGTCCTATGGGGCCCAGTGGCACGGTCCCCTTGGTCACCTGAGCCAGATGCTCCAAGTATGTGTCCCTTGTGTGGATCATGTGTGCCCTCCCATAGTAGCTGAGCCTAGGTTGCTGGTTTCACATCAGTGGGAGGGATTGACCCTCTGGCTGATTGATTGTGAGGACAGGTCATGACTACAGAAGAGGAGCTTTTGAGCAGGGACTGACTTTACAGAGCAGGATTTGCTTTAGGGGGGCTCTGGTGTCTGAAGGATCTGCCCTTTGGGTGTATCATTCATGAAGCTTACCAGGTGGCTCTCTGACTCAGTTCAAAGCCAGCCACTGGGTCCCCTGGGAGAGGCCCTGCCACAGGACAAATTCAGCTTCTGCCTGTGCCCTTCCCAGGGTCACCTGGCATGAGTCACAAAGCAACCTGTATATGTCTTCCACCAAGCTGGGCTTGGAGGTGCCTGGGGAGGCTAAGTTGTGAACCAAGTCCAATTGCCACTAGTGCCAGCCTTGGGGGTGCTAACCAAGAGTCACAGGCATGCTGAGGACAGGTGCTGCTTGTTTGGGATTTGTGAACCTTTGAGAGATTTTAGGAAAGCCCGTAGCATGAGCCATTTATGTGGAAAAGCCACTGGAAGTGGCTTGGGTTGGCCTGATAGTTGCGCAGGACAGGGTCTCAGGGAATCACCAAGATCAGGTGAAGAGTGTTAGCCAGGCTGATGGAGACTCAGATATGATGTCCCCCAGAGTCTGCATGCTGGGAGGAGGACTCAACAAAGGAATAATGGACTCTACCAGCACTTCTGTCTGGGAGAAAGCTGCCCCAAAGCCTTTGCCCCAAAGGCAGACAATTATACTTTCTCCCCATACGTCCCTGGCACCCCTCAAGCCACTGCCTCACCACTGGAGCTCAGAGCCAGCAAGTCCATGTGCAAGTAAGTCTGTGCACCCGCCTTATAAGAAGAGCACCTGGGACACCTATAGCCCTCCATCTCATTCAGTCACAAACTCTGCTGGTTTTCACAGCCAGAAGCTGTAGGGACTTCTCTTCCTGGCACTGGTGCTCTGGGCTGGGGAGCCCTGTGTAGGTATGGGGCCCCTCGCTCCTCCTAGGAGATCTCCACAGCTAAGGTATCCCTCTCAATTTTCAACCACCACGTGGTATCTTCTTTATAGTCTTAGTTGTAAAACTTTTGTTCAGCTAGACTTGAGGCGAGTCTCACTGATGGTTGTCCTCTAGGTTAGTTGTGATTGTGAGAGGACTGCATAGTGTTTACCTCCTCTGCCATCTTGGCCAGAACTGAGGGCTGGTAGCTTTTTTCTTTCAGCACTTTGAATATATTATTCCATTCCCTTCTGACCTGCAAAGCCTCTGCTGAAAAAATCTACTCATAGATATAAACCTCACTGGCTTTCAGAGCTAGATGTTTTGGGGCTTGACCCTCAGATGGGACCTTAAAAGTTGGGACACTAGATGTGCGGTCCAAACCCTTCGCTCCTCAGGAGGGGATTCACTCTAGAGTTGAAGGTTTGCTCCTAATTATGTAATGTTGTGCTAGGAGTGGGGTTTATGGTGGGAATATATGTCCATCTTTCCTACCTATTTCCATGTGGGTATTTTCTCACTTGCCTGATATGTAGGAGTCACTCAGTTAGTTTCCAAATTTCTCTTATAGGGAATTGCTCCATGTGTGTCTGTGGGAGGAAGTTTAGGAAACTCTTATGTCATCATCTTGGTTCCTCCCCTAAATTTATATGTTATAATTTTTTTTAAAAAAAAGCATTACTTAACCTACAAAAAAAACACAAAGTTATTTGTTTGTTTTTGTAGAAGTCAACAAGCTAATTCAAAAATATATAGAGATTGCAAACACATAATAATTTTTAAAAGAAGAAAATTTTTAAAAAATTTTTTAAAGAAGTGAAGGAATTAGACTATTTGATTTTAAGTCTTATTATAAAGATACAATAAGTAAAACAATAAAAAGGATAGACAGATCAGTGGAACAGAATAGAGAATCTAGAATTGGATTCATACATTTATAGTCAATTGATTTTTGACAAAAGATCAAGATAATTCAAGGAAGAAAACATCGTCTTTTTAACAAATCATGCTGAAATAACTAGATATTTATGTAGATATCTACTCTTACCTCACACTGTACGCAAAAATTTACTCAAAATTAGCTATAGGTATAAATATAAAAGTTAAAACTATAAAACTTCTAGAATAAAATATAGCAAAGCATATTGCAACATTGTGGTAGGCAAAGATTTTGTAGATTGAAGAAGGGACTATAAAGAAAACCAGGTATATTAGAAGAAGCAATATAAGTTCTGGAAATGAAAAATATAATTATTGAAAATTTTGAAAATCTGAATGAGTGAGTTAAAGCAAAGTAGACACAAATAAAAGAGAATTGGTGACTTAGAAGACATGGCTGAAAAAATTATGCAGAAAGTGCCAGACGAGGGATGAAGAGATAAAGGAGGGAAAATGAAATAAGAAAATCATAAATAAATCCAAAAGAAGACAAGAAAGAAAGAAAAGACAAACAATATGTGAAATAAGATGGCAGAAATAAATGCAAATATATTAGTAATCAAAAGTAATGTAAATATATTAAACTTAACAATTTAGTCTGTGTTGGTAAAATTGGATTTTAAAAAGATACACCAAAAACATAAGGACACAGAAAAGCTAAAGGTAAATGATAGGAAATATATATAAGCAAATACTGATTGAAAGTGAGGTAGAATTTTCTATCAATATCAGACAAAATTTTCATTAAAACAAAGACAATTATTCAGTATAAAGAGGATCTCTACATAATGATAAAATGTTTAATCATTTGGAAGCTATAAACATTAAAAACATAAATGCATCCAATAAAATAGCCTCAAAATATGTAAAGCAAAAATTGAAAGAATTTACAAAATGACAGATCTACCATTAAAGTGAAAGATTTCAACACATCTCAGTGAATGATAACACATTAGTGAAAAATGATAGACTTTAACCACATGGTGGAATTAAATTTCATGAGAGTACATAGAATTCTTCACTCAACAATTGGAGGATACACATTCTTTGCAAATACATACAGAATATTTATAGCAATTAACTATATATAGGCTATAAAACAAGTCTCAAAATTTAGTAGCAATCAGACTGTGTTCTCTGAATTTTTTTTATTCTTCTTGTTGTTGTTATCATTATTATTATTAACAAACACTTATATAGTACTGATGATGTACCAGCACTGTTCTAAGCATTTATAATTATTATCTCATTTAATCCTCATTACAACGCTATAAGATAGTTGTTATTATCATCCATTTTATAGATGAAGAAACTGAGGCAAAGAGGTTAAGAAACTTAAGTAATTTGAATCCAAGATCATACAGCTTATAAATGTGGACCTAGGATTCACATTGAAGGAGTCTAGCTTTAAAGTTCTTACTTTTAACCAATTTCTCTGCTGCTTCTTTAGTCACAAATAAACTAGAAATTAATAACAAAAAAAACTACCCTTTTCTACATTCATAGATTAAAAAGTATGTTTCTAAATAATGCATAGTTCAAAAAAATAATTAATTGTATTTTCTAAATTCCTACAATTGAAAGTAGTACATATCAAATTGTAGGAGATAAACATTTCAAGGGGAATATATAGATTTAAATAAGACTATAAAGAAGGAAGGTAGGATGCAAAAATTCTAGGAAATGTAAAAGTAATGTGTAGTAACAGATCAGTGGTTACCTGAGGATCATAATGGGGTTTGGGGGAACGGGAGCTGGAGAAAGAGATTACAAAGGGATACAAAGAAAATTCTGGAGCATGTTGGAATGTTCATTATCTTGATTGTGATGATGGTTTCACAGGAGTATACAAATGTCAAAACTTGTCAAAGTGTAGTCTTTAAAACAGTTTGTTTTATGTCAATTATATCGCAAAAAAAAAAAAACAACAAACCTGTTTTTAAAATGTGCCCATGGAGAAAATACTTTACAATTTATAACAATTGTGAAAAGTGAAAAGTTAAAGTCTTTCTACGTCCCCCACCTACCTACAATTACTGATGTCTTCAAAGAGATCCACAAAGACCTTCCCAAGCACAACCATCTCCCTTTCCTCCAAGTAGGTAATAATTGTTCCAAATTTTGTATTTATTATTCTCTTACTTTTGGGTTTAGTTACTACATATGCATGCATTTTAAACAATATGTTGTATAAATATATATACTTTAGAATATGCACATATGCTATATAAGATCATAGTATATATATTTTGCAGCTTATTTTTATCATTCAATGTTATGCTCTTGAGATTTAACCATTTTGATGGGTAAAGTTAACCCAGCTCTTTGCCTCATAGGATTCCATTACATAATTCTGCACTAATACTGAAGCCATGGCACTTGAAATCTGGCTATCATGACAGGGAAATCAAATTTTTAATTTTAGTTGATTTAAATTTTATAGCCACATAGGACTAACAGTGCAATGCTAGAATATATACCTACTAGCAGAATTACTCAGTCTTATGCTATGTACATCTCCTATTTTAAGAGATAATAATGAATTGTTTTCCAACATGTTTTTACTCCCACCCACAGTGATTAGGAGTTCCTATGGCTCTATGGCCTCACCAACACTTCTATTATCAATGAAGTGAGTGTGAATTGGAACCATCTGGGGAGCTTTTAAACATACACACACACACACGCGCACCCCTCCAGAGGGGTCAGAGGGTGTGAGTGCAGGTGTGAGTGATTTCCTACTCACACACATTTCCTGGTGGTATCAGGGCTGTAGGCCTTTAGAGACATTAAATAAGAAAGGGAAAGCAGGAGAGTTCTGTTTCAGGAGAAAGGCAAAATGAGGGATTAGACTAGGGGAAAATTAGATAGAGAAAACCTGTTGAAGAGGCTATTCAATAGTGCAAACAAGTGATGATGCAATGTACACTATGGTGCCAGCTGTGGAGATGGAGTTCTGTTAGTTAAGTCATGAAAAAGGAGTTTAACTTCTCAATCAAGTTTCTTAACCCAATAATCCCTACTGTTCTCAGTAGGATAAAGGTTTCTAGGCCTGCGACACAATAATTACACATTCTTGCTTTGTGAAAGAAGAGGGTGTCCCTGCACAACCATCTCTTTCCCAGTGGTTCATGTGCTTTCTCTGAGGCACAGTTACTTCTGGAAGGTATCGATAAGGTCTTTATCAATGGCCTCACCTGCCCCATTTCCAAGTCAAAAAAAGTACTTGGAACGCATCTAGACAAGGCTGAGAAACAGGCACTTTTCCCCTAGTTTTGGCCGAACTTCCTCTCTGCCTGGAGCCTGGAAGGTATATCTGGACAGGGCAAAGCAGGACACTCTGCTGTGACCTCTCTGGACACAGCCTCTCACCAGGGATTGGTCACCTGTCATAAGCAATATTCAAACCAGGAACCAAGCTGTGGTCTGAGCTCCTTTAAACTTAAGGGTTTACGGGATCCTGCTGAGTCTCATGAGAAGAATCCAGAAGAGAAGGATGAAAGGGGGATGGCCTGCTTGGAGGGGACTCCTCCTCTGCCTCGATTTCAGCCTTCTGCTTCAAGGTAAGATGGGGAAAAAATAGGGGGGAAATGGGAATGCTGTTCTGGACAAAATCCAGAAGTCCTCTCAGTCTTCAGAACTACAGTGTGTCTAAAATAGCTGGGTTAAGTATTTCCTTTCTCTATAGTATCTATGTTTTGGTTTCCTTTGAGGACAAATGGAAAACACATTTCACTGAGCAGTACACACAGCCTCTCTCTCATTTTCCTGCATAGGCATCTATCAAATTGTCTGTTCTACCATTTTACCATTTCTCTGATTCCACCCCTCTATAATGTCTAACTTTTTCTTTCTACCAAGATGTAGTAACTGTGAACTGGGTAGCTTGGTACTGTTGACAATCACATAACTCCTTTCCCATCTCACATGGGAAGATCTTGAAGAAGTGATGTGGAGGGAAAAGGGCAATATTTGCTTCCCTTGGAATATCTTTCTCCTTAGTTTGGAGATGTATCATAAGAGTTAGCTGGTATGGGGAGGTAGTGGAAGAGGCATGGAAAACACTTGCTGGGCTATAGTTACAGGAATAAGCACAGAGCCATCGGGGCTTGGGGTGCAGGTGGGGTGGGCAGAAGGGCTTTTACATTTTATTGTATAGCTTCACCAACCACATGGTGGATGATGACTCCCACAGATCTTAGAGGAATTCACTGAATTTGGGAAGGGCACAGAGCATAGCACACAGGTAGTTAATAAATTCACACTGAATACACTTCTTTTAAAGTCTTCAAGTATTTGACATCACACTCATGTTTACTTCTCTTCAAACTTTTTATTTCAGGAAATGAGAAAACATGAATGTAGGAAGGGAAAATTGAGAAACAAAATTTTAGGAAAATTTTGGTCAAGGACTATGAAAAAGAATCATAATAGGGCTAGAGAGAAAAAAGCATAGTCAAACAAGAGCCAGACCTTTAAGTGCTTCTAAAGTTTACAACTATGGAAGGAATAGAGGGATTATTTGCATATAAATTTGGGTAGGCTTTACATGGGAGCAAAGGCACAGGAAGAAAGGTCTGAAGCTTGAGCCCTGAAAGGTCAGCTCTCCACATCAACTTTCACCATTTGCCTACCAGACCAGCCCGCTCTCCCTGACCCTGGCAGGAAGAGCTTGGCCTTTGAGAGTCTTGACCAAAGAAGGAGGGGCTCACATGCCTTGCCCCATGTCTACACTTTTTTTCTCTGCAGAGTGGCTCTTAGCCCCAGCGCTGGGACTCCTCTCACTTAGGAAACACAAAAGTCCTATTCCTATTTCACAAAGTCTCTGCTCTCCACAGGAAAGGCAAACAGTTTCACCATCAACTGCTCAGGCTTTGACCAGCATGGGGTGGACCCTGCTGCTTTCCAGGCTGTATTTAACCTGAAGGACTTCCGTCCAGTCATCAACCACAGCATCCCCACTCAGGTCAACATCTCCTTTACTCTGTCTGCCGTCCTGGAAGTGGTGAGTTCTTTCCATAGGCTGCTAATAAGAAACATGAAGTCTTTTTTTTTATATATTTTTTTTATTTTTCAATTATAATTGGGATACAATATTATATTAGTTTCAAGTGTACAACATAGTGATTAGACCTTTAATGAACTTACGAAGTAATCACTCTGATAAGTCTAGTAACCATCAGATAACATACATATTATAATGTATAGTTATTATAATACATAGTTATTACAATATTATACACTAGATTCCCTATGTTATACTTTACATCCCAGTGGCTATTTTGTAACTACCAATTTGTACTTCTTAATCTTTTCCCCTTTTTCACTCATTCCTCCAGCCCCGCCCCCCATCTGGCAACCATCAAAATATTCTCTGTATCTATGAACTTGTTTCTGTTTTGTTTGTCCATTTATTTTATTTTTTTTATTCCACATATAACAAATTACATGGTATTTGTCTTTCTCTGACTTAATTCACTTAGCGTAATACCCTCCAGGTCCATCCATGTAGTTGCAGATGGCAAGATTTCATTCTTTTTTATGACTGAGTAATATTCCATTGTATATATGTACAACCCCTTCTTTATATACTCATCTATTGATGGACACTGAGGTTACTTCCATGACCTGGTTTTGTAAATAATGCTGCAGTGAACATATGGATGTCTTTTCAAATTAGTATTTTGGGTTTCTTTGAATAAATACACACAAGTGGAATTACTGGGTCCTTTGTCTCTTATTATAGCCTTTATTTTAAAGTTTATTTTGTCTGGAATAAGTATTGTTAGCCAGTTTTTGTTTGTTCATTTGTTTCCATTTTCATAAAATATTTTTTCCTATTCCTTTACTTTTAGACTGTGTGTGTCTTTCAATCTGGAGTGAGTGTCTTGTAGATAGCATATATGATGGTCTTGTTTTCTTATCCATTCAGCCACCTTATGTCTTTTGATTGGAGCATTTAATCCATTTACTCTTAAAGTAATTGTTCCTAGTTATTGCTGTTTTATAATTCACATTTTTTATTTCTTCTTCTTCTTCTTCTTCTTCTTCTTCTTCTTCTTCTTCTTCTTCTTCTTCTTCTTCTTCTTCTTCTTCATTTCTTTCTTCTTCTTCATTTCTTTCTTCTTCTCCTTCTCTTCCTCCTCCTTCCTGAAGTCCCTTTAACATTTCTCGTAATACTGATTTGATGGTGATGAACTCTTTTAGTTTCCTCTTGTCTGGGAAGCCCTTCATCTGTCCTTCAATTCTAAATAATAGCTTTAATGGGTAAAGTAGTCTGGGTTGTAAAGGAGCAAGGAGTTTTTACCCTGTTAACTCAACATTGCATTGGTACAGTGGTGAGCAATGAGTTCCCTGAATGGATTTTGTACAAGTTATATGTTCATCCTCTGGGATAAAGAGACATGAAGGGGATACTGCCATGACATTTCTGCAGAGAACATTTGTCCTGACCTTATGGGAATAGTCTATTAAAAACATATTCCCACTGGGCCCCTATGATGTTTTTCCCCTACAATTTCCATGCAACCCACAGTTTTCTGACCTACTTTCTTTTTGGGACTTCTGATTAAAAAGCTGAACTGTCACATGGGACCACTTAGGAAACAAAGGAAGGAGGTAGACTAGGACCTGATTTCTTGGCATTAATAATCTTGAGTGGGGAATTTGTTTTTTATCAGAATGCCCAACTTCAGCTGCTGACATCATTTCTGTGGTTAAACTTGGTACGTAAGTTCAACTTCCTTCTATCTTTCTTCTTTCCCTTTTATCCTGGCTTTGTTTGCAAAAAAAAAAAAAATTACATTTATTGAAATTGACAGTGCCCAGGAGAATAAATACATCCAACCAGAATGGGACCAGTGCCAGGGACAAATAGTTGTCTGGGCTGCCAATCAACTTTGAAAGACATAGATGGAAAATACAAGAAGGAGGGCAATAGAATTGGAAGCTTCTAATGACACTTCAGGGCCCAAATGCATCCAGCCCCCAGCTTAATACATCTCTTAGTGGGAAGTGAAAGCCAATCAGACTCTGTTAGTTGGGGGGGTGGGGGACATTATCACCAGGATGAGAAGAAGAATCAGAGTTCAGAAGAAAATGAGCTCAAAGAAAAGCAACATGTATAACAATATACATTGTATGATTCTATCTGTGCAAATAATAATAAATGATAAAATATGTATTAATTTTTTTCTAGAATGATACATAAGAAACTGTTAATAATTGGGACTATAGACTGAGTTGGAGTGAATTGAGGAGGGAGAAGATTGCTTTTTATATTATACCTTTCTGGAATGTTTTAAGTTTTATTGTATACCCATAGTACATATATTTAGAAAAAAATACGTACAAATGCATATATTTTTAAGGGAATGGAAAGGAAAAGATGCTGACATAAACTAGCTCCAGGTTTCAGTCATAACCATCCCTCTGTGCCCTGTGCTCTAGACCTGGAATAATCCATTTATCAGCTGGGACCCAGAAGAATGTGGTCATGTCAACAAACTCACTGTGACAACTGAGAACCTGTGGCTCCCAGACATCTTCATCAAGGAATTGTGGGTATCAGGACTGGGAAAGCTGGAGGGAAGGCCCTTCTACAAGAACCAGGCCAGGGTAGTGCAGGGCAATCTTGTTCCATGTGGCCACTAAAAACTTATTTCAGAGAGAAGTATAATCACAGCTCATCAACTTCTCCCCTAGAAATGGAAAAGTGGTAGGCACAAACAATGACAGAGTGGCCATAAAGAACATTGAGAAACTTAGAGAAACTTAAGCTGGTATGAAAACCAGAGCATTTGCCTCCCTTTTCTCCTGCCACCTAGCATGAATGTGGATGAGACCCCAGAAGGCCTCTCTGCGTATGTGACTAATAGCGGTCACATTGTGTATAACAAACCAATGCGGGTAACCAGCATCTGTAGCCTGGATATCTTCTACTTCCCCTTTGACCAGCAGAACTGCACACTCACCTTTAGCTCTTTCCTCTACACAGGTGAGTGTCAGTGGGGCTTCTGGAATGGGGTAAAATAAAAACAACCAGTGGGACAGCCAAAAAGTACTTATAGGCAAAGTCATTGTTTTTAAATGCATAAAAAGAGATAATGGAGAATTTGATCATTGGAGGTGTGTGGATGTTGGGGTGGGGAACTTAGGCAAGGACAAGACTTCCTGAGAAAGCCGAGAAACAAAGGAAGCAATTGAGCAGCAAAAAAGTGATGGTATAGGGCAATCTGGAAAAGGCAGCTGAAACAGTTCTCTAATTCATTGCTTTGAGCCCTGCGTAGAACAAGTGTTGAACAGATGTGTATTAAAGAAATGTTTATTTTCCCTGCAGTGGAAAACATGGTGCTGGGCATGGACAAGGAAGTGTGGGAGATAGCTGACATCTCACGTGACATTGTTCGCACACAAGGGGAGTGGGAGCTCCTTGGCATCAACAAGGCCACCCTGAAGATGTCTGTGGGCTCCAGTCTTTTTGACCAGATCATGTTCTACGTAAGGCCAGAGATTCTGGCATGGCTGTCTGTTCCCTGGATCTCCATCATGGGAATCTTCTAAGTCCCAGAGCCTCTTGGTTTTTGCCCCAGGACCAGAAAGCCCCTGGGTACTATAACCCTCACAAGCCCTCTTCTCTCCCAAGTTCCCCAAAGCAGCTCCTCTTCCTGAACCTGCCAGCTCTGGCCTAGGTTTTCTTTAGCAGATATGAGGGAGTCTTGTCAGTCATATAAAAACTGCTCCTTGTCATCCAGCCACAGAAAGAGCCCCTGTTAAGATTAGGACACCAAAGAAGGAAGGGGCTGAAACCATCCCTAGGTCTCCCTTCAGTCCTAGCTTCACCTGGCTCTCTGTTCTCTCCTCCCCACCAGGTGGCCATCAGGCGCAGGCCCAGACTCTACATCATAAACCTTCTGGTGCCAAGTAGCTTTCTGATTACCATCGATGCCCTCAGCTTCTTCCTGCCGGCAGAAAGCAAGAATCGTGCCTCATTTAAGATAACCCTTCTGCTGGGCTACAACGTCTTCTTGCTCAGGATGAATAAACTACTCCCTGCCAGGGGCACCCCCCTCATCAGTATGCATCTCTATCTCAAATGTTCGAAAATGTAAAAAAAAAGAAAAAATGGAGGCAGGGTGTGTGGGTGACCTGGCTAGACCTGCTGAGCAAATAAGGCAAAAAGGAGAAAGAACTCATCATAGAAAGAGCTCTCTGTGGGATACAGAAGAAAGGGGAGGGGAGTGGTTCCTCTTTCCTCTGAATCTGTCTCACTCAGGCATGCTCCCTACCCCCAATCCAGGTATTTACTTTGCTCTGTGCCTATCACTAATGGTTCTCAGCCTGGTGGAGACCATCTTCATCACCTACCTGCTTCACCTGGCCACCACCCAGCCCACACCCATGCCTCAGTGGCTCTACTCTCTGCTCCTCTACTGCACCAGTCCAAGGAAATGTTGCCCCACTATGCTCTGGAAGAAGAATGTGGGCCCAGGCCTCACTCCCACTCACCTGCCTGGTAAGGGAAGTCAGCACTGCTCACACTCTCTTAAATTCCCCAACCTTTCACTTCTCTCCTGCCTCCCTCCCACTTCATGGTTGAATCTCTGTCCTCTCCACAGGCCTGAAAGAGCTGAGCGAGTCAGTAGAGAAGGAGCTGGGACCCACAGAGGCAGAGCTAAAGAGGGGCTCAGGACTGACAAGGGCCCAGCTAACTGACCTGTGGGTGCAGTTCAGCCACATGATGGACACTTTCCTCTTCCGCCTCTACCTGCTTTTCTTGGCCTCCTCCATCATCACAGTCATTGTCCTCTGGAACATCTAGGGGTCAAGTTCTAAGATGCCAGCACACTCCAGTGTCTAGATTTCCTCAGTTTCAACTGATCAGCCCAGACTCTGTTCCTCTGCTCCAATCTGCATACATAGTTTCACATGTGCCTGTGATCCCTGCTCCAGCCCTCCTTGGGCTTACATAGAACCATCACTGACTCTCTCAGAAAAGAACAATAGTTCCCCAGTAGAATGCAAAATGGTGCAGACATTTTAGAAAATAGTTTGGCAACTCCTCGAAGTGTTGAACAAAGAGTTCCTACATGACCTAACAATTCCATTTTTACATATGCACCCAAGAGAAATAAAAGCATATGCTCACATATGCTTGTAATCAAATGTTTATAGCAGCACTATTCATAATAAATAGCTAAACAATGGAAACAAACCAAATGTCTATCAACCGATGAATGGATAAATAAAATGTTATATATCCACACAATGGACTATTATTTGGCCATAAAAAGTAATGAAACACTGACACATGCTACAACATGGATAAGTCTTAGAAACATGCTAAGAAAAGCCGATCACAAAAATAAACACATATTATATAATCTCACTTATATTAAATGTCCAGAATATGCTGATCTATAGATATAGAAAGTAAAGTGATGGTTGCTTAGGACTCGGTGGGGAAAGGGGCAGGTGAATGAAGAATGACTGCTAATGGGTATAGGATTTGGGGGGAGATAATAAAAATGCTCTAAAATTAGACTGTGGTGATGATTATATAACTCTGTAAATATATTAAAAACCTTTGAATGTTATGTTTTAAATGGGTGAATTTTATGGTATATAAATTAGATCTCAAAAAAGGTGTTAAACAATAAATAAAATAAATAACCACCCCACACACAAAAAAATTCTCTCTGTCCACCACTTCCCTCTTGCTTATTCTCTCAGCCACTGCTCCCCACTGCCATTTCCATGACTCTCTGATTCCTGGATCCACATTTTCATCTTTTATCAGTGTCTTCCCTTATCCTCCTTCACCACTGATGATTCATGAGTGGCTCATGGACCTCAGCAATCCACTCACCTGTCAGTTCTTCCTGCTTCCTTGATGTTAATATCCGTACAGCTTCAGCTCAGAAAGAGCTTCTGCCATCTTTAACTATACAAAACCCTCACTGCCAAACCAGTTCACAGCTCCCTGATAAATGATGAGGATTCAAACATTACACCTAAGATGAATAGTTCCCAGAGCCTTGGACTATTTCACATGGGGATGAAGAAAGTTGGGGAAATGCAATTAAAAGCAACAGCCCTGCTTCATTTTTTGCAATTGAAGATGAAATACAGAGCTAGAGTAGCTGATAACCTATGTAATTTTATTAATCAATGTGACCCCCAATAAATCTAATAATAAATAGTGTTATTTATGTTTTTAAAAAAGAAGAATGTCAGTCATCTGGTCCCAAGAACAGCAGATTGAATGAGTAAATGAGTGAAGTATTCACTCATTCATTTATTCAATCTTTACTAAGTTTTTACATATATACTAAACACTTTTTCTAAGTGCTGAGGAAATGGCAATGAATAAGACAGACAGGAAGAGACTGCTTTTCTAAAGTAACCTAAATAAGATGATATCATATACTGATAATTGTTCTGAAGAAAATAAAACAGAGCAGTAGGACTGAGAATGACCCACAAATTAACCGGATATGCTAGGAAGGCCTCTCTAAGAAAATGACATTTGTGCCAGCCTGGAAATGAATGATAAGAATGACATATGCCCTGGGGTGCCATATTGGCGTACCTGTAAGAGAAGTTAGGATGAAACATAATAAGTACTACATTTATAGAAGAGATCTGGGTGCCAGAATCTTTGAATGAGCAAGGTGAGAAATTGGAGGGAGAGTCTTCTGTTGGTTATTTTGTTGCTATTATATAATATTTAAGAATTGCGAGGGTAAGCATTTCTAATCTACTCGAAAGGTTTAGAATAGTATCTTTCAAATAGTTTTGATCACATAATATATTTTACTATCCATGCATATAGTCTCACTCAAAAAATAACTGGTGATAATACAGAATTGAAAAACAACAAAATTAAAAGTTGCAACAAACATTGCTAGAATACATATGGATTTGCTTACTATATCTTATGTAAGAGAGTATGAGTTTGCATGTGTCTTTTTAATTTTAGGATAATGCCCCAAAACTTTAAATAGGTACTATTCTTATTGCACTTGATATTATATAACAAGTTATTTAGCTTGTGCTCTAAAAGTACATTACCATGTCATGTCACTACACAACCAGATTTGGGGAAGAATTTATATATACCTACTTTAACAATAAGAAATAGAGACTCAAACCACAAAGCAAAACTACTTTTGATGAAAATATGGATCACAACACCCTGAAAAGGAAATCAAACAATTCACTTGACATTGAATAGACAATGAGTAATGAAACAAAGCTAGCAGTTTATTACTAAAAAGCATAAGTAGCAGCTTGAGCATTTCAAGTCAAGGCTGCTGATGCACTGATAATAAAAGCCCTAGAAATTGAGAATATTCCGGTAGTCCCCATGTCTGCCTGCAAGCAGGAGCGTTGTGACTTTCCCAGAGGCTATGGGGTCTTAGTAGAATGTCAGATTGGAATATTGAGGACGCTCGGGTAATATGAAATTTTAGCTTACAAAAGCCTTATTTCAGCAATCCTGAATTAGCATGTCCATAGTGACAGGTAAAACTGAAAAGAAATCCTGAAGAAAGGACTTGGATTTGTTAGCCATTCGGGAGGCCCTCACCATCCTCAGGTGGGAACCCTGCTCAGGACCCTCTGGGATCGTTTGTGACCTTGGAACCTTAGGATGTGCAAAAGAGCATACTATGCATAGTGAACCTACATTATCCATATTTTCCTGATGAAAATTTGGACACATTGCCAGACTTTTTTCTGATTTTTAAAGTCAATTATATGAACAGCCTTATAAAAACCTATAAATAAAATTACATTCATGGACTTATATTCATGCCTTTATCAAAAAACAAAGTTACATAAAAATAAATATGAACATTGCAAAGAAAACAAAGAACACATTTACTAACATGTACCTGTAATTTTCATCATTGACCTACTGTTGAAGTGGATGAGTTGGTGAACTATTATTCTATTGGTCCTTGTTGAGCAAGAACTCTGCTTGTTTAACTATTAATGGGTCTGCAGTTAAATGGAGACATGATGACTTCTACAGTTTTCCTAAAAGGTTTAGGTCCTTCCTTGGTTTAGACATAGAAGTTATTTTAATAAAAATAGTCATCATTTACTGAGTACCTCCTATATATCGAGCCTGTTAAATTCATTATCTCATTTGATTCTCACAACAGTTTTATAAAGTGGATATTAACATTATTCCCAGTTAACAGATAAAGACATCGAAGTAAAAAGAAGATCTTTCAAGAGAATCAAACAGCAAGTAAATGGTAGAACTATTTACAACCCAATTTTGTCTAACTCTTAATCTTATGTTTTAACACATCTAGGTCATTGCCAAATAATGCAGAAATAATAATTATTGAATATGAAAAACTAGGCATTGGACTATGAATCCAGAATTATCTCTATCAAAGGACTCTCCCACCCCATTCTATTTGATAATTCTTAACTTCAAGGTGTTAGCTTTCTCTGGGGCCACCATCAGCATTTGGACTTTCCAGAGCGCCATGATTTCCTTGCCTCTCACTGGGACTCTCAGAAACTGGCTTGTTCACACTTATACAAATGAATGCATGTATAACTGCTGAAATCTTAATAAGCTCTATGGGATATAACAAGCAAAATCATGACTCTCATACAAATATAAAAATGAATATATATTAAAGAATTGATTGAAGTCATAGAATATGACAGAACCAGGCAGCTGTTAAAACTGGTTCAAAGGAAAAGTAAAAAAACACAAATTTATATAGAGTAAATATATTGAATTGTAAATAGAGGCAATTTTTCCACAGGAGGAGGTAAGTTTACTGAACTCTACAGGACAAGATAAAATTTGGATATTGAAGATATTAAACTTTTATCTAAGCCCTGTATTCCTAGAAAATAGCAATGAATAAGAAATCTCCTCAGTCTTTTGCTTTTTGAAACCTCTCTTCCTTTTGTGTTCCAGGAAATGATTGACTGAGAAGAACTGCCTTTTCCCGTATGACTTAGATAAGACTTGCCATACACTCTTTCTCATGACTTCCATAGGACTCAACAAATGCCTTCCTTGTTTACCTGTAACAAAGCCTAACACTAACTTTTCCCCTAATTTCTGAATCTGCTGACAAGACCAGACATATATCCTCCAACTCCTGGTTCTTTGTCACATGAACTATTAACTGAGATTAAAATTGTTTACTCCCTAAAACTGTCTGGACACGGAGATAAACATTTCCCATTCAACTGACTGAGATTGCCCCCATTAAAAAACAATCACAACTGTAAATCATTTCTTCTATAACTTGTCTACTTCTCACTTAAAAAAAAAAAGTCTAAGGCAAAACCGCCCTGCCAAGGTTCTCTGAACTACGGAGTTGGGTGATGTCCCTATTGCAATAAGCTGAATAAAATCAATCTTCTTAACAGTTTGGTCTTTGTCTTTGACATTATCTATCAGTTACCTGCAATTTTAAAAGAGCTGCAACATAGCTCAAAGACAATGAACAGAGCTAGAATCAGACAACTGAGAAAAGTTTCTATAGACAATGCATAGTTTTTCATTGAAGTACAAATATTTTTTCTATAATCTCCTCCCTTTTTATTAAAAATAATCTCAAAGGAAGATTATTCTTCATTACAAAATGTGGGTGGTCTCATAACATCAAGCTTCACTATTTACCTTGATGCAACAAGAGTGGTAATTTGCCATTTAAGCCTTCTTAAGTTTGCTTTGCTAAAAGTTTTCAAAAAACTCAAATTTGACTTTTAAAATCTTCTTGAGGCTAGGTAGCCACACCAAGAACTCACCACCAGGGTTCACCTGTAGTATCCATGGGGTGAATTCCTCTCTTCTTCAAGTCCTCCCAAATATCCGACACTGCCTGGGTCTGGCAGAAAGGGACCTTACTCACCTAGAAGGTGGAAACCCTATAAGCAGGATACCAGCCAGTTTTCCCGAAGGATTTGTAAGCATTGGCTCCACAAATATGACCTTAGTTCTGTAGAAATGTCTGGCTATATTTTGTTAAATGAGTGACATTCTTAACTATAACATTCTAGGCAATGCCTTGTTTGAATAACCAATGTTTCCTACTATGCCGTGGTTCAAGGGAAGACAGACTCTTATTAAATCTATCCCAATAACTGTATTGTTATGAAAACATTATGATTATATTGTCATAAAATTAAGAATATTCAGTAAGAGTTTCCAGATTTGGGAGGGATCAGGCAAGAAGAACGGTATCACTTACAAAAGTTTCATTCCAGTTTATAAAAGCAGAGTCTAAAAAAAGCAGTTATAATATAACTCATAAGTTGTTATGAGTTATGGATAGCTTAAGAGGAAAGATAAAAGGGCTTTGTTAAATATCCAGAAAACAGAATATTACTAAAACATTAACAATAGTTCAAACAAAAACCGTAATCATCCCTCATCAGTTCACTCAGTCTTATGTAATTAATTCTTATTCCACTGGGTCTTGGGCTAGCAGTTTCATAAACCCATTGGCTTCTCAACAAAAGTTCTAGAAATCCTGACTCATTTCACTAGTATGGGTTCAAAGTTGTTTAAGTGATGCCATCAGAAGCCTACACCATGAAGTATTTGGCATAGTTTTTTCCCACAGACTTTTGAGACATTCTGGCCTGCAGTTGATTGTCAAATTTTCAAGAAAAAACTACCTGGAGATGATGAAATATTTTAAATGGTTGTAGTTCACTTACTAGCTTCTTACTGATAATTTTCAAAAGTGAAAGAGCTGATAAAAATCTATTACAAAACGATAAAGATAACAAAAAAAATTGTTTTTTTCCGTGGCATGCAAAGAGAGATGATGAGGTCAATCCATAAAAAAGCTTTGAACAAAATAATTATAAGCATTATGATTAACTATTTTCAAGAAGACAGTGAATATTACATCTAATTTATAAAAATGGATGAACATAATCTTTACAAAGAAAAAATATTGAGACATAACATATAATTATCCTGACTTTATATATCATGAATATACCTAAGCTTGTTGTAAGACTTTACCAGGAACATATCAAGAATATCATGTAAAGAGATTCAGTAAGTCTTGTGTAACTCTTAAACACCTATACATTAATTAAACTACAATTTAACTATATTTGTATGTTAATTAAACTACTGTTAAACAATAGATCAGTGATATGAATCCCAAGTTGAAACCTGGAAGATGCTATGTTCAAATTTTAAAAGTAAAAATGTGATTATAGTTATATTAAAAAGATATAATGACTGAAATTATGACCAAAAGCTCAAACTACATGACTGAGAACTCTGCTGCCCTCTCCTGGACGTGGACAATCCATGATTCAGTTCTGGATTAAAGGAAAGAGGACACACGCAGAACTTCTAGACTTACTTTTGCTTTTTCTTCCTTCATTCCTTCATTCCAGGGGAGAAGCTTACAAGGGGTTACAGAGCCTAACAGCAGTAATACTGCCCAAAAAGAGAAAGTATAATTTTGGCATTAAAATCACCTTTTCTGGAGCCTGACAACCTGGGTTTGCCTTCCAGCTCTGCTTCTTACTAGTTCTGTGACCTTGACAAATTTCTTAGCATCCCTGAGCCTCTGTTTCTTCATCTAAAGAGTAGGGAGACGAACAGTTCCAGCTTTATAAGGTTATTTTGAAGATTAATTCTTACTCATGTTGTGGAACCACACACTCAGTAAATGTTAGCTAATATTACAAAACAAAAAAAAAGAGCAAAAATATATAAACTTAAATGTTTAATAGCAAGTGTTTTAGTTTAGAAATGATCTAAACATCCAATAAATACTCATTAATGCAATTTAGTCTCAATCTAGAGTTTTAGGTTACCTAACCTGTTTAGAAATCATCTTCAAGCAGACATACTACAAAACACATTTGAAATAAAATTTTGAATAACATAAAATAATAAAATAATTACTGTCAGAATAATTAATCAATTTGGTTAAACACAAATCTACATTTTTCATAATCTTAAAAATTAAGTAGAATAATAGCTTATTTAATGAGTAAATCTGCATGGATTTGGAAGAACATACTCAAGTAGAATAAAAATATAAGCTTGTAGTATACTTAATACTGACAAATCAAAGAAAATAGCACTTTTTATTAAACCAAATTAGTTAAACCAGTCTCATTTGCAAGAAATTTGCCTCAGTCACATGAACTTGAATTCTTAAAACAATTCAGTATCAGTTTCTATTCTCCTCTCCCCCCTCCCCCGCTGCCGCTTTAATCCCCACCCCCCCTTCCACTCCCAGACCTACCATTGTTGCTGTCTCCCCTTAAGAACTGGATCTCTGAAGGCAGGGCGTCTCCTCCCACACACTGAGCCAGTGCGCACCCTGGGTGGTGCACCCAGGGCAGACTCGTGGCTCCAACTGGGGCAGGAACCAAGGACCTTCTGTGTATAAAGCAGACATGCTAATCACTACACTATGGAGCCTCTGTATTAGTTTCTATAAAAAATACTTTTTAAATCATGCATATGGAAATATTAGAAGTTTAATTTTCTTATTTCCTGAAATGTTGAGAAATATTTATTTTGTATAATTGCTTATTTATTTCTATAAGCCAATCAGAACACAGCTCCTTAAAGAGAATTTATGATTGAATTTATTAATATCATCTAGAAGTAGAAAATATTTCACTTTCACACCATTAGAGGTAAAAGTCTTAGTCATAGGTCGAGTCCAGAGAATTATAAAACTCAGTGGCCCACACAAAAGAGCTGTTCTATCCCCAGTGGATATAAATTTTTCACTGATTTAAACTGAAAATAGACCTATACACAGACAGAAAAGATTAACAAACCAGAATCTCTCTCATTTTCCATCCAGCAGGGATAAGGTATCTATAAAACATCAATATATTTACAGAAATCATCAAATGGTCAGACCATAAAACCAAATTTTTAATGAGGAATAACTTATCAGGTCAAACAAATCACAAACAAGTTGAGTAGAAAGCAAAATTAAATTTGGAAAAACAAAGTCAGCAAAGTTTATTGCCTCTTTGGATTCACCTCTGGGAACCAAGATAATATGTGCCTAGGTTTATGCAGCCCATGAGGTAAATGAAGGTTACCTGGTTCTGTCAGGTGAAGTTGTTAGGCATCTTGGTGGAACTTCCAAAACTATTAAAAGACAATTTTAGAAAAAATAAAATCATGACTCTCATACAGATATAAAAATGAACGTGTTAAGGTTTCTATTTTCCTCATATGGTATTAGGGAACCAAGCACATGTTATAACTGGTTCAAGGGAAAAATCAAAAGAGCCTAAATTTATATGGAGTAAACAAACATTTAGATGAATTTCAAATAGAGACAAAATTCATTTTTCCAAAGAGAGGGAGGAAGTTAATTATATCTCTACCCCCACAGGAAGGAATTCACATATTTATCAGTTATCTACAACTTCCAAAGAGTTGCAAAATAGCTAAAGAACAAGAAACAGTGCTTAAATCTGATAGCCCTGAAGGGGCTTTTCCATTGAAACACACATTTTTTTTTACAACTAGTATTTATTCATTACCTACTTTTGCCAGGCATTGTGCTAAATGCTTCACAAGCTTATCTCATTTAATATTCACAGTAACCTTGACAAGTAGGTAGGTACTATTATTGAGAACATTTTGCAGACTGGGAAACTAAGGTTTAGATAGGTTAAGAAAACCATACCGGGAAGATCTTTTCTTCTCTTCCTTATAACTTTAATTGCTTCTATCTCTTATACATAAAGGCACTTAAAAACTTTACTGAGGTATATTTTACATATCATAAAATTTGCCTATTTCAAGTGTATAATTCAGTGATTTTTAGTAACTTTACTGTGATGCAACCATTAACCATAAATCAGTTTAGAACCCTTTCATTCCCCACAACAAAGAAATCCCTCTTGCCATTTACAATTGTTCCAAGTTCCACACCCAGACCCAAAAAATTACTAACCTATTTTCTGTCTTTATGGATTTGTCTTATCTGAACATTGCATATAAATGGAACGATATAGTGTTTTTGAAGTTCATTCATGATGTAGTATGTGTCAGTAGTTAATTTCTTTTAATTGGTGAATAGTATTCCATTGTATGGAAATATGACATTTTATCTAGTCATTCACCAGTTGGTGGACATTTAGGCTGTTTTCAGATTTGGGCTATTATAAATCATGTTGCTATGAATACCCATGTGCAAGTCTTTCTGTGGACATATGTTTTAATCTCTGTGGACTGTTAACTAAGAGTAGAATTGCTGGGTTGTCTCGTGGATTTTTGCTTAACTTTTCGAGAAACTTCCAAACTATTTTGCAAAGTGGTTTCACCACTTTACAAGACCACCAGTATGAGGTTTCCAACTTCTCCATGTCCTTGTACATATTGGTTATTGTCTGTCTCATTTATTGTAACCATTCTAGTGGGTATAAAATGGTCTTAATTTGTGGCCTTAATTTGTGTGTCACTGATGACTAATGACATTGGGCATCTTTTTATGTATGTAGGTTACATATACCATATTTGCACAATACTTCTACAGAGGTTTGGGACAGTACCCATAATCAAACACATTTATATTTCTGCAGAATAAAAACATATATACTGAATGAATAATCACACTATGAGGAAAAAATACAGATCATAAATAACTTTGTGTTACTTTAGGTTAGTTTGTGCTGCTAAATCAGTTCACCCCAAACCAACCAAATTTTTCTATTTTCAGGACTTTCTGAATTCCAGAATTGTGGATTAAGACTTGTGGACATATTTATAACAATGTAAGAATTGAATTGGCTACCTGACAGTGTTCAGATTTTTTGACATTTAATTAAATACTTATTAATTTTGATTTTTTTTTTATATTTTGTGCCATTAACTTTTTCCTGAATCTCAAATATTTGGAAGGCCACTAGAAGTCTCTCAGGCTCTTTGCACTGTCTCCAGAGCTTTATAGATTAGATAACCTTGGCTTTATGCAAAAGAGAGAAGGGACTCAGAAACAAGGACAAATACAAAGGAGCAGTATGAACTTGCAAGAATAGTGCAGGAATGTTAATGGCGAGAATGTGTTAGTACTTGGGAATAATGCTGAAATGAGGAAGGAGAACATTTACTCAGTACCTATGAAATGTCCATCACTGAGCTAACATTTTTCACTTGTCCATTGATAAATGGATGAATAAAGAAGATGTAGAACATATACACAAAGAAATATTACTCAGCTATAAAAAAAAACTTGCCATTTACAACAACATGGATGGACCTAGAGGGCACTATGCTAAGTGAAATAAGTCTGGCAGAGAAAGACAAATACCACATAATTTCACTTACATGTGGAATCTAAAAGACAAAATAAACAAAACAGAAACAAGCTCATAGATACAAAGAACAAACTGATGATTGCAAGATGGGAAGGGGTTTGGGAAGATGGGTGAAAAGAAGTAAAAATGGGCAGTTACAAAATAGTCACGGGGAGTATTAGTCAAGTAGAGCATAAGAATATAATCAATAATGTTGTTAATAACTATGTATGGTGTCAGATGGACACTAGATTTAGCAGGATGATTACTTCATAAATTATATAAATGTCTAATCGCTATGGTGTACACCTGAAACTAATGTAAAATTGTATAGCAACTATAATTAAAAAATTAAGAAATATATTTTTAAAGAAGTGTTTTTAATTTCAAAATGTATGGGCGTTTTAAAATTATTTTTGTTATTGATTCCCAACTTAATCATGCTGAAGTTAGAAAACATGTTTTGAGTTAATGCCTGTCAAACTTCAATGTGCACATAAATTCCCTAGGCCTTTTGTCAAAATGCAGACTCTGGCTCAGGCAATCTGGAGCGGGGCGTGAGCTTCTACATTTCTAACAGGCTTTCAAATGATGCTGCAGCTCTGTGGACCCTATTTTTCAAGGAAAGGGTCTGTATAATACAAATTCTTTGAAATTTGTTGATTTGTGTTTTGTATAGTTAATGTTCACAAACGTTGCACAGGCATTTGAAAATAATGTATACTATCGCATAATTGGGTGCAGTGTTCTGTATAAATCCATTAGATCAATATGGCTGAGATATTTGTCTTCTGTATTCTTCATGTATCTGATTTATCAAATACCAAGAGAAATATATTTGAAATATCTTGCTATAATAGATTTATCGATTGTTTCTTATAGTTTGTCAATTTTTACTTCAAATGTTTTGAAGCTTCATTTTTAGGTGCACAGAATTTGAAATTTTATCTTCCTGGTAAATTAAAGCTTTATCATTAGAAAGGGACCATTTTAATTTTTAGCAAAGCTTACCAGCAGATTTGTTTGGGACCGCATTTGCCTGATATATCTTTTTTCTTTCAGCTTTTCTGAGTCCTTATGTTTTAGGTGTGTTTCTTATAAATAGTATACTTTATTTTTTGGTTCAGTCTTTACAAGAATACTAAAAAGGTCTTGGAATGTTTTCATTTTAATCATTTCTTTTCTGGCTTACATATCTAAGTAATTTAGTACTTTCTTCAACCCCCCAATTTAGACATTGATTTATTATATATCATCATCAATATTTGTTTAGGCTTACACATTTACAATGTTTTTTTACTAGACCTTCCACTTTGTACCTCAGACCTTTGTTCTGGAATTTTCTCCTCTGCTTGAGGTATCTCTTTTAATAGTACTGTTCAATATGCTATTCAAAATGGTGGCAATATTCTATATCTGCACTGTCCAGTATACTAGTCACTAGCCACATGTGCTTATTAACCACTTGAAATGTGGTGAATATGACTGAATTACTGAATTTTTAATTATATATAATTTTAATTTTAATAGCCATATGTAGTTAGTGGCTACTGCACTGGAAAGTATAACTTTAGAAGGCTCATTAGTAAGGTTCTAATGACCAATTTTCTTAGTATCTTTTAATCTGAAAATGTATTTACTTTATACATGTACTTGAAAGATAGTTTCTCTAGGAAGACAATTCTAGGTTGATAATATTTTCTCTTAACTATTTGAAGAAGTTATGCCGTTCTCTTCTGGCTTCCCTTTTTGCTCTAGTGGAATCAATTTAATTTTTATTCCCCTTTAAGAAATATATATATACTGTCTCTCTGGCTGCTTTAATTTTTTATTTATTTATTTTTATTTTTATTTTTTTTGTCTGTGGTGTTCTGCAGTTCTGCTACTACAAGCACCACAGTGTTGCTAATATCCTCTGGCTCACCAGACTCAGGATCTCCTTCCTCTCCAGGCATGGGGGAAGTTCTGGTTATTTCTGCTGGTTGATTCTTTAGGAGGGAGCTCCCACAACAGAACTCTTGGTAACTAGTGACCTACTTGTACGGTGACTAACCATTTCAGTCAGTGCTCAAACTGGTATAGTCCTGAGCAGTTGGTCATCTGAACGGCTTCCCCTCCTTCATACACAGCCCTCCCCATTTTGGAGCACACATGTTCCTTGGGGGAGGTTGGATAGAGTAGACCAGGCACAGTGTCACACTGTTCTCTCAATCTCTACTCCATATTGATTCAAGACCATGATATTCAGGCTGATACTTTTTTCCTCTTGGTGATGCTATCTCAAGAACCCTATTGGCTTTCTCCAGTCCAGCTCCATCTAGGAAGCTCAAGCTCTCTTTAAGAAGGATATTCTGTATACATCTGGATCTCACAGTATCCAAGTCAAATACTTTCCCAAGGGCTTCATGTACATCATTTATATGGCTAGGCTCCTATTTTACAGTTTGGGAACACTCCATATCGAAAAGTACCTGAGTGGTCTAAGACAATTGGTGAGTAGGCTGATGCACAGCATAACAATGACCTCTAGGGGATGACATTGTCTAACTCCACAGACCACCCTCCAGCATCTTAACAAAGTCCAAAGTATTACTGTATATATGTTAGTGATGTTTTTTTCCTTAAGTTTTTGAGTGAAGTTTATTTTGAATAATTATAACATGTTTTGATTGCACTGTAGAGAAATTTTAAAGGATATTTTTCCCTTAATTCTGAGTCTAGGAAACAAAGAGGATTATTATAGATTATTATGTCTCTGGAGGCCAGGTATGTCTTCAGAAGTGATAGTGAAGATTCCAGGGCAAAAAAAAAACCAGAATGAGAGAAAACTCAGAATTTTAGTTCTTCTTTCATTTCTTAGCATGCTAGGATATGAACAGTAAAACTCAGTTATCCCATAGTGTATTTAGAAACTTCCACTTTCAGAACAACTCCAGACCCAAAAGTAACAAAATAAATAAATAAATAACATTCATGGCAGCAAACAATCAGTTGTGATCACTAAGAAACAACTGAACCTAGTCAAGAAGCATGAAAGGCCTTAAGATTTATGTTCCAAGTGCTCTGATTAATCAGTTTGATGCATGCAATCACCATAGCCCTGATTCTTTAGCAATGCCTAGAAAAGATCAGATCATATATTAAGAGTGCCCAGGAAAGGAGATTACCTACCACTATTTTGACATCTTTATAGGTTGAACCTAAAGAGGAACAAAGTGCCGTTTACAAGTTAGTAGAAAACAGGGGGAATGCTTCATGACATTGGATTTGACAAGATTTCTTGGGTATGACACTGAAAGTACCAGCAACAAAATTAAAATTGGATAAGTTGGACTTCATCAAAATTTAAAACATTTGTGTAGCAAACACTATTAACAGAGTAAAAAGGCAACCTAGAGAAATGGAAAAAAATATTTAGAAATCATATATCTGAGATTGATATGAGATTGATATACAGAATATATAAAGAATTCTTATAACTCAACAACCAAAAGAAAGGGGGGCAAAAGGCTGAAATAAACCTGCCAAAGGTGTTTTACAAATAGCCAATAAGCCATGAAAAGATACTCAATGTAACTAGTCAGTAGAGAAATGCAAATAAAAATCAAAATGAAATGACACTTCATACCCTTTAGAATGGCTATTATAAAATGTAAAAAAAAGAAAATAGCAAGTGTTGATGAGAATGTGGAGAAATTGAAACCCATGTGCATTGTTGGTGGGAATGTAAAATGGTACAGCCACTGTGGTAAATGTATGACAATTCCTCAAAAAATTAAACATAGAATTACCATATGATCCAGCAATTCTACTTCTGAATATATGCCCAAAATAAGTGAAAGCAAGAACTCAAACAGATATTTATACAACCATGTTCACAATAGTTTAAACATGGAAGTAACCCAAGTATGTTCATTGATGGATAAATGGACAAGCAAAATGTGATGTGTACATACAATAGAGTGTTATTCAGCCTTAAAAAGAAAGGAAATTCTGATATATGCTACAACATGTATAAGCCTTGAAGATGTTATGCAAAGTTAAATAAACTTGTCACAAAAGAACAAATGTTATATGATTCCATATATATAAGGTTTCTAGAGTAATTAGATTCATAGAGACATATAGTACAGTGGTAGTTGCCTGGGTCTGGGAGGAGAAGGAAATGGAAGTTATTGTTTAACAGGTACAGAGTTTAAGTTTTGCAACATAAAGAGAGTTCTGTGGATAGACGGTGGTGATGGTATCACTACAATGTGAATGTCCTTAATGTCACTGACCTGTACACTTAAAAATGGTTAAGACAGTAAATTTTATGTTTTGTGCATTTTACTACAATTAAAAAACAAAACCAAAAAACATGAGCCTCAGCTTGGGAGAGCCCAAAATCACTTTTATTTATTTGTCTGAAGCCAATGACTAGCAACAACTCACTGACTAGCAATAAATAGTCATTCATTCAGCAAGTATTTCTTGAGCATCTGCCATGTGTCAGGTACTCCTCTGGACACCTGGGATACAGCAGCGAATAAAAAAAAGCCCTGATTTTCACAATGCTTACATTCTAGACTGATTGATATTCAAGACTCATTTTGAAACCTTAAATCTCATATATTAATTTATAAAAAGAACCAGAACTAAGTGTTGGCCAAAGAAATAAAGCTGGTATTTTAACATATGAAAAGGTGTTCAACCCCAGTCAAAATAAGAAAAATGCAAATTGAAACTACACTCCCCGTCCCCCGCCCTCTGGGTTAGCAGGAAGCCCAAACTGTTGACAACACACTCTGTTAGTGAATCTGTGGGGAAACAGGCACTCTCATACATTGCTGGTGTAAGGGCAAAATGGCACATTTTCCATGGACAGCAATTAAGTAATAACACCATGAGCAATTAAGCCTCATCAGACTTCCCAGTGAGTTTAACAGCATATCCCCTGCCATAGGAATTGTACCTAATTTGAACCAGTCACTCTGCTTTAAGAAGGGATTCTAAAGAGTAAATGCAAATATATAAAGACATCAAAAGGAGGATGCTTGCTGCAGCATTATTAGTAATAGCAAAAACTGCAAAAAAAATACAAATGTTTATTAACCGAGAAATGATTGGATAGATAATGGTATATTCATACTACAGAATAGAATCATTGAAAATAGCTAGGTTTGCCTACATTCCACTATATATTAAATAAAAATTAAGTTGCAGACAAAAATGTATCATCATAATAATAGCTAATATTTAATTGTGTTGACAATGTGTCAAAAGGTATTCTAAGGACTTTTCACATATTATCTCATTTAATCCTCACAACAATCTTATGAAATTAGGTGCTATTATGATCCCATTTCAAAGATAAGGAAGTCCAGGCATAAAGAGATTAAACATCTGGTAAATGACTATAGCCTAGAATGGAAACTAGACACTCTGGCTCTAGAGTACCAGCATACAATCATATAGTCTCTAAACACAAGTCTATGTTTAAATATGTGTATATGGTTTATGTGTGTTTAGGCATATACTATAGTTATAGACCTAAATATATAAACTTGAGGGGGAAATGGAAGGAATATCCACCAAATTATTAATATGGTTAAAACTCTAGGGGTTGAGCAGGATGAAAAAAGTAGAGAAAGGAATTTTTATTTCTTTATGTGGTTTGTGTGTGTGATTATGTATTGGTAGTTTTCAATATCTTTCCACTAAGTGCTTTCCTCCCATTTTTTTATTGTGGCAAAATATCCATAACATAAAATTTACTATTTTAACCATTTTTAAGTGAACAATTCAGTGACATTCTGTACACTCACATTGATTCACTACCATCACCACCATCCATCCACGAGCTCTTTTCATGTTACAAAATGAAACTCTATACTCATTAAATAATAACTCTCCATTTCATTCTCCCCAGCCTCTGGCAACCACTGTCTGTCTATATGAATCCGACCACTCTAGATACCTCATATAGGTGGAATCATACAATATTTGCCTTTTTGTGAGTAGCTTATTTAATTTAGTGTAATGCCCTCAAGTTTCATCCATGTTGTAGCATATGTTAAAATTTCTTTACTTTTGAAGGCTTATAATATTCTATTGTGTATATATATACCATATTTTGCTTATCTGTTTATCTGTCAGTGGGCACTTGGATAGCTTTCATGTTTTAGCTGCTATGAATAATGCTGCTATGAACATGGATATACAAGTATCTGTTTCAGTCCCTGCCTTCACTTCCTTTGGATATATACTCAGAAGTGGAATTGCTGGATTATGCAGTAATTTTATGTTTAATATTTTGAAGAATCATCATACTGTCTTCCACAGCACCTGAACCATTTTATATTCCCACCAACAATGCACAAGGGTTCCAATTTCTGCACATCCTCACTAATACTTGATATTTTCTGGTTTTTGATAGTAGCCATTTCATCAGGTATGAGGTAATATCTCATTGTAGTTTTGATTGGTAATTCCCTAATGATTAGTGGTGTTAAGCATCTTTTCATGTGCTTATTGGCCATTTATATATCTTTTTTGGAAAAATGTCTATTCAGGTCCTCTGCCCATTTTTGTTTGTTCTTTTTTTGCTGTTGTTGTTATTGACTCAAGTAAGTTTTGAAACAAAACAAAACAAAAAGTTAAGAAGTTGAGAGAAAAAGATTCTCCCTGAGACCCATTCACTAAAACCTTATCTAATCTGTTACCTGTTAGAATGTGGCCTGGATTTACCCTACCACTCAGCACTTTCAAATGTCTCAGGAGTCATTTAAAATTATCTACAATTGTACCTACTTTCCACACCCCTCACCACTCCCATCCTCACCTCTATCCCACCCTTTCCTGCACACTCACCCACGGACAAATCATTAGTCCTGTTTAATCACTCTTTTTTTTCTCTCTTTCTGTCTGTGGGTTTGCTAGACCGTCAAACACCATCCTCTACAATGTACATTCATTCAATTGAAAACTTTTACTAAAATGCCTCTCCCTTCCCTTCTCCAGGCTAAATTTTCCAAAATTCTTAAGAAATGGTTTTCTCTCAGCATTATCATTAAATAATAGAGGGAAGAAATTACAGACTCTTGGTTCCACAAGGAGGGGAATTTAGTACTGCTAGTCAAGCCGCAAACGCCTCATAGAAACAACGTCAGCCTTTCCAACTCCAAATCCCGACGTGAAAGGCAGGCATGGGTGGAAGAAAAAGTTTGCTGGAACTCTGCAGGATCAGCCGATCTGGAATTCAGACTGTTCTCCTGCAGGAAATGCGCTGTGCTTTGCTGGAAAACTTCTTGATTACCAAATGACGCCTGAGTTGCTTTGCCTCTCTTCCACCGCGTCGCACGGTCCCGCACTTATTCGCTGCAGCTTGCGCCTGTTTCCCCAAATCCGGCTGCGCCTCTAGAGCCTCCGACCTTTGCGCTCACAGCCCCTTCTGGAAAGCCTGCTGCTTAACTCCCCTCCTACTCAACTTTATGGTGTTTTTTGGATCCACGCCCCACCCCCAGTTCCGTTCTGATTAAGACAGAGTAGGGTTTCGATAAATGCTGATAGGCTGAATAAATGAATATTTGAAAATATGAAATAGTAATTTTTATCACCCACATACCTTGTCAGATAGACTGCGAAACTATGAAGTCACAGATTGGGTTTCAATACCATTTATTCCACTTAATAGCTGGGCAATCCTAACCCCTCTTAGAGTTCAAGAAATGTTGAACGAATAACTAAAATGTCTCGCAGAGACGTGTGACGAATTAAATGAGATGATGCTTGTTTCGTTTCTGGACACTATTATTGCTCTCCCTACTAAACCATGTTTTGTGATTATGTAGACTGTGAGTTCCTTGAGGGTAGGGGATGTCTGACTCGATTCCGAGCTCCCCCTGGTGCAGGGTCACATTACGCAACCAGAAAGACCGAGGACTACAATTTTTGACATGGTTGGGGCGAGAACGATTACATATCCCGAACGGATATTGCCCCTTCGCAGAGACAAGTCCCACCATCCCGCAGCAATCTCAGTTTGCTCGTGTACAAGTGAAGGCCTACTTGCAGATCCAGTCTGCGGTCCACAGGACCTCACGCCCAGCGTTTCAACCCGTCAAGTTCGCAGCGGCCGCGTTCCACACCCGGCTCCAAACAGCTGAGACTTCCGACAGGGCGGGCGCCTAGGCAACACGCACGCGCACTCTTCTCTCCTCGTCTCCACCCTCCCTCCCTTCCTTAGTCCTTCGCGTTTCGGTCCTTTTTGTCCTCTACTGCGTGCCGTGTCAGTTTCCGTGCGGAAGTGGTGGCCGTGAGAGAAGAAGATGGCGGCCACTGTGGTAGCGCTGCCTGGAGCGATCGCGAGTCGGGCCAACAAGCGCAGTGGCAGCGGGCCGGGAGGCGGTGGAAGCGCTGGGGGAGCCAAAGGGGCGGAGGAGGAACCGCCGCCGCCTCTACAAGCCGTTCTGGTGGCGGATAGCTTCAACCGCCGCTTCTTTCCCATCTCCAAGGACCAGCCTCGGGTGAGCACCGTGCGCGAGAGCAACCAGAGGGCGTAGAGGTGGTGGAGCTGAAGCAAGTTATCCTTTCGGCTGCCTAGTGAGGGAGGACGCGTGCCCACCCTCTATCCCTAAATCAAGTGTATGTGGTTAGGAGAAAGGTGTAGAAACTATCTAAAGCCTAAGTGATGGCCTGACCAAGTGAGTGGCTGGCAGATTTGGGCACTCGTAGTGCTTCCTACCTTTGGTTTGGAAGGCATGCAGAGGGCTAAATGCAGAAGCAGTGCTTGTGAGAAGCCTTCACGCGGGGATTTATCGCCCCAAGAGAAGGCTGCAATGCTTTTAACTATCGGAGGAAAAGGGTAGTCATATGCCTAAAAAAGAACAGAGTTGTCTGATCCCATAGTAACAGCTGTTTTGGATCTCAATTTTTTCCTGCCAGGTTTTAATGACAGCCAGTGCCATCTGTCTAAAGGAGGACAGAATGGGTTTATTGGCTGGTTGCCCGCAGCCCCTGTATTGTTGTCTAGACACTGGGGAATTGGACTGAGCTAGTGGGATTGCTAGGTCACTCAGCAGTCCCTGGTTCAAAGAAAAGGACCTGCATTCAGTTCAGGGAAAATCTTCCCTTACTCCCCGCCCCTCTCCCCTCA
The DNA here is from genome assembly GCA_004027375.1 of Macroglossus sobrinus. NCBI lineage: Eukaryota > Metazoa > Chordata > Mammalia > Chiroptera > Pteropodidae > Macroglossus > Macroglossus sobrinus. Next base: position 42,684 of record PVKZ01002088.1, read on the forward strand.
AAAAAAGCCTAACGGCTGTTCTTTTTGCTCAAGTGATTGGGGTTGGCTAGCCCCTGACTCTTAGAAAGGAATCAAGAAAGGAAATACCTTAGTAGTGTTTAATTTTCTGGAGATACGAGTGATTTCCAGTATTCTCCTTTGCCAGGGGTGGTTACCTAGTCTGTGGCAGTTCTGAGCTAAGCAAGTAGAAACTATGCTCACTACATCCAAATTGCAACACTCTAGACTCTAATGGTTAGAGAATGCCATGAAAGTTAAAGGCAGAAACCTGAATACTTTTAAATGGGAAAGATAAAACTGTAGTGTTTGGAAACACTGATATAAGAGTGAGAATTGTGGTTATGGGGGAAGTGTACTCAGAGGGCCCCCACATATTCAAAACTTCATTTTTTTTTTCATCTCCTACTCTCCAGGTCCTCTTGCCCCTGGCCAATGTGGCACTAATTGACTACACTCTGGAATTTCTGACTGCCACAGGTGTACAGGAAACTTTTGTCTTTTGTTGCTGGAAGGCTGTTCAAATCAAGGAGCATTTACTGTAAGGCCCTGCAACTTTACTTTGTGTGTTTCACCATTTTTTTCATTTTCAAATAAGGGGAAATCATAAGGGAAAATATGTCTATTTAGATTACATCATAAGATCTAAGGGTATTCTATTCACTTATCAGGAGGTGAGCAACTGAAGCTATGACAAAATTAAAGAACAGCAGTTGGGTTTCTTCTGAATTTCGTTTATAAAGTTTGGTTCTAGTGGGTTTTGCTTTTTATTTAATGGCTCCATGTGGGAAAGTTATTAGAGTGACATCTTTGTTTTTCCACTGAGCCTCTAAATATGAGCTCTTCTTCATCTTTATATTCCCAGTGCCTAGCTTAGTATCAAACACATAGTATGCACTTAACAAACGTTTGGTAAAATCTTCTTGAAAAGTGTGAATTTCAGGATTTATGGAAGCTTAGGAAGTAATCATTAGGTTATTAGCACAGTCTTCATTAGATAGTTGCTAAACTTGGTCTGAAATTTAGAAGAAGAGTGGCATGAAAAGTGTGTTCCCAGGATACTTTGTATACCCTGTCTGGGGAGAGGGGTCAGGCTATGGAGAGGAAATAATATGTTTCTCCAACCCATAAAACAAGACTGGTGACACAAGATGCTGAAACCATTAATTATAGTTCATAAATTTCTGTGAAGTTGACGCTGGCAGGAACCCAAAAAAGCCATAGAGAAAGAGTGAGAATGTTGAGTGGGGGAGAAAAACAGGGAAGTGCTACAAGATTTTTATGCTTGATTTATTTATTTTCCTCACCCCCTTCCTTTAGGAAATCTAAGTGGTGCCGCCCTACATCCCTCAATGTAGTTCGAATAATTACATCAGAGCTATATCGATCACTGGGTGATGTTCTCCGTGATGTTGATGCCAAGGCCTTGGTGCGCTCTGACTTCCTGCTGGTGTATGGGGATGTCATCTCAAACATCAATATTACCAGAGCCCTAGAGGAACACAGGTCAGGATGGGAAAATGGTAGGGACAAAGGTTTGGGACCAGCAGAACCCTGAGGCTGCTTTTCTGCAGCACTCTCCTTCCTATCCTTTATAGGTTGAGACGAAAGCTAGAAAAAAATGTATCAGTGATGACAATGATTTTTAAGGAGTCATCCCCCAGCCACCCAACTCGTTGCCATGAGGACAACATGGTAGTGGCTGTGGATAGTGCCACAAATCGGGTTCTCCATTTCCAGAAGACCCAAGGCCTCAGACGATTTTCTTTTCCTCTGGTATGTGGGTATCTGGGTTTCTTGAGGTGGAAAAGTGACAGGCTCCAGCAAGAGAGATGGGTTAAAGGCCTTGTGACTTCTCCCCACAGAGCTTATTCCAGGGCAGTGGAGATGGAGTGGAGATTCGCTATGATTTACTAGATTGTCATATCAGCATCTGCTCTCCTCAGGTGAGCTCTTTGCGGCCAGGGCTGTATTATTAAAGAGTCAAACTCCGAGAGTGTGTTATTGCCCCCTTAGAAGGCCAGGGTATATTTCTTCTCCTTCATTCTCTTATCTGTTCTGCAGCAATAGGTGCTGTCACCTTGACTCCAATATTGGGAACCTCTTTGGGATTCTGGTCGTTGTCCTGCTGTCATAAATAAGATCTAATAGGTCTCTTGGGGCTTTACTTTGCTTTCAGAGAATAATATTTAACCTTGGCCCCACTCAACTCCCCACAGGTGGCTCAACTCTTTACAGACAACTTTGACTACCAAACTCGGGATGACTTTGTACGAGGCCTGTTAGTGAATGAAGAGGTAAGAAAAGGCTTCCAATGCCTCTTTTAAAAAGGGCTATGATTTCATCTCATGTGGATAACTTTGGGCCCCCTTTGTGTTTTATTGAGCCTTAGTAGGAGGTAAGAGAAGGCTTCCAATGCCTATTTTAAAAAGGCTATGATTTTATCTCACATAGATAACTTTTGGTCCCCTTTTATGTTTTATTAAGCCTTAGGAGAAAGGAAAATTGCTGGGGTTGGGAGCAAGCAGTACACAAAAGTCTCAGGCCATTTGGCCGTGACATTGAGAAACAGATGGGAAACTTAAGAAGATTAGAAAAATGTTGTACCTGGGTGCGTTCTTCCTCTGTTGCTTGCTTGGGCAACCTCCCTTTCCTTGTCCTCATTCAGATCCTGGGGAACCAGATCCATATGCACGTGACAACTAGGGAATATGGTGCCCGGGTCTCTAACCTACATATGTATGCTGCTGTCTGCGCTGATGTCATCCGCCGATGGGTTTATCCTCTCACCCCAGAGGCAAACTTCACTGACAGCATGACCCAGAACTGTACCCATTCCCGGCACAACATCTACCGAGGGCCTGAGGTCAGCCTGGGCCATGGCAGCATCCTGGAGGAAAATGTGCTCCTGGGCTCTGGCACTGTCATTGGCAGCAATTGCTCCATCACCAACAGTGTAATTGGCCCTGGCTGTCATATTGGTAAGCACAGATGGGGAAGTCAAGCCAGCCATCCTAGGAGCAGAAACCTGGGAGGCCTCATGTCTCCAGAGAAGGATACAGAGGGATAGTCCTAGAGAATAAGGAAGTAGAGTGGCTACCTTAATAAAGGAGGGAACAGGGATGCAAAAACAGTAATGCTTTAATTTGTGGCCTGTGAGCCTCTTATTGGTGACTCTTCACATTTTAGGGTACCCTATATTCATATTCAAGAACAAGTGGATAATTAACGCACAATAATAACATCTGTTTAGTGCATTACAGCTTACAAAAGGCTTTTGTGTACATTGTTTCATTTAGTCCTCACAAAAACCTTGTGAGATAGGTATTATTTATCCCCAGTTTATAGATAAGTGAACTAGTTCAAAGAGGTGGTATTGCCCGAAGTCATAGCTAATAAGAGGCAGTGCTAATTATTAAATCCATTGTTCTTTTTACTCTGCTGTAACTGCTTGTTTAGTCTCTTGGTAACTCACTTTGGTTGTAGAAATGTGATGCTTCTAATAGAACTGCCCCTTTAAAAGGACAGCGATAAGATTCTAATTCTAAAATGTACAAGAAAAGGTGGTATAATTTGGTTCTACTTTTAGTTATGGATATGATTCTAATAAGGCTCTTAAGGTCAAGGGGTCCCCAGAAATCTTGAAGGTTTTCAGGTTCTTAAGTCCTGTATATTGTTTGTAATTGTTGTAAACTTGGTGGAAGATGATAAAGCTGAGCAATGTCCTGTCCTCAATCCTGAGCTTAGAGAGGGAAGAGGGTGTTTCTGGTTAATTGAGAGATGGAGTATTTGAGCTGGGTGGGAGCTGTGCTGGTGTCAGTCAGCTGTGTCTTCCAGGAATTGCCCTGGTCTGGAGTTGGAGCCCTGATTGACCAGGAGTCCTTCCTGTCCTGAGCCAGGTGATAACGTGGTGCTGGACCAAGCCTACCTGTGGCAGGGTGTTCGAGTGGCTGCTGGAGCACAGATCCATCAATCTCTGCTTTGTGACAATGCTGAGGTCAAGGAAAAAGTTACACTGAAGCCACGCTGTGTCCTCACTTCTCAGGTGAGACCTGCTCCATACTACATGCAGGCCCCAAGCTGAGTGCTGGTCATGCTGAGCCAGAAGGGGCCTACATCCACTTATAATTCAGTCTGAATTGAGAGTCCAAATCCAATGGTTTCAGTTGCCTTCTACTTGACTTCATAAAAAAAGTCACTTTCTTTGTCAGGATGTACTTACTTTTCCCCACTAAGGATATGTGCCACCCACTCCTTTTTTCTCCCTAGGTGGTAGTGGGCCCAGACATCACACTGCCTGAAGGCTCGGTGATCTCTTTACATCCTCCAGATGCAGAGGAAGATGAGGATGATAGCCAGTTCAGTGATGATTCTGGGGCTGACCAAGAAAAAGAGAAAGTGAAGCTGAAAGGTGTGAGACTTAGCATTTGTGGGGCATCTGTGTGTCTCAGCCTCATAGGAAAAACAGTGTTTTCTTCTGGAGGGATTGATCCTTCTGCTGGACTTTTGCTAAAGGTCAATGTCTTTCCAGGTTACAATCCAGCAGAAGTCGGTGTTGCAGGTCAGGGCTACCTCTGGAAAGCTACAGACATGAACATGGAGGAAGAGGAAGAACTACGGCAGAATCTGTGGGGTGAGCTGGACCTTTTTTTCTGTCACTCCCCTCCCCCCATCTAAATCGGAATATTTTGAAGGAGAGTGAACTCTTCAGAATCAGACTACTTGTTTATTGCTTTTTTCCTGCAGACAGGACAGATATATGGCTCTCTCTCAATGGCTCTTTCCTTATTTTTCTTTTCTCTCACCGTATATGGGCTCAGGACTCAAAATCAACATGGAAGAAGAGAGTGAAACTGAAAGTGAGCAAAGTATGGATTCTGAGGAGTTAGACAGCAGGACAGGCTCCCCACAGATGGATGACATCAGAGGTGAGTGGTCAGGGGAGCGGTGGCCTAGGACAAAAGTGGAAAACCTCCAGTTTATTCTTTATCTGGATCAACTGGCCAAAGACTTGCATTCTTCCCAGGAAAGTTTTGGTATAAAGTTAGGATTAGATAATTTAATGCATTCTAGAGTAATGTTGGCCTATGAACTTATTTTTCCTTTGATTTTAGTGTTTCAGAACGAAGTCCTGGGAACACTACAGCGGGGCAAGGAGGAGAACATTTCTTGTGACAATCTAGTCCTAGAGATTAATTCTCTCAAGTAAGAGCCCCTCCCTACTTCCTTCTTCAGGCAGGTAAAGGTTCTCCCCTGTTTCTTCCCTAAATAGGAACCTGTTCCCTTGACATCCCAAATGGACAAGGCCAGTAGTATTTGGAGCAAGGAGAGCATTAAGTTCTAGCCTCAGCATAGACTTCCTCCTTCTGAAAATCATTCCCTTCTGTGTTGTTCCATTTGACTTCCTGTCCCCAATGTTCTGCCATAGTTAGTCCTACAGCATGCTGAAAGGGTCAATGAAGGCCCTGGTGTCACTACTCTCTCCCCACAGGTACGCCTATAACATAAGCCTAAAGGAGGTGATGCAGGTACTGAGCCACGTGGTCCTGGAATTCCCCCTGCAACAAATGGATTCCCCACTTGACCCAAACCGCTACTGTGCCCTGCTGCTTCCTGTGAGCAAAGACTGGGGCTGAGTACAAGGGATTGGGTGGAAGTAGATACACATCCTTGCTGTTCTTGACTTTAAAAGAAATCAGGAGTAGAATGTCTTGTGGGATATTAGTTACTTATGGTTCCTTTTTTCTCACCTCTGGAAGCAAATTGGATTCTAGAGCAGCCTTGTCTGGTCCAGGGGAGTCAAGTTAGGTTCAGTCCTGAGTGGCCTCTGAGACTTCAGGTTTTAGACCATACCAGACCCCAAAGGTATACCCAGAATAGACCTGGAATTTCAGAGTCTCTGACTGTAAGTGATTTGACCCAGAATGAGATCAACCTTTAGGCTAGGAATAAGTATTTTGGAGCAGCCCTCATATCTGACCCCCTTTCATATTCCCCAGGGAACCTTTTTCCCCAACCCTGACTGCTAGCAACTCCCAAGTTCCTCTGACATGATTCTACACGAGAGAGATACGTGTCTTCCCATATCATGAAAGACCCATGTTATCAATATTGATTTTCTTTGCTGTTTATGTGTAGGTACATGCTCAGGAATATATTTCAGCTCCCTTTTCCTTTCTTCCATAGCTACTCAAGGCCTGGAGCCCTGTTTTTAGGAACTACATAAAGCGTGCAGCTGATCATTTGGAAACATTGGCAGCCATTGAAGATTTCTTCCTGGAACATGAAATTCTTGGCACATCCATGGCCAAGGTGAATACTACCTCAAGTCTCATAGACCTGCATTTGCTTTGAAACAGGCTTTGGTGACCTCCATGGAGACACAGAACAGGTTGACATGAATCCAGTATTGAGTTGGGTTAACAGCATTGTCTATTCTTACTATTGTTCTTGCTGCTGGGATAGTACAGCTTGCCTAGGAAGGTAGCCATTTGGAAGTTACCCTGGGAATGTGCAAAGCACTACCCAGCAATCATTTCAGAAGTTATACCTGTCCCAGTACCAGAATGAACAGCTGACTCTTATCTGTTTTGGAGGAGGCTGCTCAGTGTGTAGAAGGAAGCTGAGGACCTGGTAGAGAGAAATACTAAGACCTTTCCTCCTCTTCCACTGTTATCCATTATATCTTTCTGAATCTGCAAAGTCTCTGAGATCTCTGCTGGACTTCTGCAGGTACTGATGGCTTTCTACCAGCTGGAGATCCTGGCTGAGGAAACAATCCTGAGCTGGTACAGCCAGAGGGATACAGCCGACAAGGGCCGGCAGTTGCGCAAAAACCAACAGGTGAGTCAAGCTGCCCTCTCACCATGGTGGTTGTCTGGTTCCCTGCCCTTGGCCCTAGATTGCAGGGTGGTTGGTTTCTGGGGCTCTGTGGTGGTTTAAGATGCTTATCCACTAAGGGGAACAGGAGAGTTATGTGCCCGCCCCTCAGCTCTCGACTATGCTTCCTTACAGCTGCAGAGGTTTATCCAGTGGCTAAAAGAAGCAGAAGAGGAGTCATCTGAAGATGACTGAAGTCACACTGCCTGCTCCTGTGGTGTGGTTGATTGCCCTCCTGGCTTCTGGGCCAGGACAAGTGAGAAACTAGTTGCAGAAAATGAGCAACCACCATCCTGGCTGATACTTAAAGGAGAAGAGGCTGGAACTATAGTATTCTTCCCACCGCCAGCAACCATGTGCCTCTCATCCTGACTGGGGAGTTGGGTTGAGGGAAGTTGGGCTAGAACAAAGCTCTGCCTGAGAAGGAGCTAGGCAGGCCCTTCAGTTAGAGAAATGCCAGAAGCACAGTTTTGTGCTCTGGCTTTCCCTCGGGGAACAGGAGAGAGCAGCTGGCCCTCTCTGCTGCTTGTATTTGTTAATATTAAAAGAAGAGAGGGGTTATGTTTGGTTTCTCTCCAACTCTGACTAATCACTCGCTGGCTGACGTAGGTGACCAAAGAGTTGTGATGTGACAGCCTTTTCTTAATATCTGGGAGAGAAGGAGAGTGTGCATGGCCACTAGGTGGTACTGTGGTTCCTCACTAATGAGTTGTGGAGGACGAAGTTTCTTTTCCCGTCTCTGGACGTTTCTAGTTCTGGAGTGGTTTTTCTGAGCCTGTTACAATAGAGCATCCTAGTCTGAACACTCTTTTGCCAAAGAGTGATGACTCCAAGCATATGTAAAGTCTGCTAACCACTTTTCAGTCCCTTATTTTTTGTCCAGTTGATCCAGTAATACTCCTGTCGGGGAAGCTGGGCTACTACTATTCATCTTAAAGATAAGGAAATTTGCTCAAGGTGTCATGACTCTTGAGGAGTAAAGCTAAGAATTTGAGCTTTGTAATTCAGACTTCTTTCTGCTTCCACATATTCAGTGTCTCGGTGAAGGGAAATTGCCCCCCAGAGGCAAATATAATCCCAAGCCAAAAGTGGATACCCTAAGAAAAGAGGGAATCCTACAAAATGGGCTTTTCCCTAATATTGAGAATGTTTACTGTATGAATGTTTTTACTGTATTTTACGGCATTTTGCTAAAAACTTTTCATGTGTTATTTTAGTTAAATCCTTTACATCAACCCTTTGATGTTGGTTTATCCCCGTTTTCAGATGAGGAGCCTAAAGTTCAGAGAGATCCCATGACTGGTGATTGGTAGAACCAGGATATGTTATTGGACTCTAGAGCTGTGGTTTATCACTGCCATTTTGTGTCCTTTAACCTCAACCATATGACCTATCTCTTTTTTTTTTTTTTTTAAGCTCTTTGTTACCTTCCCATAACCCTTACTTTATTGACACTTAAACTGTGGCAAATGTTACTAATAACAGGTGGCCCTCCTGCACATCACAGTTAACGTAGGTTAACTAACTTCATTTCATTTGGGTGGAAAGGAGTAAGGTGAGGAAGAGGACCCTGAACTGTAGTCAGAGGTGTAAAGGGGCATTACTGTCTTTCTAAAGGAACAACAGGCTGGTCAGGATTTGGCCTTACTTTTCTTATTCAGTAAATCTCAGTTTCTGTTTTGTCAGGATCATTATGGCATGGACATAATAACTATAGGGCACCTCTGATTTGTACCTAATGGGTGGCAGAGATCAGAGTGGCCTATAGAACTTTTTTTAGCAGGAAGAGATTCCAGTTGCAGCAATTAGGGAAGGCTTACAGAATTTTGACACTTGAACAGCCTGAAAAATAGAAAAGTTTAGAAGGGAACATTAAAAACAAAGGATTTCCATTTAAATTAGCATATTAAACAGATGGGCTTTTTACTCCCTCTGAAACCCCCTTCAAATACCACTAAAGGAATTCTTTAAAAAGGCACACAACTCAGTGATAAGGAAAACTAGGTGACAACAAGGAATGGGAGACATCAACATTTTAGAAAATGAAAAAAGATGAAAGTTGACAAAGCAGAGCAAAATGGGATCGATTCTACCTGCTGAGGTGGTAACTAATAAGAAGCAAACCAATGTGCCCTTGTGAACCTAGAAAAGGCTCAGCAGAAGTGGGTAAGGATTGAGCCTGAGAATTGGGGATGGAATGGTGGAGGGGAATCAGACAAAGACCTTTATAAGAAAAAGCCCCCTGGTCTCTATCTCATATAATCCTGCAGAGTAGTTATTCCTACTTCTCCCCTGCAAGAAATGGGAGATTTATTCTTTGGAGAAACAGTGGGGAGGAAATTATCAAATAAAGTTTTCCTAAACTCAAAGATAATGAGTTTTTAAACACAAAAGAACCAATAGTGCCCAATATAATGAATGAAATAGCCCTGTGAAATTTCAGAACCTCAGGGAAAATTTATTAGAGCTTCTAGACTCAAGACATGGTGGGGATGAAGGTAAGGGGCTAGGTTGAAAATGAAAGGTTAAGTGAGAGTATATGAGTATTAGGGCTCTGAATATCAGCATACACCAATTTATTTCCCCAGGCAAAAACAAACAACAACTGCAGAAGAGGCCTAGAAATACATTTTTGCCTCCACAAAAAAAATCTTTCCTCCACTTAATTACCCTGCAGTGAACCTGTTAAATGATAAGCCTTGTACATGGACAGTTTCTAATCAGCTTTTTAGTATCTCTTAAATATGAATAGACTGCCAAGGGCCATCAAACATTTGAGGAAACTTAGGGTGAAAGGCAGAAACCAGAAAAAAATAGAAACAACTAGAGAACTTTTGAAAACATTCAGCAGAGCTATAATTCTCAAATTTTAAAGGAAAATATGAAGAAAGTGCTATAAAAAGGAAAAACTGAAGGAAAAAAATCTTAGAAATTAAAAATAAATGGTTTTCCTCTACTGAGAATTGGAGGACAAGAGAACCAAATGGAAGACTATATCCATTTTTACATACTTCTTGGATTTTCATCATGAATGTTTTACCTATTCAATTTGATAAGAGAAATGCTGGAAATAATGTTAAAATCTGCAAAAAGTACAATTACTTTAAAAGGAAATAGATGACAAAGGAGAAAAAGGCTCAATACGGAAGGTATATTTAATAGTTGCAGGAAGAAAAAAAGGTGGTAGTGTTATTAAATAATTCAAGAAAGTATTGTTGAATTTCTACATGGAATGGGTGCATAGCACAGTGAATGAGCACCAAAGCATATCATCATGAAATTTCAGAACGCTAAGGATAGAGGACTTACTAAAGACTTCTGGAGAATAAAAACAAAATTATGTACAAGGCATAGGAAAATTAAGAGATCAAACTGACCACTTAACAGCAATACTGGAAGCTAGAAGACAGTGGAGTGATGCCTTTAAAATTCTGAAGGTAAATTACTTTTCATTCAGAATCATATTTTCAGATTGGCAAGTTTTCAAAATTTTTATTTCCCGTACTTTCAAAGGGAAGCCACTGAAAGATGTGCTTTACTGAAGTATGAAGACTGGAGATTCATCATGGAGGAGAGGTAAAGGGAATTTTGAGGCCAAAACAGGGAAGTCCCAGGACGGTAGCTGTGCACAGGTCAAGACAGCCAGCAGTGCAGACTAGAGCAAGAAAATTGAAGGCTCCAGAGAAGAAAATAGGATTATCAAATATACAGGCATATTTCATTTTACTGAGTTTAACTTCATTGCACTTAAAGATAATTGCGTTTTTTACAAATTGGTTTGTGGCAACCCTGCATCAAGCAAGTCTTCTGGTGCTATTTTTCCAACAGGATCAGATGATGGTTAACATTTTTTAGCAATAAAGTATTTTTTAATTAAGGTATGTACATTGTTTTATTTAGATGTTATTACACACTTAATAGACTACAGTATAATGTAAACAACTTCTTTTGCACATTAGGAAACTCAAAAATTTGTGTGACTCTATTGCAATATTTGTTTTATTGCAGTGGTCTGGAGCCAAACCCACAACATCTTCGAAGTATGCCTTTGACTAAGTGAACAAAATATGTATTGAGAAACTATTAGAATTATGTGGAAAGACTTAATGATAGGTACACTATATTATGTAAAAAAGCAAATGAAAAAGCAAGGCAGTGATTAATAACAGGAGAAACAAGTTGTAAAGAAAGCATTCATAGTCAAAATGTCTATACTAAATACTATATTGACTTAACCAAAAGTGAAGTTTTACTATTTTAAGAGGTTAGAGAAAGGTGGTAGAGAAGGATCAATCAAAATAAGCAATGTCTAGAATGCAAGAAATAGTAAGAGCTAGTCAGGTAAATCTCACATTCCTATTAATTTATTTTATATATCCATGAAAGGAAAATAAAAGATGCTCACAAGATTAAAAAAAAAATAGTATGAGCTAGAAAAAAAAACAAGTATAACGGAGTGAGAAGGGAAATGAGACAGGACTGCTATTAAAAGTTTTCTTAATACTACTTGACTACACACACATACTGCTTTGATAGAAGTTTAAAGGAAAGGGTATGAGATGAAAATATACAAGTTGTGTGCACGGGTTAACAAATAGGTTGATTTGCTGAAGTCAAAATTTCACCCAAGGAGGAGGAGGAAAAAATTTAAAAATAAAATGTTTAAAAAAATAATAATAAAGTAAGTGAGACTTGATCAGCAGTGATCAGGGTAGAAACAGGGCAGCTGAGCCAAAAAGGGAGTTGACATGTTGCCAATAAAGAAGGAACTGTATAATTACAAATAATAATTGGAATAAAAGAAAATGAAGGATGGATGAATCAGCTAAATAAGTTATCCATAGTTACATGACTAACTTAAAACATTAAAATCTTTATCTTCAAGAGGATTTAAAAAATAAAAATACTGTTAATCATGTAAAAAAATTTCAGCCAGGGTATAATGAAACAAAAGGTAGATAAGAGGTTAGACTGTGGATGGCTTTGATATCATGCTACGAATATTTGGAAAGCACTGGGGAATGTGGGGAGGTTTCTGAGCAGAAGAGGTGTCTGAAAGAGGTACTTTTGAAATGCTAGTTTGGCAACCATACAAAATGGAGTGGAAGGATCCCACATTTGTTACTGTGACCTAAAGCGACCTATATGAACTGGTCTCAGTCTATCTTTCCAACCTCTCTGTAGTCCTAATAGCCTTCTTCAGTTCCTCAAATTTGTCAAGTTTATTCCTGCCTTGAGCCTTTACACTTGACTCTGCCCTCAACTTGGAATGCTCTTCCCCAAAACCAGACCTTATAGCTGTTTCCTCATTAGTTCTAGGTCTTAGCTAAAATGGAAGAGGCCTTCTCTGACAACCCATATTTCTCTTTCCCGTTACTATCACAGCACTTCATTTGATCTTTTTCATAGCATTTGTTAGTTTGAAGTTATTTACAAACCTCCTTCCAAATAAGCAAAGGTCCTGAGAGCAGCCTTATCTGTCTTGTTTTTGCTTTATGCCTTGCACATAGTAGGCACTCAATATTTATTAAATGAATAAATCTAGGGGGTAAGGAGATCTGTTAAGAACCAATTATACCTAGTTCTGGTTTGGGACAGTCTGTCAATGCACGCATTTTCATTATTGCACTCATTCTATGTTCATTTCTCTACTTTGCGCCTAGGTACTGAGTTTATGAGAGGGAATCAGCACTGCATCCTGTTCTGTCCTTCAAGCTTAGTTTGGTAGACTCGATGACATTAGCTACGCTTATTAACAGACCCTAAAGGGCCATGTCAGGATCATTTCCCCCACTGATACCATGTCAGAACCCCCCCCCCACCCATCTCCGGGACCAAAGCGACCCCCTGCATTACTCCCCTCCTCGGCTGCAGAACAGCATCCGGACCCCCTTGAGTCCAGAGCCTGGGCCTTAAAGAGTCCAGGAACACGGCCATCCGGAGATCTGCCCCTCGACATCTGGAGCCCTAGGCGACCGCTGCCACGCTCTCGCGGGCCTGGGACCTGAGCGCAGGAGCCAGAACTCGCCGTCGGGCGGGTGGGCGGAGTATCCAGGGGACCCGGCTGAGGGCTAGGCCATCTGCCGCGAGGCCAGCGCGGCTCGGCGGCAGCTCGGCGGCGGCCGGGGGCGGGGCTGCGCCGGGGCGGGGCCGCGCCGGGGCCCGGGGAGGGGAGCGAGCCCGACTGCAGACCCAGAGCCGGGTGGGCCGCGGCCACCGGAAGAGTCGCCTTTGCCAGCCGAGCCTGGAGAGTGGGGAGCGGAAGCCGCGAGAGCGGCGTCGGCAGGCGGCGCTGGGACCCAGGAGAGGCCGGAGAACAAGGGACCTGGCACCCTAGCCGGCCTTGAAGCTGGGCTGAGCCACAGGGCCGCGCCGAGCACCGCCGCCGCGGGAGAGGCCCGGCCAGGCCGCACGAGGGCCGCCGGGCCCGAGGCCGGAGCCATGGGAGAGACCAAGATCATCTACCACCTGGACGGGCAGGAGACGCCGTACCTGGTGAAGCTGCCCCTGCCCGCCGAGCGCGTCACCTTGGCGGACTTTAAGGGCGTTCTGCAGCGACCCAGCTATAAGTTCTTCTTTAAGTCTATGGACGACGATTTCGGGTGAGGATGACCCCGCCTCGTCTCCCGGAGACCCCTGTTCCCTTCGGCTTCTAGGGGCCACTCGGCCAGTTTGGACTCCCCTTGCTACACTAGCTTCGAGCCCTACTCTGGATTTAGGGGACGACTCGGCCATTGGGTTACCCTTGGTTTTTTCAGATGCTAGAGTGCCAGACTCTCTAGGGACTCTCCTTTTGCTCTTGTGGGAGTCCTTGCCCTCCCCCTACTTTAGAGGGACTGCAGCTCCCCAAAAGCAATCACAGTTCCAGCCCAGGAAGACCCCTCACCTCTCAGGGACCAGCGGCTCACACAGACACACCTCCCCACCCCTCCAGCCAGTTCCAGAGCCCGAGTACACGATCGTTCTCCTGCCAGGGAGCCACCTTTTTAGCACAGTCCTGGGGTGTTTGGCACTCGGTCTGTGCCTTCTCCAACTCTTCAGCCCCACAGCTCCGAGCCATATTTGGAGTACCGTGCATCTCTGGGCTGTGATGTGGGACTTTGAACAGGGGGGGAGGGGGAACCTAGGGTGCTCAGGCGCCAGGCTGTAAGCTAAGGCCTGCGGATCTGTTTATTTAGCTGTCCCCCCTTTCCTTGTGGGGTGTGTGAGATGTTGTCAAGGGAGCAGAGCAGAGTGTCTGACCCCTGATGAGGGGTCCCTACCAGCCCAGATGCAGATTTCCCCTCAGAATTGGGCTCTTTTTCCTCCAGATGGTGGCCTTGGAAAGGGCCCTGGAGCCTGGATGGGAGGGCCAGGAAGAGTCTCTTGGTATTCTTCATCTTCCCTCTCTGGCGGGGTCTTCTCCTCCACTCAGCTGCAAGGTTTTGGACAGGCACAGTTTGGAAGCAGTAACTTCCCCTTTAAGAGAGGATGGAATGTTGGAGCCGGAAGGTTCTGTAGCAGCTGGCCTGGGAGGGGGAGCGGGGCTTATTCCCTCACCCACCCACCCCCAACTCCCAGGAGACTGGGGAAGGAGGAGGCCCCCACACTAACTGGGCGCTTGGCCTGGACGCCTGTGGAGAAGGCCTTCCCAGGCCCTCCAGGCCTAAAGACAGCCCCTTCAGCACTAGCCTGAGGCCTGCACTGCTCCTTGGAGCTGAGGCCCCAAAGCTGAGTGAGAGGAGACATTCTTCTTCCCAGTGTTCATCAGTCTGGCCTCTCTCCCAGGACCCCAGTCCTCCTGGCCCTAAGAAGCAAGCATCTTCTCTCCCTTCTGTCTGGCATGTTTTGCTGTCACCTTTCCCCCTGGAACTTGGGGTTTAATGAGCCCATGAGCTCATATGTGTGAAAGTGCTTTTACAATAGGAAGTGCTATACAACTTCTAACTATTCTTGTTTCTGTTGTTATTCCTACCCTGAGGTGGGCTACTCCTTGTGTATGATTGTCTGGCTTCAGTCCAGAGACAGACACCCCTGATTGGAAGATTCTGAAGAGGGATCGATCTGCAAACTCTGCAGGCTCTGCAGGCTCTGCAAGCTCTGCAAGCTCTGCAAGCTCTGCAAGCAGTGGGAATGAGGAGACAGATGCCTTGGTCTGGTTAGAGAAGAATAGAATTAGGAGAGACCAAGATACTGCCTTTGGGTATGTGATAGGGGCAAATTAGCTTCAGTCCAGCGCACTGGGGCAGCCCTGGGCCAGATCCCGCTCACCCCAGTCTGCTTTAGAGCCAGGCCTAACTGCAGTCATAGGAGGGCCCCCATTACATCTGCTCACTGTTTATTTAATATTGTTCTTTAAATCCACTGTCAGTCCATTCACTCTTTCTTAGCTTGACCAAATCAATAATATGAATTCACAGGTCTGATTTTCTATTTGTATTTTTTCTAAAATATGTTAAAAATAAATATTCACTATCAAATTAAGAAGTGTTCATTCAGGTAATACCTGAACACGCATTGCATTGCACACATCACTGGCACTTAAACTGTCCTTTGCAAAATATCAGAGTAGGCCATTTTAACAGGATCAAGAAGAATACTAAAGATGAAGTGAAGGAGTTTGATTTTGTTTTTATCCCCAGAAGGATTAATAAGCAGAAGACCTGGAATATATATATATATATATATATATATATATATATATATATATATATTCCTTTTTTATGGTCCTTATAGTATCGCAGGCACTGATCTAAATATTTTCCAAATTTTTACTCATTTAATCCTCTTAATAGTAGGAATATCCCTAATTTACAGATGAGGAAACTAGAGCACAGAAACCTGAGTAAACTTACCCAAGGTCACACAGTCTGGTTAGTTAGTGGCAGAGCTTGATTCAACATCAGAAATCTGGCTCTAAAGTTTAAGGCTTAATCACACAATTGTAGGTATTACTATTATCATAATTTTACTGATGCATCCTCTCTGAGGGAGATGCTGAACCTTGGCAAACTGTAGAGGTGATAGGGCTGCTCCTTATCCTAGCCCATGAGAGGAGGGTCAGGTAGAGGCCTTTGATCTCTACTGACAGATGGGAAAGTGGGTCAGGGGAGGAAGGCTGCTGTCTCTCTAGTCTCTCCAGGCTTACCCTCTGAGGTTCTGGTTTGTGAAATATTTGTCAAACTCAGGATAAGCCAAACCCTCTTAAATTATTTGGGAAGTGGAGGAAGAATAAACATTTTCAGCACTGAGGAGATGGTGAATGGAAGAACAGGGACCCACTGCTAGAGTGGCCTTGAGCTGTGGAAGGGGGCAACATGGGAAGTTGGGTCACTAATTATGTTGCTCTCCATTCCATGTCTCACAATGTCCTGCCTCTGAGTCTTCTTCCAGGAGTACGTTATTCCCCTGACTTCTCTAGGTCCAAATTCTCCTGTCCTCTGTGTTGAGCTTTTAAAGTTATGGTACTTTTCCCTATTTATTCATATACCTCCTACCCAGCTACTAGCAAGGACCTGACACCTAAATAATACTCAGCAGATGTCTGTCCAGTGAACACCTCTGCTGTTCTTCTCTGAACACTTCCCATTTTAAGTACACTGGGGCTCTCAGCAAAGGCTTTTTAATTGCATGCACGATGAGCATATTTGTTTGGTTCCTGCCCTTACAAACTTACACCTAGTTAAAGAGTATGGGTCCTGCTAAAAATGGACAGAAACTATCTTTTATCATTTACCTAGACCATGCCAGGCATTTATGAATCTCATTTACCAGGATGAGACAAAGGCTTGGAGAAGTTAAGAAAATTCTCTTAAGATGGGAGGGCTCATAAGTGGCAGAATTGGAATTTGAACCCAGATTTGTGTGACTACACTTGGGGTATGAGTGCGTGCGTGCATGTGTGCGTGCGTGTGTGTGTGATGGACCCCCTAAGCCATGTAGCTCCATTGTGGGAGGGGGCAGCCTGAGGTCCTCCAAGGCTACTGAAGATCAGCTGATGGTTGTGAGTCAGCAGAGCCTTGGCGACCTGTCAGTGACCCCTAGAAAGAGAGGAAACATCTGTAGCTGGAGCTGTTTAGTGGGACCTGCTGGGGGAGGGGCTGGTGGGGACTTAGCAGCAGTTTCCCACTTCAGGGAGACCCCCGGCAAAGCAGGTCACAGAGTCCCTGCCATGTGGCCCACATACCCCCTTTCCCTTTGAGCCACAGTTCCCATAGAGGGCTGCAAGCTAACGGTACCCTGTGGCTAGACTGGCTGGTAGGTCTGAGCTACTTCTCTGTCCCTTCTTTCCAGCCTGTTCTGTCTCCAGGCTTTCTGCCATGGCAGGCCTGAGCAGCATGATTTGAGCTGTTTTCTTGGGGTTGCTGTGGGATTGGAAGTAGTGGAGGAGCCAGAGCTGGATGGGAGGGGGGAGGGTAGGCTCGGCCTTCGAACTTGGCTGTGAGTCCAAGAATGTGAGCATCACAAGGAGCCAAGCACGTTCCCAGCCCTGGGCAGAAGCTCCTCAAAAACAGTGAGGACTAGGCTTCCCAGCCTCCTTCCTTGCTGTCTTCTTTATGTGCTCACAACTCCAGGCATGTGTCTTCCTCTTGCCCCTGATCACATCTTTCCGGCTCTCTACTCCTGGGATGTCTGACACAGTGTGGGGGCCCTCAAACTTTTCTAGTTCATTTCACTACTGGCCCCAAACTGTAGTCATAGTCTGACTTCTTACCTCACTGCATGCCCCAGGCCAAATTACATGCCTGTGACCACATCCTATGTTCCACATCACTATCTCCCCCCACCCCCACAGACCCACATCATCTATGTCATTGTACAGGAAAGAATGTGAAATACCATAGAAACAGTATGGGTTTTGGAGTCAGCCATGTGGGGTTGAATTATAACTCTGATACCTTCTAGCTCTAACCTTGGACAGGTTACTGAATATTTCTCAGTTCCTTATTCATAAAACAGGGATCGTATAGTCTATACAATGAGGCTAATGTGAAGATTATATATTGTAATCTCAGGAAAATAAGTTGCTATAATTGGTAGGAATAAAGGCTGTGGAGTCAGGCTAACTAGGATTCAAATTCCAGCTCTTGACATACTAGTGTTGTGACTACAGGTGAATTTCTGAACCTACTGAGCCTTAGTTTCCCCATCTGTTATCTATCTTGTAGCATTGCTATATTAAATGAAATGATAGAGGTAAAGTGTCAGCTTAGTGCTTGGTCCATGATACATTTTCAATAAATCTGAGCAATGATTGCTGTTATCTCAATAACAGTGGAAGATGTTAAGTAAATGCCTTCTCCTCTTCTCTTTCCTAATTTCCTTAAGTTCCTTGTCCACACCTCTTAGAGGAATGTCAGGATTTCCAGTTGAGAAGGGAAAGAGAGCAATCAGCATGTGCTTTTCCCTGGTTTAGGGTCAGAGGAAAAGAAAAGGTCCAGCCCAGGAGAACTGTGTTGGAGGTGGGTAAGGAGCTTTTAAGATTCTAGGGAGCGACTGCACTCATGAGGCGGCAGCTGTTTTTCAGGTGTAATTTGTAATCACCTGATGACTGAGAGGATTCCCTAGGAAGACAGCTGGTACCCCCACCCTCGCTCCCATTTGAACAGGCTTGTGCTGTGGTTTGATTTCTAGTTTAGGGTGGAGGAGCCCCTGAGAGTTGAGATTTCCACCCCAGAAAGCTCATCAACACCCCCTCTTTCCCTGCAGAGTGGTGAAGGAAGAGATCTCAGATGACAATGCCAAGCTGCCCTGCTTCAATGGCCGGGTAGTGTCCTGGGTAAGGAGCCCTCTTTAGCCCCCTCTCCACCCGAGTTCTTGTAGTGGGCTGGATGGAGGGAAGGCATCACTGAGGTTGTCACTGGTGGTGTTATGCTTCAATATCTGAATCTTCCCTGAGTTTTCTAACTGAACAGTTTCTACCCCAAATTCTATAGCTTTGGTGAAAAGTGGGGAAGTGGTGGGAAGGGGGAAAGGCTGACACAGAAACACATTAGAGACAAAATTGTCTCTTATGCCCTTTGAGGCACCTTGCCTCTGGTTCCCTTCTGTCAGCTGCCGACCTCTGCCTTGGACCACTGACCCTTGTTCTCTGCCCCCATCCCACCTCACCAGTGCATGCCTCCCTGCTACCCTATCAGTCTGGCAGTGGTTCCACTTCTCATCTCAGCTGCCCTTGCATAGTCCTGTCTTCTCCCTTCATGTCCCCTTCTTTATTCTCCCCAAGTCTTCATGCCCTGCCAGAACCTAACTATCCTATTTCTCCTTGGTGTCCCTGTGCCATACTACCTGCCCATTTTCTCCCCATCAGCTGGTGTCAGCTGAGGGCTCACACCCAGAGCCAGCTCCCTTCTGTGCTGATAACCCATCGGAGCTGCCACCACCCATGGAGCGCACAGGAGGCATTGGGGACTCCCGGCCCCCATCCTTCCAGTGAGTGTGACCTGAGGGTGAGGAGGGCCTGTGGGGGAGGGCCCTGTCAGCTTAGTTTAGGGCTGGGGGAGGGAACCCCCAGTTTGCCCCCTCCCTTATCAAGTTCTTTCTTTCCTGCAGCCCTCATGCTGGTGGGGGCAGCCAGGAGAACCTAGACAATGATACAGAGACGGACTCATTGGTGTCTGCCCAGCGGGAGCGGCCACGCCGGAGGGACGGCCCAGAGCACAGTGCGTCTTCCCTGAACAGATGCCTTCCCTATCCCCATGCCCTCTCTACAGCTTCCACTTAGCTCCCCACCTCCTTGCCCTACTTCCTGAGTTCTGGACATGCCTGGCCCCAATGCAGACCCCGACCTGCCCCTCTGTCCTCCCTTCCCTCCTGCATCGTGCATTGTGAACCCAGCTGTCTCCATCCCCTCAGCAGCCCGGCTAAATGGAACTGCAAAGGGGGACCGGCGGCGAGAACCAGGGGGTTATGACAGCTCATCCACCCTCATGAGCAGTGAATTGGAGACCACCAGCTTCTTTGATTCAGATGAAGATGACTCTACCAGCAGGTGGGGCTTTGGTTTCATAAGTGCTATGGGTCAGGTGACCCCTGAGGAGCCCTGAACCCTGAGGATGTTGGGCCCCTGGGAGGGATGTGAGCCTTGTACTGGGGACCCGGGGCCTGCAGTGCCTCTTATGGGGCAGGGCTAGGCCAGCCTGGTGGGGAACGACTGTGGGCCCCACAGGTTCAGCAGCTCCACAGAGCAGAGCAGCGCCTCACGCCTGATGAGAAGACACAAGCGGCGGCGACGGAAGCAGAAGGTTTCCCGGATTGAGCGGGTATGGGGTCTGGGATGCCAAGGATGGGTGGGGCAGGGCCAGGGCTTGTGCTTGCTTAGATTTCCTCTCCGTGAGTCAGTGTTAAAAACTTTGGAGGGGAGATGGTGCTAAGGGCTCACCTTGAGGAGGACCTAGGTGGAAGCAGTGAGTTCCTGCCACCCCTGCCTGCCGCTCAGAGTCTCTGTCTATTACAGTCCTCGTCCTTCAGCAGCATCACGGACTCTACCATGTCACTCAACATCATCACAGTCACTCTCAACATGGGTGAGTCTGATGAAACACTTTGTGCCTACTGTATCCTGACACTGGGCAGACTCAAGGAATTCAAAGAAGCACAAGATATGTCTCCTGCCCTCAAAGAGTTCTCTTTTATAAATATAAACTTGTACATAAACTGATCATTTCAGTATCAGGGCTATGACAAAGAGAAGCACAGAGAGCTATGGAAGCAGAGAAAGCTTTCTGGAGGAAGTGACTTTTGATTCCTTTCCTGTTCCCATTTTTCAGCCATTGCATTCTTGCTCTCTGATTTTTGCCATAGGTACTTTCTTTAGAAGATAGCTGGGTATAGTGAAAAAAGCCCAAACTTTGGAATTTAAGTCTAAGTTTGAATACTGGTTTTACCACTTAGTGGTTTAGAAAAGTCACTTAAATTCTCTGAACCTTAGTTGCCTGCTCTGTAAAGTGGGACTGAGAGTCCCTGCCTCACAGCCGTCAAGGATTAATTGAAAGCATATTTGAGCAGGTCGGAAACAATGCCTGATTCCAGTTCAAAAAATGTTAGTTTTTATCCCTTCCCACCCTTTTTAATAAGGGGTTCAGAATTTAGGTAGGCACCTCGCTCCCCTCTCAAGGTCTTATTACTCTCTATAGAAAAGTATAACTTCTTGGGCATCTCCATTGTGGGCCAAAGCAACGAACGTGGTGACGGAGGCATCTACATTGGCTCTATCATGAAGGGTGGGGCTGTGGCTGCTGATGGACGCATCGAGCCAGGAGATATGCTGTTACAGGTACCATTGCTCACCACCCTGGCTGGGTATAGATAGGGAGTGGGGAGATGGACCCTCTGTACCCTCTCATTCTTCCTATCTTCCGTACTCTGTTCAGAGGCCTCTTCTTAGTTAGGTGGGAGGAGAACCTCTGACCCACCAAGCTGCCCTACCCACCTCCCCAACACAGCTGCTTATTCCACTCTTGGTCTTCTTTCCCAGGTAAACGAGATCAACTTTGAGAACATGAGTAATGATGACGCGGTCCGGGTACTGCGGGAGATTGTGCACAAACCAGGGTATGGATGGGATGGGCATTACAGAAGAGGAGGCAGACATTTCTGGCTCTCAGGCAAGGGGTTTGGTCTGGCCTCCACACATTCTGCCCTCACTAGGGACACCCTTGCTTTCAGGCCCATCACCTTGACTGTAGCCAAGTGCTGGGACCCAAGCCCACGTGGTTGCTTCACACTGCCCAGGAGTAAGTGGATGGGGGACTCAGTCCTAATGCTGGTGCCTGGCATACGTGAGCCCTGTCTCTCCTGCCTTTGGTTTTGCCCTGAACCCTCACACCTACCCTGTAGGGCCTGGCACTGGGCAGTGCGGGCAGCCCCTGACTCCTCATCCTCCCTGCAGGCGAGCCCATCAGGCCCATTGACCCTGCGGCCTGGGTCTCCCACACTGCAGCCATGACTGGCACCTTCCCTGCCTACGGCATGAGCCCCTCCCTGAGCACCATCACCTCCACCAGCTCCTCCATCACCAGCTCCATCCCTGACACAGAGCGTGAGTGTCCAACCTGTCTCCTAGGCCCAGCAGACAGGGCCAAGTGGGAGGGACTGATGAAGGCACATATGGAGACTCTTGCTTGAAAGTCAGGGGGGCTGGAGAGGGGTCTCAGTTCATTTCAGCTACCTCACATTGCAGCTTCCTTCAGTGGACACCTGACCCTCACTAAACAGTATTTGCTTCTGAACTGGTATTGAGCACCTGGTGAGCCTCAGTTTCCTCTTGTAAAACTGGACTAATAATATGCACTTTACCAGGTTCTTGGGCATTTAATGAGAGGATATAAGTGAATCATCAATCACAATGTGTGACATAAAGTAAACATATCAATAATGATTGCCATTTTTATTAATATGACACATGTTATGCACTGTGCTAAGCACCTTCATTTACATTATTCTCTTCAAACATCCTTGTAAAATAGATATTAAAGTTCCTATTTTTACAGAAGGGGAAACTGAGTGTCCAAGAAGTCAGTAATTTGTTCAACATTGATCCATATTTATTAGATGGTAGAGTTGGAATGCAAACGCCTGTCTGCCTAACTCAACAGACCCTTTCTGCTTCACCATTCTGCCTCCCGCCTCCAGGGATAGATGACTTCCACCTGTCCATCCACAGTGACATGGCTGCGATTGTGAAAGCCATGGCCTCCCCTGAATCCGGGTTGGAGGTCCGAGACCGCATGTGGCTCAAGATCACCATCCCCAACGCTTTCATTGGTGAGAGGACCCCATGGTGGGATGAAGGACAGGGTGGGGAGTGAGGGGGCTGTGCAGGCCAGGGGACCCAGAACTCTCTTGGGCCTCTCCTTTGAGCTGGAGCCAGCCCTCGTCTCATGGCTTCTGTGAGGCCAGATAAGCCCAAGTGAGCCTCCCAATCAAGTGGCGGCCTTGCCCCCAGGCTCGGATGTGGTGGACTGGCTGTACCACAACGTGGAAGGCTTCACTGACCGGCGAGAGGCCCGCAAGTACGCCAGCAACCTGCTGAAAGCTGGCTTCATTCGCCACACTGTCAACAAGATCACTTTCTCTGAGCAGTGCTACTACATCTTCGGTGACCTTTGCGGTAGTATGTTCCTCTCTGCCTCCTTGCCCTGTATTCTGGCGGGGAGTGGGGAGGTGATTAGGAATGTGGCAGCAAACCAGGGAGTCCAGAGGAGGAGACAGTGGAGCTGGGGGCTCAGTTCAAGGCCTGAGAGTTCTGTGGTAGAAATAGAGCCCACTCCAGCCACTTCACCTGCCTTGTATCCTCCCCAAGGGGCTGGCACTTTGTAAGTGTCTGCTCTGTGCCTGGCACCGTGCTGGTTGTTTCTAAAGCATCATGCACTTTCTATAAGTTCTCACAACCTCCTCTCCACCTTCAGGGCAATGGATTACTATTCCTGTTTTCAGATAAGGCAACTGAGACATATAGCAGTTAAATAGTCCACTCCAGTTCTCATAGCTGAAAGCAGAGGGGGTAGGCCATGGATCCAGGTCTTTCTGGCTCCAGAGCCCTTCCCACCATCTGGGACTGTCTCAGGTGTGTGGTCTGCAGAAACATTGTCTCAGCAAGGCCAGACAGAGTTCCTTGGCCTCCGCTCAG
This sequence comes from Macroglossus sobrinus, assembly GCA_004027375.1. Taxonomy (NCBI): domain Eukaryota; kingdom Metazoa; phylum Chordata; class Mammalia; order Chiroptera; family Pteropodidae; genus Macroglossus; species Macroglossus sobrinus. Next base: position 66,169 of record PVKZ01002088.1, read on the forward strand.
CCTCCCAGCACCAAGCAGTTTTCACCAGGACAAGACCTGGGGCTGGCCTGAGGCCCCAAGTCCACAGTTTCCTCAGACCGCTACATGTGGTCTGTGCCTCAGGATGGAGCTGGAGAGGATGTCAAGGCCAGGTTATAGAGGACTCTGCAGCTGTACATAGGAGTTTGGACTTGATCCTGAGCAAATGCAAAGCCAGTGATGGTTATTAAGCAAGAGGGATGTGCATGGAACCCCCCTTCTTCTGAGCTTGAGGACAGTCCTTGGGAAGGGGAGTCCTCAAAACAGGACAGCATTGCTCCAGGCTAGGAGTTGAAGCCCACTTTCAGCAGCTATTTGCCTGAAGGAGCCTTCTCTCAACCCAGTAGTCTTGGCTGGAGTCCAAAAACTAACTCTTAAAATACTTCCGATTAGGTTCTAGGGACTAGAAAGGCTGTTTTCACACAGCATAAGTCCTGGTAGAGGAAGGGTCCCTGGCCCTCAATAGCTCCAGCATGGTCCCATGGAGTAGTGATAGGGTTTTGCATAGAGTTTTGGAGTTAGACAATTCTGGGTTCAAATCCTAGCTCCACCCTTTCTGTATAAACATGAGTAAGTGAAACAGCCTTTTGGTGCCTCAGTTTCTTGATCTGTAAGGTGAAAGTAATAGTAGAACCTATCTCACAGAGCTGTTTTGAGGATAATATAATGTATATAAAACTTTAGCACTGCCCTAAAAAAGTCCGTTATTCATATATTTAATTGATTCTAAGATGAAAATTTTTTCACATTTCAATATCTTTGAAATTGAGGTCTATCTTACACTCAGTGGCTTCTTTGACTCAATCAGATATGGTTATTATCTTGGGGCAGAAGTCAGCCCCAGTCCCAAATTTCCAGGGATACAACGCTTTTCGGAATAGCTGTGGTTTTTGCCCAAGAGACCTTATTCTATCCCTGGGGCCTCCTGGATCTTCTACCCATGGACCAAGGCCACCAGAAGCCCAGCTCAGGGAGATGCTGACAGAAAGGCCTTTTCCTTCTTACTGACTGAGGTCACCTTAGCTGAGAATGTGGCAGGCTCAAAGGAAAGAGCTGGGGACCTGGGAAACCCTGGGAGCACACAATCACCATCCCTCCACGCCCAGAGACAACAGCCTAGAGGCTAAAATAATCACCAGCTCTTTGAGCATGAGCCAAGGCAAGCCCCAGCTTTCCACTATCACCACCCTCCATGCTAGCTGCTGGCCTTGACAGGTTCATTTTTGGCTGGCAGACTTCACAGTCTGTTTCAGCCCCCTCAGCGTTTCCTCTCCTGACCTCCCCTGGAAGGTTGGGCTGGCTTACTTAAGGGCTTGAAACAAAGGGCTCAGTTTGTATCTGGCAGCTGGTTTCTAGCAATTATAGCGCTCTCAGAGCTCTGGGACCTGGTACAGTGAGGGAGGGCATAAGTAAGGGGTGTCTCAGGCAGGTCATTAGTCCTAGTGGCCCCTTATACTCCCAGGTAGTTCCAACATTGGTGGAGGCAGCCTTGCCCTTAAGGACTGCACAATTTACTGGGGAGAAAAAGTCATGAAAGAAGTAATGTTAATACAGTAAGAGGAGTGCTGCGAATAACCAGGCCTGGCTGGAAATGGGGTGGAGAGCACAAAGGAGGCACCTAAGTTCTCTTTCTGGGTCTTTTCCACCCAGCTCCCACCTCCCCAGCAGCACTAGAAAATTGATCTGGACCAAGGGCCTTCTAAATGGGGAGGCTCTGAAAGACTATGTTCATTCTGGCTTTTAGTGGGTATTTTTTTTTTAATGCTAGGGGAAGGGGGAAGGCAGATTTTCACTTTAATTTTCCCAAAAGGCTCCCTACTCCTTAATAACACCCTAATCTAGAAAGGTAGGAAAGTAAGCAACTTTTAGCTTCTGGTCTGGCTACAATTTGCGTTGACCTCAGAATGATTCTGTCATTTAACCTCTCTGGACTGCACTTTCCTCCTCTGGAAAAAAATGTGACTAACATCTTCATAGGATTGTGGTAGCATTTGCATGAAATGAAGTGCTTTGTATCGTGCCTAATGAATTGCTGTACCTGGTGGTGGTCTGGTATTTCAGCCTCCCACCTTCTACCTTTTATCCTCTAAGTGAACAGAGGAGAAAATTGCCAAATGAGCTTTGCCCTTTCCAGCCCACTGAGAAGGGAGGAGAAACTGCCAAAAGCTTGGTAGGGGGTCCCCATGTGAATGGAAGTTGGGTGTCAGGATTTAGTATTGAGGCTCTGAAGCAGTGACTCAGAGCCTCCTTGAGGAGGGTGAGGGGAAGGGCTGGAGGGAGGGAATCTAAAGGAATGAAACATCTCAGGCCTATGCCTCCTCCCATTTTGAGAAGAAACTACCACAGCTGTTGGTGTCATCTCAAAGGTACCCACTCGACCTACGCTGGGGACCTCTCTCTTCTGACATAGGGATGTGACGGGGGCATGGAAGAGTACCATCCATACCAGTTCATCCTGCCCTCTCCCTTCCACAGACATGGCCAACCTGTCTCTCCATGATCATGACGGCTCCAGTGGTGCCTCTGACCAGGACACACTGGCCCCTTTGCCACACCCTGGGGCCGCCCCTTGGCCCATGGCTTTCCCTTACCAGTACCCACCACCCCCGCATCCCTACAATCCGCATCCAGGCTTTCCTGAGCTGGGGTACAGCTACGGCGGAGGCAGTGCCAGCAGTCAGCACAGTGAAGGTAAGGAAGGCAGAGGGAGCCGTGGAGTGGGAGTCACAGGCGAGCCCTAGGCTTCCTCTGCAAGCTCTTAGCATCCCCAAACCGGTCCCTGCCTGTCTTCTCCAGGCAGCCGGAGCAGTGGCTCCAACCGTAGTGGCAGCGACCGGCGGAAAGAGAAGGATCCAAAGGCTGGGGACTCGAAGTCCGGAGGCAGTGGCAGCGAGTCGGACCACACAACCCGAAGCAGCCTTCGGGGGCCGCGGGAGCGGGCGCCCAGCGAGCGCTCAGGGCCCACCGCCAGTGAGCATAGCCACCGTAGCCACCACTCGCTGGCCAGCAGCCTGCGCAGCCACCACACGCACCCAAGCTACGGCCCCCCTGGCGTGCCCCCTCTCTACGGCCCCCCCATGCTGATGATGCCCCCACCGCCTGCAGCCATGGGACCCCCAGGAGCCCCTCCTGGCCGTGACTTGGCCTCGGTGCCCCCTGAACTGACCGCCAGCAGACAGTCCTTCCGCATGGCCATGGGAAACCCCAGTGAGTTCTTTGTGGATGTGATGTGAGCAGGGTCCCTCCCCCACATCCACCCTGCCCCTACCCTGGCTGGCTGTGTCCCTCTCTCCATCCGTCCACCTTTTTTACTTTGTCTGGTACCTGAAAGGGAAATAAACAGAACTAAATCCAGGCGCGCTAACTGCTGGCTGGGCTCAGCAAGGGCTGGGTGCACCCACGGATCCACTAACCTGCAGGCTGCCCCAGCTTGTCCCTCTGCCCCTAACTGCTACACAGGACTTCCCAGGATCCTTCATATCCCTGGGACCTGACTTCGTAGTACTGCTCCTTACTCCCTTCTCTGCGTACACTTCAGGAGTCACCCTAGCGGTACCCCTGAGTGCCTGCTCAGTCCCTCATTCCCACCTTCTCCCCCCTCAGTTCCTTTTCGTCATTCATTCAGTTATGCCATTCCTCTGTTAATCTCATTCCCTCAAGCATGTGTGCCATTCTCCACTTTTCCCCACAATACTAACACCAAAAAAATACTTCATTTGTGCCTCCTCCTACCCCTTGCCTGCTGCTTGCTGCCTGTACCCTGGAGCTGTGGTCACCTCCAGGAACTGTCCATGCTATTCATGCCTATGCTAGGCCCTTACCAGAAACCCAGAAGAGCCCTCAGTTGCTTGAGCTGCTAGTAACTTCCATGGAGCATCTCTGCTCTACCCTACCACCACCCTGCCTTGCCTGCAATTGTGTGCTAGTTCCTTCAGACCCCTGACCCTACTAACCAACAGGCTCATCTCACTTCTGGGCCTGAAACATCTTTCTTTCTTTTTTCCTCCCCCAATTTTTCCTGGGCCTGGAGCAGCCAAGAATTTCGGGCTGTTTGACTTTCTGTGAGCCCCCAGCAAGGGGAGGCCAAGCCTCCGAGGAGACCAGGAACCCTGCTTCAGCAGCCCCTCAGGGCTTCCCAAGGATGTTCAGTCCCCATACCCACACTTTGTTGAGTCACTAGGCTTCTGGGGAGGGCCCCCAGCCTCTTGTCCTTGTATGAGAGACTTTGCTTTTCCAGAGTGTGTGTGCATGTTCGCGTGCGCGCTCGCACTCTCTCTCTCTCTCTCTCTCTCTCTCTCTCTCTCTCTCTCTCTCTCTCTCACACACACACACACACACACACACACACACACACAGGTGCCTATGCAAGTCCACTTAAGCCTCAGGGCTGGTCCCTGCCCAGAGGGCTGGACCCTCTTTCCTAATCCTCTCCCAGGTTGTGGGGCTGGTCCCCTGACTTAACCCCTCCCTTTCCTCCCCTTCCTCATAGCTCTCGAGCCTCCCCTACATGTCCCTATCATCTTCCTACCTTGATAAAGACCATAAGCTGGGTCTCAGGCCCTGCTTAGCAGATGACTCCCCAGACAACTGGCAGGCTGTTCTCACTATGCCCCCTACCACACACACCCTTTCCTGTTTTCACAATCACCATGATATCCCAGAGAATGGTTGGGTAGGGGTACTTCTGGGACTTCCAGACAGTGTGCCAGGTTTTACTTTGTATCTTATTTTCCAGTTTAAACAAATCATGACTTTCTCTTTAAGCCTCTTCTATAAATCCTCCTGGCTCACCTAGGCTCCCATATTTTCAGAACTGAGGTGTTAGGAGTAACATAAAGTACTAAGCTCCAGCCTTTGGGGTAAGCCAGGGTATGGGCATGTTGGCATTCATTCATTTAACAATGCTTCCTAGGGCTTTTACTGAGTGAGGACTGTGTTGGAAGTTGATTCAGCCTTGCCTGCCTAATAGAAACTCTGGATTTGTTCCCAACCCAGACCATGGCTTCCTCTAGCCATCACTACAGGGCTGCCTCCTGTACTTCTCTCTTCTCTGACTCTTCTTTGTCCCACTCTCTTGAGAATTCCTCCACTATTGCTCATGTCTTCACTGTTGGTGCTCCCATTGTTCTATCTTCATTCCACTTCTCTTTCCTACTTACTTCCCAGATGGTGTCATCCATCCTGATGTCCTCAACTGCCACTGATATGGTGATGATTCTCAGATATATATCTCTAGCCCCAACTTCCTCCAATCTTTAGATCTGTATTTTTATCACCCAGTAGACATCTCCATGGATGTGTCCATATAGACTCAACTCATTTCCCCACCACCTCCTGAATTCAAATCCATTCAAATCCTGGTTACCTTTATCACAATCTACATAGGCTTATCAGCTAGAAACATTTATGGTCAAATTCCTTCCCATATCTTACTAGTCAGCAGATCATATCCATTCCATTCCAACAATCTTTCTTGAATTTGGCCCTCTTCTCCCCTCTGCCACTACTCTGGTTCCCAAGAGCATGGGATTTTGAGTCAGGTTGTTCTGAATTGAATCTCAGCTCTATTACTTTTTGGTTGTGTGATAGGAGAGTTATTTAATCTCTCTGAGCCTTGATTCTCTCATATGTAAAATCATAATAATAATACCTACCTCACAGGGTTGTTGTGAGGATTTAAATTAGATATTGTACGAAAGTGCCTAGCACAGTGCCTGGCACACAGTAGAATAGGTGTTTAATAAACAGTAGCTATTATTATTATTATTATTATTTTATTATTTTTAATCTCTAAATTGGTAAAAGGTTAGGGCAGCAGTCCCCAACCTTTTTGGCACCAGAAACTGGTGCTCCTATGAGAACGTAATGCCTGATGATTTGAGGTAGAGCTGAGGCAGTGATGCTAGAGCTGGGTAGTAGCTGCAAATACAGATGAAATGTCATCGCTTGCTGGCCAGCCACTCACCTCCTGCTGTACAGCCTGGTTCCTAACAGGACTGGTACTGGTCCATGGACTGGGGACTGGGAAACCCAGGTTTAGGGTATTTGTTGAAGATAAAACTTTTGGAAAGGTAGGAATGAAGCACTGAGTGCTGATTCAGGGATCAGAAGTGCCTGCATTCAGTCACTTAATGGCTTCAAGCTATGACCATGGTTTGAATGAAGGAGGTCAAATCTTCATCCTGCAACATCCTGCCTTCCGGCAAGAGGATGCTAGGGCCAGTAAGGCTTGCAAGGTTTGCCCTTTCTTGCCCTTCCTTCTTCCCATGATGGGTCAGCCCTAACTAGGGAAGGCTTTAGGGTATCTCTCCCTACATAAAGGGAAGAGCCAACAGATTTTCCTCAGGACCTGCAAAAGCCAGGTAGGCCTTTCGTGTTCAAGGGTTAGCTCTGTTTTCTCAGCTTGGATGTGAAGATTAACACTATGCATCAGAGAGGGGATTTCAAATCCCATGTCCAATTAAATTAACCTTGCCAGCAGTTTTCTAAGCAACTGATCTGCCTGTCACTAGAAGGCACACAGGTTCTGGCCTTGAGGAGCTGACAGTCACATAGGAATAGCTGAGGTAGAACATGGACATATTCTTTTTCTAAATACTTTTTTATGGTAACATTAGTTAACAAAATCCTGTAAGTTTCAGCTGTAGATATATTCTTTAAAAGCTTTATTTTTTCCAAGTATTTGCCTCCTCGCTGTCCCCTTCCTTAAGGTCTACAGCACTTTGTATTCCTATGGAATCCCATCCAAGTACTAATTAGGCCCAACCCTACTTAGCTTCCGAGATCAAGACAGATCCGGCACGTTTAGAGTGACATGGCTGTAAAGCTCTTCCTTGAGTCTTGATCCCTGGGAAAAGGCTTGTGTTTGACACAAATATATGATGAAAAAAAAAAAAAAAACGAGAATGAGAGGTGGTGTTAGAAAGCAGTAGTTCAGCATAAAACTTCTATTGCCAAGTTGTGTGTTGTGTGGACAGTGAGGTCAGCCAGTCCTAGGACTTGGAAACAGAAAAGGCCTACAGCAATCCAAAGCTTAACAGATGAGCTTCAACAAATTGCACTAATTCGCTAAGGCTCTCCAAAACACTGAAATAGAAATGAGAGTGACTGCAGAGACTACAACTCCCAGAATGCTGTGGGGGAAAAAGTAAGAACAGAGAGGCTTATTCTGGGGTGTGTATTCCGGGCAGGGCTCGATAAGGCCACCCCCATTTACCCTCCCCCCAAGGAACGCCTACTCTTCCCTCCGAAGGTTCCCGAAGGCAGTCGTGAGTTGTAGTTTTACTAAACCTTGAGTGCTTAAAATTGTAAGCGAGAAGACCGAAGGCCCGACGGGATTTGTAGTCCGCGCGGGAGGCAGACGCGCACGCGCAACTGAGGCCAGGGCGGGGCCGCGGCACTGCGGTGAAAGCCAAGGCAGCGGGCAGGCGAGCAGGGGGCGGGCGGACATCTTGGGATCCAGAGAGTGGCCGGGCGGCGGAGCAGCGGGCAGCGGGCAGCGGACACCAGGTGAGTTTGGTGTCTGGCCTTGCGGGGTGAGGGAGCCCCAGCTTTGCCTTCCCCTGCACTGCGCTACTCGGAAAGCTGCCTCAGCATTCAGATCCCAGAGGCTGACGGCGGGGTGGGGGCACCCGGGGCGCAGTTGCAGGACGCGTGGGGAGCGGCGCCCCACCACCTGACCCTCCTGGCGCCTCCCGTGAGAGGAAAATCGACTGGAATTCTCCCAGAGCAGGGACGCCGCGCGGCTACCCCTTCCCTGGGATCGTGACAACACCCCTACTCCTCCGCGCCTCCTCTCAACGCAAAGACAATTGCCCCATCTCCTAGAACAGTGACACCCCCTTGTGCCGTCTTCTTGGCCTGTGACAAGCCTCCCATCATGCGGCACCCCCTCATCGTAGTTGAGTAACACCCTGGGGCTATTCTTCAGATCTGGTACAGCCCCCACAGCCCGTGGAGTAATTTTTTTCCTCGATGTCTTTTTCCCTAGGGCGAAAAGCCCACCATCTCCTCAAGCCTCTACACCTGAACCCCAGAGCAGGCTCCGTCTCCCCAGCGTTCCCTTAAATACCGCTGTCAGTCCTGCTCCCCCACCCCCCGCTGTTTTCCTCTTCAAAGCCCTGACCTTTGCCATACTGAAACTTACCTCCAGGTGCCCCACCAGCCTCGTTGCTTCTGTGGCATATATATATATATATATACACTTAACTAAGTGTATTGCCTGACTGTTGCTGCCAGTCTTTTCCCATACCTATTTCATTCCTGTCCTGGTTCCCCACCTCTGCTTCTCTGGTGCCGGAACTCCCTACCACTTGATACCTGTTAATACTTGGTTCTTTGCGTAAGGCTCTACCTCCATTTTGCCTTTCCTCTCCCATCCTCTTTGGGACTGAGGAATGGGATGTGTCCACCACTTTGAGAGACCTCTGAGTCTGGGAGACCTTGCTGGCCACAGTAATAGGCTTTATTTTAGAAAAGTCTGCTAAACTCCTCCCTGTGAAATTGATACCAGGGTTAATCCAGGAAATCTAGAACTAAATTAACTCTTTTGTTCTTGCAAGCATTCTAAGTTAGTTTGACCCAAATAATTTGGATAATGCAGGCATCCTGCCCCTTGCTTGTAGGTAGGTACTCAGGCCAGAAGTGAGTATACTGTGGGTCTGGAGTCATAGAATTCCAGTTGGAAGGATCTCTTAATTTTACATTCCTGCACCCCACCTCCCCGCCCCTTTTATTTTTATTGCACTTGAGAGCTGAGAGGGAGCCTCCCTTTTTGAAAGGGGGTGGTCAAAAATAACTAATAAGCAGCTTGGGGAATTTAAGTGTAGTCTGCCAGGGCTGGGCCTTTCTCCTCTGCTCTTCTTCCTGCTTATCTGACTGCCTGGGAGAGGTTGGAGCCGCACTCCTGGGTTCATCTCAGGGCCTAAGGCCTCCCTTCTTTTCACTTTCCCCCACCTTACACACCCTTTCCTGGAAAGTTTAGACTTCTGTGAATTAGAGAGCCAGAGGGTCAGGCATTGCCTCCTCAGGAGGGTAGTGGAGCCTGAGACTGGGTGCTCCTAAGGCTGTGCCTGAGGGCCCCAGGCCTGAACAAACTGGAGTTATTCCTACTGCCATTCCTGCAGCCGTAGGCAGGCCTTCGCAGTGACTCACTGTTCAGAGCCTGAGTGAGAGTCTGCACAGGAAGGGGACGAAAAGGATCCTTGCTTAGCTCAGCTCTCTGAAGAGGGGGAGGGGGCTACTCTCTGGGCTCAGCCCCAGAAAAGGGAGGGTCAAAATGGCCTTAGAATCCTGGGCCCAGTGTGGGATAAACAGGAACTGTAGCCTGGCTAAGGGGTGGGGCATGCCTGTGAGGGCTACAGGGTCACTAACTGGAGGGTCGAATCTGGGGGAAAAAAGCCCAGATTGTGACCTGCACAGCCGCACAGGGGATGTTGGCAAGGGTTCTGAGGTCTTCCCTTACTCTGTCTCTGCCTGTCCTAAGTCTTTTTCAGAGCAATGGGCTGTGGAGACTGAGCTGCTGCCATGATTGGAGGCCTATTCATCTATAATCACAAGGGGGAGGTCCTCATCTCCCGGGTCTACCGAGATGACATCGGGTGAGTCCCCTGACTGGGCCAGCTTCCTATTCCTGCTCCCCAGCATGCAACACCAGGTCCATTCCTATCAGGCTTGACTTGGACCACCCACGCCCCTACTCCCCACCCCCTGCTGCATTATTGAGGCTCAGCTAGTACATACTGGTTCCCATGAGATCTGGTAATATTGGCCTGGCAGGCAGTTGCTGGCCACTAGGAGGGACTTGGAGAATGGCGTGACCCCCACAGTCTTAGGAGCTCTTGCCTTTCCTGCCTCCTCTTTTCCTTCATGATAGACCTGGTTGCCGGAGATGAGTGTTTTTACCAGGGCAGCTTGATTCCTCCTTTGAGGTGGAGGGAGATCTGGCTCCAGTGGGTGGAGTTAGTGGCCAGGCTGGAGATACTAATCCATCTAAGCCTTGCTTTCAGAAGCCTTTCTCATAGTGAGAGCCTTCACTGGGTTCTCTTGAAAGCCTCTCCAGGGTGCCTAATCCTCTCCCACTCCCTGTCTCTGAAGGAAGCAGGCTGCTGACTCAGCTGTTTCAGTTCCTCTGGGCCATTCCTGGAGGAGAGATTATGAGGTAGCTTGAGGCATTCTCTTGGTCACCAGGGGAAAGGTGTTAGGGCATGCTGTCCTTTCTGGCCTATCAGAGTAGACCTGGAATCGCTCCTTGTTCTGGGTCCTTCAGACCTTGGCAAAGAGACACAGCTTTACTTTTCATTCTGCCCCACTGCATGCCACTGGTTTTTCCTGACTGAGGGAATGTGTCCTAGCCTTAGCAGCTCTAATGATATTAGGTTCCTCTGGTTTGTCCTGCCCTGTTTTCCTTCCTCTAATTGCTTGGGATGGATGGTCGTAGAATGGGCCTGCTACAGTGTCCCTGCTCCTTGGCTCCTGGCTCTCTGGCTAATGGGCTGCTATGGCTTTTGTGGGTGTTCGTTGATTGGCTGGTGGTGGGGCATGAGCTAGAGCTGTGACAATTCCTAGCTTGCCAGAGCCTTGCTGGCTACACCTATCTGCACTCCCCTCTGGCTCTGTATGGACCTGGGCATACACCAGCTTGCATGCCTTGCTATACTCTCCACCCCTTGCCTGTCGCTTGTCTGTTTCTACCTCATGGTATGTTCTGCCCACCCCAGTGTTTTGTGTGTCTAATCCTCTCTCTTGTTGGTGTCACTCTCCTCTTCTTGCTGGCGTCATTTCTCTCATCCCATCTCATTGGCTGCTGTAGCAATAGGTAAGCGGCCTGTCAAGCTGCCGCCCAGGCACAGGTGGGTGGGGGGCCCTGCCCCCCATCGTTGTTTTCTTCATCTTTTTTCATTTCCTGAGCTTGCCCTGGAATTGGACCCTGAACAAGAATGGGTGACCCAGCTCCATGGCCCCTTGGTGCTTCTTTATCAGTAGATTAGAGCCTTCTCTGAAGTCAAGCTGGCTATGTCTAATTTCTGGAGAGCTGGACTTTGCCGCTGGTGGGATCACTAGTGGGAAGACTAAAGAAGCAGGGTCTCTTTCTCTTGTGGGCCTGGAGCTCACTGAGAAGCTAGAGAGGTGGCAGTTGAGAAACTGGGGCCAGGCCTGAGAGTCAGGAACATACCTCCCTTAAGCTGATGTACCTCACTTTAATCAAGTTACATCTGTCCTACTGTCATTGGGCTTTAGAGTATGTGTCATACTTTAGCAGTGAAGTGGGGATGCTGTTAGCAGCTGTGTTTGATCCCCATAGAGTGAGGTGTCCTGGGTGCTGAGCAGCCTCTGTGCACCCTTTTCCCTCAGGAGAAACGCTGTGGACGCCTTTCGGGTCAATGTTATCCACGCCCGGCAGCAGGTGCGCAGCCCTGTCACCAACATCGCTCGCACCAGTTTCTTCCATGTTAAGCGGTCCAACATCTGGCTGGCAGCTGTCACCAAGCAGAATGTCAATGCTGCCATGGTCTTCGAATTTCTCTATAAGATGTGTGACGTAATGGCTGCCTACTTTGGCAAGATCAGCGAGGAGAACATCAAGAACAATTTTGTGCTCATATATGAGCTCCTGGATGGTGAGGCTGGTGGGGTGGTGGGCCTAGGGTGGGGATGAACCTAATGGGGCCTGGCCTGGAGATGGGAGCATTTTTGAGGCTCCAGTGCCCTCTGAACTTTCTTTCCTGACTATCTGGTCTTTTGAGCCCTGAGAAGGCCACTCCAAATCTAGATCTAAAGGCTACTCTGAAATGGGACCCAGAAATAGGCTAGTGAGTAGAGGTAAGGAAGACCAAAAGGTCTTTCAAGGGGCTAGGAACCTGACTAGGATTTGGTGGTTGGTATACCTGCAGTAAGCACATTTCATCCTCTTACCTTTGTGGTTTGGGCCTTAGTTCACTGATTGTCCTTCCCTCTCTCCATTTCAACAGCTGCTCTGAGCCTAGAGGAGTGTGAGCTAGTATAGGCCCCTCAGGTGTACTGCATTGTTATCTCTGTTCCCCTGTAGAGTATGATTTAAGTGAGCACAGTTTTTCTACCTTTCCAACATCTCTGTTTTCCAAGGCTCAGAGCTTAACCTCTCACCCACTGGCCATGTAACTCTTCTGCTGATTTTCTCTATATGAAAAAAATCTGACATTTTAATTTTTCTTATGAAGTACAAATCCCAGAGTAAATACTATAAAACTAGAAGACTTTGCTGCTAGTGGTCCCCCACTCTTCTAGAGCTGTGCTGACCAGTCATGGCCAGGGGAAAATGGGAATGAAGGAGCATTCAGCTTCTTCCAAGGGCTGATGGTTCCTTTTCTTTTTCAGAGATCCTGGATTTTGGCTATCCGCAGAACTCAGAGACAGGCGCATTGAAAACTTTCATCACCCAGCAGGGCATCAAGAGCCAGGTATTCAAATTATACAGCCACAGTCAGGGTTGAACCCAACCTCCTTTCATCTAAGCTGGCCCCTGAGCCTTGTCCTAGCTGACTTATGAGCGTGCCTCTAACGGGAAGTACTGGCCTGAGCCTTCTGCCATTACCGCAGGCCTATTTTGCTCTGTATGACCCTCTCCAAACTCAGGAGCAGCCGACTTAGCACCTGTTACTGGGAATATAGTTCAAGGAGTTTCCTTCCGCACTGGGAGAAGGGGAAATTTGGCTTGCTCTGGAGGCCTCATATTCCTTAGGAGGAGAGAGCTTGGGCCCTATGGGATCCAGGCCTCATAGCCTTCTTCTCCTCCTTTTCTGCCTGCTTCTTCTCGTCTGTGTTCCCCTACTGCTTCCTGTGGGCTCCACATTGGCCTTGTGGCCTCCAGCATCAGGTAAGCTATTCCCTCAGTTTCTACCCTTGCAGCTTTGCTCCATTTTCTCCAGGCCTTGTCCCATGGGGCTTGTGGGGAAGGATGGGTTCTAGGGTGGGAACTAGAATAGAGGGGAGATAAGGTCAGAGTGGAGATAGAGACAGGATGATTGAAGGTGGAGAGGAATGAGGCCATTGTTGTTTGTTTTTATCTCCATGTAGACAAAAGAAGAGCAGTCCCAGATCACCAGCCAGGTGACCGGGCAGATTGGCTGGCGGCGGGAGGGCATTAAGTATCGCCGGAACGAACTTTTCCTGGATGTGCTGGAGAGTGTGAACCTCCTCATGTCCCCGCAGGGTGAGGGCCCTTTTGTGATAAGCTGGAGGGGGACTGGGGCAAGGTCCTTGTCCTCATTCAGCTGTTCCATTTATGTGTCTATCACCAGGACAGGTGTTGAGCGCCCATGTGTCGGGCCGGGTGGTGATGAAGAGCTACCTGAGTGGCATGCCTGAGTGCAAGTTTGGAATGAATGACAAGATTGTCATTGAGAAGCAGGGCAAAGGCACAGCTGATGAAACAAGCAAGAGGTACCTGAGGCAGGAGGCAGAGGTACTGGTAGGAGAGGGTGGACCGTGGAGGGCTGAGTGGGACCTGGTGAATCACAGGTTCCTTCTGGATGTCATTTCTGCAGCATTGCAAACTCCCTCTTCCCAAGGGTGAGCTTGCCTGGTTGCTTTTGACTTCTGTGCTTAAGAGAGATGAGGGGATTGCCTTCTTTCTACTCAAAGTTTAAGCCCCTTTGTTTGGTCCCCAATACCAAGGTTCTTCTGTATATACTGATGGTCTCTGCCCAGTGTACCTGAAACCTCTGGGTCCCAAGCAGCAGAGCTTTCAGAGATGATAACCTTGCAAAGCTCCCACTCATCCCTAACTCTGAGTCAGAAAGCTGCTTCCTGGCAACTTTCCATAGTCTATAGAGGAAGCCTTGCCCAGGTTTTGTCAGCATTTGGGGGAGGAGGGGTAGCCTCTCTGCTCAACTCCTTGCTACTCTCTTGTACTAGTGAGGAGACTTTCTGCCCCTTCTTGCAGTGGGAAGCAATCAATTGCCATTGATGACTGCACCTTCCACCAGTGTGTGCGACTCAGCAAGTTTGACTCTGAACGGAGCATCAGCTTCATCCCACCAGATGGAGAGTTTGAGCTCATGAGGTGCCATTGGGATGTGAACAGATGGGAGGCTGCTGCTGACAGAAAGTAGGTCAGGGAGGAGGACAGGTTCTGCTATGCTAACCTTGCTCCCCACCCCTAAAGGTATCGCACCACCAAGGACATCATCCTTCCTTTCCGGGTGATCCCTTTAGTGCGGGAAGTGGGACGCACCAAACTTGAAGTCAAGGTAGTCATCAAATCCAACTTCAAGCCATCACTGCTGGCTCAGAAGATTGAGGTGAGGACAGGGACTTGGGGAGGAAGAAGCACTTGTGTCTGAGAATAAAGGCAGCTGATGTCAGTACTTGACAGAGCTCCCTGACAGGTGTGTCACTTGTAGGTGAGGATCCCAACCCCACTGAACACAAGTGGGGTGCAAGTGATCTGCATGAAGGGGAAAGCCAAGTACAAGGCGAGTGAGAACGCCATCGTGTGGAAGTGAGTCTTTCTTTTATGAGGCCACGGCAGGGCTCAAGATGCCTTGGTGTACCCTTTTGTTCAGTTTAACTTTCGTCCCCTTAAGTGTGTATGTTGGTAGGGAGGAGTGGGTAGGGAGTGCCTGTCTGCTTCTCTGGGAGCCTCTGCTTATGCTCTCACTCCTTATATCTTTGAGTGTGCACATTTACACTTGTTTGTATGTATGCATTTATTAAGATGCTTTAATGTTTCCTCATTTGTCCTTGTCATGTATCTGTGAAGTAGAGTAAGGGATGGCATGCCCATGTCATCTAAGCATAAACTGCAGCCCACAGTGCTAAAGGAAAGCAGACCCAAGGTTTCATAGCAAGTGGTTATCAAGGTCCTCACCACATTTCCTTGTCCTAGCACCTCCCACAAGCTCCTGAATTTTCTTCCCCACCCGCTTTGAAATTCCTCCAATCTACCAGGGGCACTTGCTGCCCATTGCCTCTGTGTTCCCAGGATCAAGCGCATGGCAGGCATGAAGGAATCACAGATCAGCGCAGAGATTGAGCTTCTGCCCACCAACGACAAGAAGAAGTGGGCTCGACCTCCCATTTCCATGAACTTTGAGGTATGGCAGAGGAGGGGCCTAGAGCCATAGCAGGGTATGCTAGGAAAACTCTTAGAGATCATTCAGATCAATCTCTGCACCTTACCACCTGCAGATAAGGGAATAGGCCTAGAGAGGGGAAATGACTAATTTATAGACCCATTCTTATTCCCTTCAGGCCTCCAACTAGACATTGCTATCCACTCTAACAAAAATCTTTGACGTCTTTGGCTTGTGGTAAGGTAATTCTTTGGAAAATTTTAGATTGTTCAAATGCTA
The DNA here is from genome assembly GCA_004027375.1 of Macroglossus sobrinus. NCBI lineage: Eukaryota > Metazoa > Chordata > Mammalia > Chiroptera > Pteropodidae > Macroglossus > Macroglossus sobrinus. Next base: position 81,519 of record PVKZ01002088.1, read on the forward strand.
GATAAAACACAGGGTTTACTTACAGACAGGAAAATGGACTGACTTTGCTTTATGCATGTTAGACACACAGTTTTCTAAGTCCGAAACATTGAGTAGGAAAACTGTTCTAAAGCAGGTCTTTGGTTGCTGCTGCTTGCAGATTAAAGGAATTGATTCAGGTTATCACAGGCAGGACCTGACTTCAAACCTAAAAGATTGCTAGTTACTCTTGGACATGCTTTCTTCTTTAATAACCTCTTAGAGGACCCCTCACTACCTACCTTCCCCAGCTTCTTTCAGGACCCCAATCATTCAAATACCTGTAGTAGAGAGAGATGAAGTAGGGTAAGGTTATGGAACTTCCCAGAGGAGAGAGGCTGTGAGAGGAATGCTACATTCCTAACTGGAGCTGTCCCTTGCCCAGGTGCCATTTGCGCCCTCTGGCCTCAAGGTGCGCTACTTGAAGGTGTTTGAACCGAAGCTGAACTACAGCGACCATGATGTCATCAAATGGGTGCGCTACATTGGCCGTAGTGGCATTTATGAGACCCGCTGCTAGCTGCCTAGTGGCAGTTAGCCCGCTTCCCCACCTACCCTCTTCCACAGGTCCAAGTGCCCCTGGCCACCACACATCAGTGTCTCCTCCCTCCTGCTTTGCTGCCTTCCCTTTGCACCAGCCCGAGTCTAGGTCTGAACCAACCACATTGTAAGGGGCTGGTGGAGCCATTCCTGGGCTTCCTAGGCAGTGTGAAATTTGGGGCTTCTGCTTCTCCATCCATGTCTGTCCTGGCCCAGTGCCAGGCTCTGAGTTCTGTGACCAAAACCAGGTGGGCTCCCTCTCTTTCCCTCTCCTGTGGCCACATCTTTTGAGTGGGAGGGTTGGCTGCTTCTCACCTCAGAGCTCCCTGATGGCCAGTAACGGATCCCCAGCCCCCAGTCCCTACTCTGCTTTGGGATAGTGTGAACTTCATTTTGTACGCGTGTGAATTTGTCCAGTTATAAACCCAATAAACTCTATAGAGTGGAGTTGCTGAAATGTTGATGTGGGAGCTACTTGGGGGAGGGGAACTAACTGGTGGGACTGCTCTTGTCCTGTGCTGCCTCCTTTAAGTAGAATTGTCTATTAATTCTCTCAAGGCTCTTCCCTTGTCTTGGTCTCAATTGTTAGGCCCCTCCCAGGCCTTCTAGTTCCTAATTCAGAATTGAGTTAGCCCCAGGTCTTCTGTTTCTGAGAAGGAAACTGCTTCAAGGGCCAGCAGCCCCACAGGGTTCCAGTTCTCCACAGGTAGAGATTCTTCCTTATTCAACCATAGCCTTGGGCAGGTACTTTCTAATTAGCAGAGATTAAGCAGTTTATATTTGTTCTTTTTCAGCCTTCCTGAGTAACTGACCTCTTAATTCCATTTTCTTCCTAACTGCCCAGTTTTAGGAAACCTAGGTAGGTGGGTGGTAAAAGTGGAGATTTGACTCCCTTGGCCTCTTTAAGTATGCTTCCCTTCTATACTACCCCCTCATCAGAGAATCTACTCACCAGTTTTCTCTTGCTTGGTTTCAGCCTTTTTAAACCTAAAAAATAAATTACAGAAAATTTCAAAAATAAACAAGTATGGTGGTAAACAGACAATAGAATATACAGATGTCAAATTATAATGTACACCTGAAAATTATGTAATTGTATTAGCCAATGTTACTCCAATAAACTTAATTTTTAAAAAGTTTAAACAAACAGGAGTAGCAAAATACAATGAACCCTCATGTTCCATCATCCAACTTCAACAATCATCAACTAACAGCCAATTCCTTAATGTCACATCCAGTCTGTTCACACAATCCAAGTGTCCTATAAAATTTTTTACAACTTGGCATCCAGATCCAAACAAGGTCCACCATAGTTGGTGAATGCCTCTAAATTTTATAATTTATAATCAGGTTCTTCCTCGGCTCTTGCAGTGTATAGAAACCAGATAGTTCCCCTGTATAGATCTGGTTTCTTCAGAATTCCCTTTTTCCTATAAAGTGGTTATTAGCTCCAGGGCCTTAAATGGTTTCTATAAGCTTTAAGTATTAGGATTGATTCCTCACAACAATGAATGGATAATGGTGTAATTTTAGGTGACAACTTTAGAGCAGAGATTATTCACATTAAATGTAAAGTAGCATCATTTTGGGGAAATGCCTAATTTCTACCTAAAGATTATCGGGGAAAGTAAATAACCTTTTACAGTAATTTATTGAGATTCGGGCTGAAGAGAAGTCTGCTTTAGGTGAAGATAGGGACTAAATACCAATGAATTTATACAGGCCATGTTGTGGGTCAGGTTGTCTTGCCCTTTGGCGGTGACCAAGGCTGTGCCCTAGTGTGGTGGAAGGACTGAACAGGTATAATTCGGATTGAGTGCAGGTCGCTGGCGGGCAGACCAGAAGCCCGTAAAGCCTGGGAACCGTAATAAAATTTGCGGCTGCGCGGACCTGCGCAAGGGGCTTCGGAGAGCTCAGGGACAAGCGTGAGTCAGCATAGCTCTAGGCTGGCTCCAAGATGGACTCGGCTGGTCGCGCAGCGGCAGACGCTCCTTAAGGGAGTGCGTACACTCTAGCAAGGCCAGTGTACTTTTATCAACTATCTGTCTCTCGCGAGGTTCCCACCCGCTGGACCTTTGCTATCTAGTGCCCTGATAAACTGCGAGTTCCCTTGCATTCCGCCACTGCCGCCTCTGGGATCCTTAGCTCCCAGAAGGCAACAAGAATCGCACATGTGGCTTAATTTTTCAGCGGAAACGGCATTGCGCAAGCGCAGAGAGCACTTCAGGCGTAGACTCTGAGGGGCGCTTGCGCACGGCTCCTCTAGCCCCATTCACCCCGCCCCCCGGGTCTGGCGCACTTCGCGCCTTTCTTACGTCATAATTACGCATGCGCTTTGGGAGAAGGGCGAACTTTTGGGGGCAGGGCAAGGGGCGTGCCTTTGACGAGGTCTCACGGCGACTGCGTGGACGGGAGCCCGACTGGAACATGGCGACTTGTGCTGAAATCCTGCGGAGCGAGTTCCCCGAAATTGACGGACAGGTCTTCGACTACGTGACGGGTGAGCGGAACCGAGTCAAACCGCTGGGGAGGCCGAAGTGGAAGTCTGGGGTTAACACTAAGGAAAGGTAGTGCCGCTGCTAGGCCTCTCCTCTCCGTGACCTCTTGTCCCAAGGGTCCGGTTGGGTCTGGAGCCGGGACTGGGGCTGCGGTTCGACGACTCAGACTGCTTGTATGTCCACCCTACCCGATGTCTTTCTTGTCCTGCCACGCCTAACCCAGGCGTGTTGCACAGCGGCAGCGCGGATTTCGAGTCTGTGGATGACCTGGTGGAAGCTGTTGGGGAACTCTTGCAAGAGGTGTCTGGAGACAGCAAAGATGATGCGGGCATCAGAGCCGTATGCCAGCGCATGTACAACACTCTGCGCCTGTACGTGCCAGGGCGGGGGATTTGTGGAGGTGTTGGGAGGACGGTCAGGAGACAAGAGGTGAGGGAAGAAGGTCTAATGGCCGTAGAGCTTTTTCCTCAACTCCTAACTCTGCGCTTTGTCCCTACCGTCAAGGGCCGAGCCACAGAGCCAGGGAAACAGCCAGGTGCTCTTAGACGCCCCCATCCAGTTGTCAAAGATAACGGAGAACTACGGTGAGAATCAGGGAAAATTGAACTAGCTACCCTCTTCTTTTTTCAGCTTTCAGTCCCCAGCCACCTGCTCCTTGGAGCTCAGGAATCCTGGTACATCTTTTCTGAAGGATAAGATTTTAGAAGTTAGTCGATGTCTTTACTGAAGGCAAAAGAGCCCATTGATGAAGGGAGTAGGGTTGGAGGGCTCTTGTCAATGGTAGGAAGCATATGGGCTTTGTAGCTGGACAGCCTTGGGTTCCCCCTTCCCAATTTTGTGACTTGCTAACTAACTGCATGTTCTTGTAAGAGTTGCTTATCTGCCCCAGTCTCTGTATCCTTAATCTATAAGATTTTCTATTTTTTCTTTTAATTTTTATTTAAGTTTAGTGTGCAAGATAGCTAGCTATCTTCAGTTTTGTAAGGCTTTCCTAAAAATGTCTGTGGAAAGTGTCTGGCTCCTATTAGTTACTCAGAATGTTAAGTTTCCCTTCCCTCAGGGAGAAGGTGACTGCTTTTCTTATCGCTTACAGACTGTGGCACCAACCTTCCAGGACTGCTAAAGAGGGAACAGTCCTCGGTGAGGAGAAGGAAAAGGGGAAGGGGCTATATGTTAATGGTTGGGGTAGGAGTTGGCTGTTTGTAATATTGGAATATCTTTCTGGGAGATTTCTGATTATGTTATTCCCTGAGTCTTTGTTCGTCGTGGGTAAATTGAGATGGTTAACTCAAGATGTTCTCTCTGGGGGTTCCTTTCTGAACCTACATGCTGGGGTGAAATGGTTGTATTTGGACCCTTAGACAGTGAATGCAAAGAAGCTAGAGAAGGCTGAGGCTCGACTGAAGGCAAAGCAGGAGAAACGATCAGAGAAGGACACACTCAAGACCAGCAGCCCTCTGTGAGTGTAACAAGAAAGATTTAAAAGAGAGCAGAGCAGTGTCTATGGGGATGGCAGGTTGGTTGGAAGTGTTAAAAGCCATCCATTTATTTCTTTAAAAGAGTCTTGGAAGAGGCTTCAGCCAGCCAGGCAGGCAGCAGAAAGGAGAGTCGGTTGGAGTCATCTGGCAAGAACAAATCCTACGATGTGCGAATTGAGAATTTTGATGTGTCTTTTGGCGATAGGTGAGGGAGTGAGTGGCACTTGGATGTGTGTGATGTTTTTCCACTTAAAGGAGAATTTGGAGAGGTGAAAATAATTTAGGTTTCTGTTAAACTTGTTATATACTTACGTCTAGAGCACCCTTTATCTTCTTCCTGTTACCTGCAGGGTACTGCTGGCTGGTGCAGATGTGAACCTGGCATGGGGCCGCCGCTATGGGCTTGTGGGTCGGAATGGGCTGGGGAAGACAACGCTGCTAAAGATGCTGGCCACCCGGAGCCTGCGGGTTCCAGCCCATATTTCCCTGCTGCATGTAGAGCAGGAGGTTGCTGGAGATGACACTCCTGCCCTGCAGAGTGTGCTGGAAAGTGACACTATGCGAGAAGACCTCCTGAGGCAGGAGCGGGAGCTCAGCGCCCAGATTGCTGCTGGCAGGTAAGGGCTCCAGGTTAGGGAATAACGAGCAGCGTGAATATGAGGCACAGCCCTCCTTCACAAAGTACCTGCCATATTGTCACAATCTATAATTTGCATGCTTATCCCAATAAGCAGCAGAGCTTAGAATTCAGCACTGTGAGGCTCTCAAACTCTTGTTCCTTTCACAGTGTCCATGGCCCTCACTGCTTTAAGTCCTTCCTCTACTCTATTTCTGTCCCAGCAATAAGGCAGCCTGTGGCCTGCTTTCCAGTTGCTTAGGCTACAGGATATCCTTTTGGACTGCCCCCACTCGGGCTGATTGCTCTTCCTCCCATTCCCACCACAGGGCCAAGGGCTCAGAAGCTGTACAGCTGGCAGAAATCTATGCCAAACTGGAGGAGATTGAGGCTGACAAGGCACCTGCCAGGTATTTGAAATTCCCTCGTCCTTCCTTCACATTTCATCTTTTTCTTCTGTTACCTGTTCCAACTGAGTTCTTCAACTTCTTCACCCATAGGGCATCAGTCATTCTTGCTGGGCTTGGCTTTACTCCTAAAATGCAGCAACAGCCTACCAGGTAAGTAGCCCCTGCCAGTCTTGTATTTGAACACTGTTGGCTCTTCCCCACCTGCTCTGGTGAACACCCACCTCTGATGCAGCTCTGTCTGTCTTTAGGGAGTTCTCAGGTGGCTGGAGGATGAGACTGGCCCTAGCCCGGGCCTTGTTTGCTAGGTGAGTTTTCTGGGCCTTGGCTTTTGGGAAGTAGCAGTGAGTCAACTGACCTAAAACCTCAAGTCATGTATTTTTCTTTTCCTTAGACCAGATCTTCTCCTATTAGATGGTGAGTTTGAAATGGGAAACCATGACTTCAGGGTGGGGAAAGGTGGCAGTACCCAAGTTCCTAGTTCTCTAGCCCTTTAATCCCATATGTGTTCCCTCCACCACACTTTTTAAGAACCCACAAACATGCTGGATGTAAGGGCCATCCTGTGGCTGGAGAATTACCTGCAGGTAAGTGCCTATAGGTACTGGAGTACATCTGGGGAAATTCTGCCTCCAAGATACCTGGGGGACTGGAAGCTGACTGCCCTCCCAAACTGGGCCTGCCATCCTGTAACCCCTCTCAGACATGGCCCTCCACAATCTTGGTTGTCTCCCACGACCGAAACTTCCTGAATGCTATAGCCACAGACATCATCCACCTGCACAGCCAGCGGCTAGATGGTTACCGGGGAGACTTTGAGACCTTCATCAAGAGCAAGCAGGAGCGGCTACTCAACCAGCAGCGTGAATATGAGGCACAACAGCAGTATCGTCAGCATATCCAGGTATGAGAGCAGGCAGGGCTGGGGGCTGCATCCCATGGGTATTAGAGTTGTAGTGTCTGAGGGAGCCTGACCAATGTCTACACTCATCCACTCACAGGTTTTTATTGACCGGTTTCGCTACAATGCCAATAGAGCCTCTCAAGTACAGAGTAAACTCAAGATGCTCGAGAAGCTGTGAGTACAATGTTTTTGACCAGGCCCTAACTCCTGTTCTCTTAGTTTCTTGTCTCATTTTGCAGGCCAGTCCTAGCCCTCCCATTCTAGGCTCCCCACTTTCTGGAAACCAACTTTAACTCCCTCCTCTGTAGGAAGGAAGAATATTCTTTACTGCCTTCAGTTAGTCTTGTCCCCAGGCCTCAGCAACCACTATACTACTTTCTGTCTGTGCATATTTGCTTGTTCTGAATATTGAATATAAATGGAATCATAACAACATAACCATTATTTCTGGCTTCTTTAACTTAGCATGTTCTTGAGGTTTATCCATGTTGTAGCATGTATCAGTGCTTCATTCCTTTTTATGGCCAGATAATGTTCTATTTATGGATACATTGTATTTTTATATATATATATATATATATATATATATATATATATATATATATATATCACATTTGTTTATTGAATCATCAGTTGATGGACATTTAGATTGTTTTCAGTTTTTGACTCATGAATAATGCTGCTATGAACATTTGTGTAGAAATTTTTGTATGGACATAGGTTTTCCGTTCTCTTGAGTACATACCTTGGAGCGGAATTGCTGGGTTACATGGTAATTCTATGTTTAACTTTTTGAGGAACTGCCAAACTTTTCCGAAGCTGTACTATCTTACATTTCTACCTGCCCTGTATGATGATTCCAATTCTCCACGCCCTTATCCACATTTATTATTTGTTTGATTTTAACCATCCTACTGGGTATGCCATGATATACCATTGTTGTTTTGATTTTCATTCCTTAGTGATTAAGGATGGTGAGCATTAAAGGTTTAATCTTGAAGCAACCTTTCTAGAAGTACTGGTGGTAGGAAGCCTAAAATAAAATCACAAGGCTTAGAATTTTGTGATATTGAAACATACATTATAATATGTTAAGTGGGAGGACAAAAAGGATAATCTTATTTTTTCAGGATATCATGAGTTAGGAGAATGTACAGTCATGCACTACTTAACGACGGGGATGTGTTTTGAGAAATACATTATTAGGCGTTTTTGTCATGTGTGATCATCATAGAGTGCATTTATACAAACCTAGATAGTATAGCCCACTACACACCTAGGCTGTATGGCATAGATTATTGCTCCTAGACTACATCCTGTACAGCATGTTACTAAGCTGAATACTGTAGGCAATTATAATAATTGTATTTGTGTATCTAAAACTAGGAAGGTACAGTAAAAGTACAGTATAAAAGATTTAAAAATAGTATACTATGAAGAGGATTGGAAGTTCCTCTGAGTTAGGGAGTGGATATGAAAGCTTAAGACATAACTGTACATGATTGTAGACTCTTTAAACACTGTATGCTTAGGTTACACTAAATTTATAAAACCACAAGATTAAATCAAACACAAGAGAAAATGATGCAATCAGAAGATGCAATCAGGATATATGAGGCTGCTGCCTGCGTGAAACAGCATACTATTTAACAGCAAACTTTGTATAAATAGAGCGCACTTTTAAATAACAACAAAAAAAGTATAATAAATAATCAGTAATGTGTTGCACTGTAATGTTATGATGTCACTAGGCAATAGGAATTTTTCAACTCTTATAATCTACAGAACCACCTTTGTATGTGGTCTGTTGTTGATTGAAACATCATTATGTGGTTCATGCCAGTATTCTAAAATAAGAATGTTATCTGGGTGTTGGAAATACAAACTATTTCCAAGTTTTCTCTGAAAGTATATTACTTGTGTGATAAGAACAAATAGTTTTTTTTTTTTTTAAGTCATAAATATAGAGTACCTCCTTTCTCCCCAGACCGGAGCTGAAACCCGTGGACAAGGAGTTGGAGGTAGTGATGAAGTGAGTGCTGGGTCAGAGGGACTGGTGGAGAAGCTCTTGTTTCTGGCCCTCCCGGTGCTCACCTCCACCTCCTGCAGGTTCCCTGATGGGTTTGAGAAGTTCTCACCGCCAATTTTGCAACTAGATGAAGTGGATTTCTACTATGATCCTAAGCACCTCATCTTCAGCCGTCTCTCTGTCTCTGCTGATCTTGAGTCCCGCATCTGTGTGGTATGATTACTATTTCCCTGTTCCATGAGCTGGGTCTCTCCCACTCCCATATGTACTGTGAATCAGCCCAGACCCTCATGCTACAGAAGGAAGAGGTTCACAGTAGCAGGAGTCAGGGCCTGACCCTTGCAAGGACTTTTCTGTACTTAATTGTCGCTATCCTCCAACTTCACAGGGCTGCCCGGCAGAGATGAAAAGCCTAGCATGTGGTACTTTATGAATACTTAGAGCAGTATTTTGTCGTTTTGGTCTCAGCTCTGAGTTTTCTTAAACTGTGGAACATAGGGGAAAGCATAGGCTTTCAAGTTCAGACTTCAGATTCTGAGTGCCATTTCCTAGCTTAGTTACTAAGCAGTATTTTTGTCCTTAAAAGGGAGATAACAGCTACCTTACTTGGTTATTGGGAAAATTAAATTCCCAGCACTTAGTAGGTGCTTAGGTATGTAGGTTCTCTTTGCGTCTTTAATACTTCCTTCATTTTTCCCTTTAGTTCCTTAAAAATATTTTTTTAGTTGAGTCACTGAGACTACCCAAGATCAATTCTCATCTCCTTCCCGCTGTGTCTCACACACATACACTCTTTAAAATTATAGGTGGGAGAGAATGGGGCTGGGAAGTCTACTATGCTGAAGCTGCTTATGGGGGACCTGACACCTGTTCGGGGCATCAGACATGCTCACAGGTAGGACCAACACCTCCACTCCCCAACTAGTCATACACTGTAGCTATGCTCCTTTGTGGTCATTATCCTCCATCCTCTTTTCCACCATCATTTCTGTGTGCAGGAATCTGAAAATTGGCTATTTCAGCCAGCACCATGTGGAGCAGCTGGACCTGAATGTCAGTGCTGTGGAACTGCTGGCACGCAAGTTTCCTGGTGTGTTAGGGATTTGAGTTGAAGAAAGAGGGCCAGGGCTGACGTCTAAAGCTAGACCTATCTTGGGGAGGTGCAGAGCAGCCCTCCTGAGTCTAGGTGTAAGGACATGGGCATTTGGAAGTGGGCTAGGGAAGGGTGAAGGGAGGGAGTTGGGCCATGATGGGGTGGACCCTGTTCCAGGACGGCCTGAGGAAGAGTATCGTCACCAGCTGGGCCAGTATGGCATCTCTGGAGAACTGGCCATGCGCCCTGTTGCCAGCTTGTCCGGTGGCCAGAAGAGCCGGGTAGCCTTTGCTCAGATGACCATGCCCTGGTGAGGCCCCATTTTCTAGAGCTCTTACCTTCCCCTTTCCTCCTCTTGCCTTTGTATCAGAGGAGTTCATTTTCTCCCTCCCTTATATCACTGAACACACCTTCCTGGGTTCTGTTTTCTAGCCCCAACTTCTACATTCTGGATGAACCCACAAACCACCTGGATATGGAGACAATTGAGGCTCTGGGTCGTGCTCTCAACAATTTCAGGGTGAGTAGGCCTTCACATTGCCCACTCCTCCCCAGACCTCAGCACTCATTAAGGCCCTCCTGAGTGCTTTCTGTCTCCTGTCTTTCAGGGTGGCGTGATTCTGGTGTCCCACGATGAGCGCTTCATCCGGCTGGTGTGCCAAGAATTGTGGGTGTGCGAAGGAGGCGGCGTCACCCGGGTTGAAGGGGGATTTGACCAGTACCGTGCCCTTCTCCAGGAACAGTTCCGCCGTGAGGGCTTCCTCTAGGGCCATTAGGCTGAGGACTCTGCCCAGGACATGGACTGGTCTTTCAGACCACTGGGCCACCACAAAGGCAACCATCTCCAGGCTACAGACTTCCCCTGGCTTTGGGGACAGCCTTGTCCTCAAATATCTCCTTTTGACTGGAGCATCCTCTGTACAATCCAGGGAGCCCCATCTAAGGGTCTGTGATGACTGGTCTTCCAAGTGGAAGAGGTGGGAGGTGCCCTCTGGGTTATAGATTCCTCCCAATGCCCCAGCTCTGACTGGGCTCCAAGAGGCTGCTGTGTAAATTAAATCTCCCTTGCCTCATCTATGCTGTTCTCTGGCAGGGCTGCAGTGTGTTAAGGGGTGTGGGTTCTCTGATTTGGCGTTTTCCTGTGACACTTGTATCAGTCACACAGAGGAAGCCATGGCATCACCAGCCTTTTCCCTGGAAGGAGACATCATTAAAGCCATTGGGGCTTGGAGGTCATCCAAGCTACTGGGGTTATTATTGGTATAGGTAGGAGAATAAAGACAGAGGCTCTGTTGATTTACCACAGGGCTGTTAGTGGTGGATGGATAAAGCCAGCAAAAGCACCACTAATGAGCCTGCCTTTTCAGTCTCCCTCTTTAAGAAGTCCAGAGAAGTTGTTCTTCCAGCTGTGTCTATGGTCATGTGTACCTTCACACTCCCGAGAGCCTTCTCACAGCCCCCATCACTTTTTGCCAACCTCACACCTGTAGATGAGCCATTTGAAGGCCATCTGACAAAGGATCTACACCTGCTTGTTGGCCAGGTTCTCAACTTCTTTACCCCTCAGGCTTGTGAATCCAAATATGAATTCTTTAAACTCAGTAGGTGGAGGTGTAGCAGAAAGGTTCTGTGACACAGAATCTGCTGCTTTTGGAGGTAGGTTGCTTTGTGTATGAAGAGCACTGGAGTTGGAATTGGGTCTAAGATCAAGTCCCAGCTCTTGCTGGTACGCAAAGGGATCACCAATATTAGCTGAGTAACAAATCAGTTAACCTTTTTGAGCATCTCCTACTTGTGGTTTCTTTATAGGATTGTTATGAGGATTAGCTGACAAACACATAATACACATGTACTCAGAAAGTGATTCTTGTGTGACCAGTCTATGTGAAAGACTGTCGTACAGGAAAAGTGACTCCAAGGGTAGATCAGTTTGAGCTCAAAGGAAGGAAAACTTTTTTAATAACTCATGCAGCCTTCTGAGAGTAAGTTCCAGTCTCTGGGACTGTTCAGTCCTGCCAGGTCTAGAGAAGCGCTCTCTTTCAGGTAAGAGACAGCATTAGATGGCTTCTGGGTTGGCTTCCACTTTCATGATTCCATGAACAAAATAGGAAGATCCTGTGTAAATGACAATATAGATCTAAGCTGCAGGCCTTCAGAAAATTGAGATGAATGAATTGTAGCAGCTAAGAAAAACCTTACAGTAAACGATTAGAGGTGGGGAGTTAGCAGAAGATAGTTGTCTTGAAGGCAAATGTAGACAATGTTAGCTCCATTCCAGAAAGCACAGAGTAGAGAGTAATCTGACATGCAAGGGTGGGAGCCCTCAATCACAACAGACTGCCTGTCACGGCAGCAACCCCTTTCATGGTTTGGAGAGCTTGTCTAACTCCAACAATTGTGAAGCTCATTCTTTCACAGCTGCTGACACTGGCTGGAGCTGCCCTTCCGACATCAGACCTTAAAGCCAGCAAGCTAGCCAGGTTTAAAGGCCTCAGTCTATAGAGTCTTTTAAAATCCTGGCTTGTCCCCAGGAGGAGAGAGAGTGCAGAGCCACAGAGGGGTTCTGAGTCTCTCCGCATCAGTCTTTAAGGCATTCAAAGATGCCAGTCAGAATTGTTTATTTCACTGTGGTATTTGTTGGACATGGACAACATTTTGCCAAGTTCTCATTTTCCCTGGTTTCCAGGCAGATTTTAGCAGAGTAGGAGGGATGGTGCCATTTAACCCTTGCTGGCCATGCCCCCAGCCTAGTTTGTCATTTTGGAAGGTAACATTCTAATGAGAGCTATTCCCAGGCCTGGGTTCAGCCTATCCCCAGATGCAAACTAAACGACACCCCACCCCCTCCAGTATCATCCCAGAGATCTTAGCGTGCAGACTGGATATCCGAGCCTGTGGGAAATCTTAGGCTAGCTGACTGGATCCACAACCTGGCTGATGGGCCTCTAGGGTCCCTGGAGTGATGGACTCCTCTTCATCTTGCCCCCCTCTAAGTGGGCTTCATTGTACTTTATCTCCTCCATTATAAGCTGCTTTCTATTATTAAAGTTGTAGATCCCATTTTGCTTTGGTATCCAGGAAGGCCAGGCCATAGCTTGCTCACTTTTGCATCTTCTGGGCCCATCACAGGTTGGGTTTCCTGAGAAGCAGCTTGAAGAGGAAGTCAGCATCCTGGGTGTTGATTAGGGAGTGCTCCTGGGACCAACACCAGGATTGAGCAGAGGGAGAAGTTGAGCAGCAATGAAAGTTTCAGCTCTACCTTTCTGGAGCTGGGTAACCCTGCAGAGCTGTCTTGAGGCAATGGCTCGGGACTTTATTCCACTAAGTTGATGGGTCTTTGGATGCTGGCTGTTACCAGAAGGATGTGGAGGTGTGAAAGTTGGGAGAGGAAGTTTTCTTCAGCTGAGGCAATTCCTCCTGAAAGGGCTGACAGCTGAGGACTTTCTTGCTAACCACTCTCAGCAGCAAGTCCTTCATTCCTGAAAGGGAGTCTGGGTAGCTCATTACAGCATCCGCTACAGTACGTAGCACATAAAAGGTGCTCAATAAAAATGCTTGCAAAATGAGTTATTTTGGGAAAAAGTGGAGAATGATATTTGGAAGGAGAAAACAAAGACTGAGAAACCAGCAAGAAGACCATGACCAAAGTCCAGCCCCCAGGGAATGGGTTAGCATGGTGGTGGAGGTGAAGGCAGAGGTGAGACTAAGGAGGGTGGTGAGCAGACTCAGCAAGGGCTTGTCAGCTCTGCTCAAACAGGGAAGGGCTTCTTTTTCTGGGCCAGAGTCTTGAAAAATAAATGAAAGCTTTAGGACATGAGACAGATTAAAGAGACCCTTTCTGTTTTTAAACCTCCCTTTGTTTTCTTTCAAGACAATGCTAAGGAAATAATGATAGTTAATATTTATCGAGCTCTTATTGTATAACAGACACTGTAGTAAGTGCTTTACCTGCTGTAACTCACAACCCTATGAACTGACACAGTTATCCCCATTTTATAACTGAGGAAACAAGGAGTTGGCATCGTGGGTGGCAGGACTGAGATTCAGAGATTCAGGCCAGTTTGGCCTAGAATGCAGCTCTGAAGTGTCACACTGCACTCTCTCAGCTCTTAGTATGACCTGAATAGTCAGTTTGTGCATTCCACCACTTAAAACTCATTAATGGCATGGGGTGGGATGTGGGAGGTGGGGGATTTGAACAAGCTTCTCTCAGGAGAGCAAACTGATGAGTAGGAGCACCTGGCACTAGCTGACATGCTGGGTGTTCAGTGAGTAGTTGATAAAGTAATAATTAAAAACATGGTGCGGAAAAGTCATGCACTGGGATTAGTCTAGCTCTGCCACTAACAGAATCTTGGGCAAGTCAATCTCTCTGGAGTAAATTATTTTTATTCATAAAATGAGCATTACACAGTTTGTCTTTCCTGCTTCTCAGGTATTTGGAAGGATTAAATGAGATAAAGTCCTATGTAAACTGAATACAATTTTTTTTGTAAACTGAAGAGCTATGAATCCAAAGGGTGTCATTTCATAGAAGTAGTGATGGGGCAGCAGTCCAGAGCCTCCTCTGGAGACACACAGACTGGCACATGAGCACACAGACACTCCAGGCCATCATCAAGATGATTGCCTCAGAAAGGCCACCCCACTGCCCTCCTCCTCTGCGGAGCCAGGCATCAGAACACACATGCAGGAGCACAGCATAAGGCTGCCCGGCACCTGCTGAGTTGCCTGGGGCAAGACAATCCCCTATACAATTGAAGCTTATTCTAATAATATGTATAGGTCATGCCCTGTTGGTAATTCTAGGTTTCTATTTTCTTTATGTTAAATAAATGGGTGGTTTGGAAGTGATTTGGGCTTTATTGTATATAAAGAGAACTTTGAAACCCTAAATTAGAATAAATATTTGTCAACCCTTGCTATGGCATTTTTAACACTGAGAAATGCTTTTGCAAGGTATTAAGTGGCTCCTGCTGGGTTATTCCCATTTTACAGAACTGGAGTTTGAGGCAAAAAGATATTAAGTATCTTCCTTAGGTTGAGATACCTCTGAGCATGTAGAATGGGGCAAAAACTGAAGTAACTGTGTCCCCAGCCTTCTCACATCTTCTCCAGATCTCTATTCTCAACTTTGTTCCACAGTTATCACACAATGGGTGACATTCTCACCTCACACATGCCCCTGTGCATACTCAGGGGCATGCAACCTTCTGTCCTTTTATCTCATTTAATCCTTCCAAATAACCTTTTAGGGAAGTGTTTTAAACCTGGAATGAGGGAGAGTGACTATGAATCTGATCTAATCAGAATTTCTGGTAGTTCCATAAATGTTAGCCATTACGATGATTGATTATTAGTGTTTGTTGTGACCCTCAGTGTTGTATTAACTTTTAGTTTTATTAATTTTTAGAGATTATTTATGATGCCTTATGGCTGAAACCACTATATGTAGTCATGGTGCCTCAGCCAAAATGACATACCCATACCTCCTACTTTTTAAAGTCTGGCTGATCCAAATTGCCTAAAAAGAAGGACATGTCAATCCATAGTGCCCATCCCAGCATTGCCCAGTAGAAGAGTGGCTGGGAGGCTGCCTCAAATCCCAGAGCTCCTAATAGTCTATTTCCTGGGGAAATGAATGGACTGGACATTCAGAGCCTGGTGCTGTCAAAGTCCTAATCACAAAGTGTTACCCCACCCCCTTGTTTTGATTCCATGTTCACAAAGCAAATCCTTGAGGGTCTCATTCCTTTGGAGATGACCTACTAGATAAAATGTCGCCTGGCCCCACCACTTACCAGTTCAGTGCCCTTGCCCGAGTTCTGTAGGCTCTCAGAGTACAATTTTTCTCTGGATAAGATGGGATGCTAATGTGCATAAGGTTACTGAAGAGATTAAGAGAATCCACAGGGAAAGGAGAAATACCTCATAAGGCAGATGAATTCTGTTAAATGAAAAGCTTTAATGTCTTGCACGTTAAAGTTAAGGGGCTTCAACACTGGAGTAAAGGACTGTATGACTTGGCCAGATGTGGTAGAAATACTGGAGTTGAGGTGTTACTAGGGTGGGAAGGCATGATAAGAGATACATGTGGTCTGAGTTAGGGACACCTCAGAGAAGGAGGATAGAAGACCAGTGCCAGTTTCCCAAAGGTGGGATGGCCAAAGGACATTTAAGAACAACAAGGGTCTATTCTTTGAAGTTATTTGCATTTCTGGGATGCAAAATCCTCGTCTAGTAATGTCAGATCTTCAGTAAAATCACTTATTTCTGTTACTGTTGCTTTTATTTTTGCTTTTTGAAATCAAGGAAGGGGCTGGATCAATGCAGTATGGAACAGATAGAATAAGGAAGCAAGCAGTAGTTCTGAGCCAGAGGTGATCATAAGAATGAAAACACAAATGTCCAATTGCTGAGAACTTGCAGAAAATTTAGAAAGGGTGTTAATGCATGACTTAAATATACAACTTTCCCCATATTGTCAGCTTTTTTTTTTACTCTCTGTAGTGTGATGGTTGTACTTTTTTTTATTATTAACTTGTAGCTATTGCTTTAAGTTTACCTGATAGTGTCTCAAGGTTGTAGAAAAACATAATGAACATGTTATATGAAAAATAACTAATATATTGCTAAATATAAGTTTCTCCTATGCTACTCACTCTCATGGTTTAGGTTAGGCTAGAGATACATATTTAGGCAACATTGTTCTATTTATTTGTAAGATTCTGAAGCCATGACTGAGACTATGGCATCCTCCACACACACCCAATGGTTGTTGGCAGGAGGCCTCAGTTCCTCACCATGTGGACCTCCCCTATAGCTGCTTGAGTGTCCTCACAACATGGTGCCTGGCTTCTCCAGAGCAAGTCTTCCAAGAGAGAAAGCCACAATGCCTTTTATGACAGCCTCATAAGTCTGCGCAAGTTAGTAAAAATAGCCCACACTCAAGAGCAGGGAAATTGGGCCCTACTTTTTGGAGGGAGAGTTATTAAAAAATGTTGTGGACTTATTTAAAATCACTACAATTAGCATTGTGGTTTTAACATTTAGGCTTGGGCAAACTGTGTTATCAACTTACAAATATATGTATTTATATATATGTGTGTCTATACATGTGTGTGTGTGTGTGTGTGTGTGTGTGTGTGTGTGTGTGTGTGTATGAGAGAGAGAGAGGATTTATTTCAAGAAACTGACATGCTCGTAGGCAAGACTGTAGGCAGGATACAGGCTGAAAACTCAGGCAGGAGCTGAAGCTACAGTCTTGAGGAAGAAGTTCTCCAAAAAACCTGATTTTTGCCCTTATGGCCTTTCCACTGGTTGCATGAAGCCCACAAACATGATCAAGGTGATCTCCTTAAAGTGAACTGATTGTTAACCACATCCGCAAGTACCTTCACAGCACCCCTAAATTAGTGTTTGAATAACTGTGTACTCTAGCCTAGCCAAGCTGACATGGAGACCAATCACAACATCACCCTCTAACCCTCTAGTTCTGCCTTTGCAGTGTGGAAAACATGCTCGCTCACCCCAATTTCCTGGTGGCTACCTCTTGAGTGCTCCCCTTTTTGACATCAGCCAATGCTTCACAATATGCAGTCCCAGTCCTTTTTATTATAAAGACAATATAGTAATAATGCAGGGTGTTTGAAAGTAGAAGGAGAAATTACAACGCTTTCATTTGTATCTTTCCCAATCTTTATTTATGACACTATATATTTACATTTTACAGTCATGGTGCACTTGCTGTTTTGTGTTTATCTTTTAACATTATATTGAAAACTTTTTTTGTAATTGCTATTACAGTTTTCATAGTTAAAATTTTCTATGGCTACAGAATAGTCTACTGAGCAGATGTACCACAGCTTACTTAAATTTATGTCTATTTTTGGCCATTTGGGTTGCTTCTAGACTTTCGCTATAGTAAATAAATGTTACAATGAACATCTGTGCTAACGTTATCTCTCTTTTCAATTAGCAATATAGGAATTGAAATATTTACACCAAAGAACTAGAACCATTAAATGAGATAATGTGTATAAAGCACCTGATATAGGGCTTTGCATACAATAGGTATGAAATAAACAGTAATTACTGTATTATCAGAACCTAATTTGTACTGATTTTAGCCGAACTTTCTTTTGTGTACATGCCAAAGACTTTTAAGAGAGGAAAAAGAAGCAAGGAATCTTATGGAATCTGAAGGGATGTATCATTATTCATTAAAGAACTGCTACAGTTCTCTGCACTCAATATTCTCATTCACACAATTTTTTAAACTTTCCTGAACTTTACTATTATTTTTTTTATTATATCCAGTAGCTTTATTTTTCTACAGTATCTTAGAAATCTTATTTGGATAAGTTATGCTAGAATTTTTTTTTTTTCAGGTGAGGTAACTGTTGGTTGACCTCATAGATTGCAAGGACCTTGTCATTTTACAATCTCTTATTTAAAAAAATTTTTTTAGAACATGTTATAAATCAAGGTATACAGTGTCAGAAAAGTAAACAGAAATTAGGGCAATTCCTGATAAAGGAAGAAGGGAAGCAGCATAGACTATCTCAAAGTAACTTTGTTTACGAAAAGTCCTTCCCAAAACAATCTTCCTTTTCTCTTTCTGGGTTCCCACAGCTCTTTGCTTCCAACTTCTCTGTCCACATTCTGCCTTGAAATAAGCATCTGTTGCATCCAAGTTGCAGGACCAGGAATTCATTCTGGGATCCCTCGTGGGGCCACCATGAAGCCAGATACTCAATAGTGATATTCTGAAAGGTTTGCGGAAAGGAGTCGTCTTGTCTCCACAGCTTCACTTCACTGGCTTTACCAGCCTGTGTGCTCAGAAATCCATTGGAGTATTTGTATGTTATGCAGATGTCTGAGGTTTTCTTGGTTGGAAGAGCTGGTGCAGCCCCTTTGGGAGCAAGAATATGGCACTGTTTGGATATCACTGTCACCCAAGTTGCTGGTCAAGATATTATTACTTGTGCATTTCTGCTGCTACTGAGCTTAGTTTTGAACTTAAAAAAAATCATACTGTATATTATTTTTTATTTTGCAGCATATATTTTAAACTATTTATTGTGAATAATTGCGAACATATACAAGAGTAGAGAAACAGAATAATGAACGCCTATGTACGTTACCCAGCTTCAGCAATTACCCTTCTTGGTTCAGATTAGTTAATCTTGTTTCATCTACACCCTTATATTTCTCCTGCCCTGTGAAGAATCCTGCTCCATTCTCTTCCATTCGCCACCCCACATCCCTGCCCCAGGATAATACTTGTTGGTATTACATAACTCCTATCAGAAAGACTATGTTAGATTGATATTTTGTGATAGTTTTTTAATATTTATGACAGGGTAAGCTTCAGTTTTGGGTTTCCCTTCATTTTCTTTGCAATCTATAAAAAAATTCTTATAGAATTAGTAATGTAAAATATCATTATGCATACAGCTATTTTTCAGTAATCATGATTGTACTACATAAATCAATACGTCATAGAGATGTAAATTTTTTGCAAGAAGTAAAATTCTTATCTTTTTAAAAATAGGCTTTATTTTCTAGAGCAGTTTTAGGTTCACAGCAAAAAGGTGTACAGATTTCCCATATACTCCCTGCCCCTGTATGTGCATAGCCTCCCCTATTGTCAACATCTTCCACCAGAGCGGTAAATTTGTTACAGCTAATAAACCTATTCTGACACATCATTATCACTCAAGGTCCATAGGTTTACATTAGGATTCACACTTGGTGTCATACATTCTACGGGTTTGCACAAATGTAAAGTGACATGTATCTGCCATTATAGTATCATACAGAGTGGTTTCATTACCCTAAAAGTGCTCTTGAACTTTTAAAAATTGAAAGTCATCTTCTTTCTTTTCCTTCCCTTTCTGAATAATTCAGTTCTGAAGTCATTAGGTGGGGTAGAGCAAGGCAGCTGTCCACACTAGCGACCCAGGGCAGGATGTCAGAACCTGAACATGGTGAGAAGGGCATCTGTGTATGAAGGTTGACCAGTGTGAGGTGTCAGAGCCCGAGTAAGGTGAGGACATCCATGCATTGGAATGGCCTGCAGCACTGAGAGTGGGAGTGCAGGCTCACATGGGGAGTCAGAGCCCAAGCAAGACAAGAAGGGCATTCTCAAGGAGGGGAAGACCAGGACAGGGTGCTGGGAAAGTTTGGGGTGAGGAGGGCATTCACTGAGGGACCGGGGGACAGCAACCCAACACGGAGTGTTGGAGACCAAGTAGAGTGAGAAAGACATCTGAATGCAGAAGAGGGCAGTGGTGATAGAGGTATTGATCATATGGATAAGTGTATTAGGGAAAACAGGAGCCAGGTCTCTCATGGTTGGAGAAGGAAATTACAAACATAGAAAGGGAGAAAACTAGAATGAAACTTGTGATGCTGGATGAAAATTAGAGATATTGGCATGAACTAGTGGTTTTTAATACAAAGAGATATGAATACAGGTTCAAGTGTCTATGTAGCTCTGTCTCAGGTCTGACTATTGAGAAGTGACACCCCCACCCCAATGGCAAAGAGCACACCCAGTGCCCAAATCCTGGCTTCTAAATATCATTCACTGGTGTTCCATAGAGAAAAAGCTGATTCTAGGGCTGAGGGAGAAAAGATACAAGATGAACCTAGAAATCTTGTATTAGAAAGCAAAGAAATACTGAAAGAATGAGACATGTAGAAAGAACACAAAAGTCAGCCAGAAGTGCTCCCACTGGACAAATTAGGGACAATTTGAGCATTAATATAAATTGATTATAACCCCTGAATAAAACAGAAAATCATGAGTCAATACTGATATACATAAATATGTGAATAAATTAAAAGTTTGATGAGGAATGAGATACTTTAATGAGGAATGAGATACTTACTTTCAAAATACTTCACCCCAAACATTTATTCATTATATACTTTATAGTAGAGAAACCTAGCAGACACCACGTTAATCACGTAATCAAAGTCAACTTCATCGGTAGTATAAAATCAAAACCACATGCTACCCAGTAGGATGCAATCAGAAGAATAGAGCATCACTTCTGCAATATTCCTGCCAAAGATGTGTAACCTGAATCTCATCACGGAGCAGCATCAGACAAACCCAAATGGGGGGCATTTTAAAAAATACTATCCTGTACGCTTACAAAATGTCAAGGTCATGAAAGTCAAGGAAAAACTGAGAACCTGTTCCAGAGTAAAGAAAAGACTACAGAGTTGTAACAAAATGCAACATGTGATCTGAACTGAATTTTTAAAATTATAAAGTACATTACTGGGACACTAGGCAAAACTGGAGTGGAGTTTGAGAATTAGATGGTAGAGATGAATCAATGTTAATTTCCTGATTTTGATGACTGTGCTGTGGTTACATAAGAGTATCCTTGTTTGTAGAAAATACACATTAAATCGAGGGCGATGGAACATAAATTGACTGCGTGTAAATGGTTCATGGGCAGGGAGGGGAATTCTTCTGTACTTCAATTTTTCTGTATGCTTGAGATTGTTTTAAATTTTTAAAATATTTCAAAACTTTAAATGTAAAACATGAGTGTTGTAACAAGTTGAAGAATGCAAATAAAGTTAATATCCCCCTTCCTCTTCATTCTAGTCTCTCCTTCCCTAAAGAAACCATTGTCACTAGATTTATATATAGCGATACCTTTCCAAATCTTATCCATAATCGCATGAACATGCAAAGCCGTAGATTTATAGGTATGGAAACATCCTCCCACATTTTCCAGCTATTAACTTTCCCCTTAGTGTGCTTCACTAAACAGAAATTCCTAATTTTTAAAATATTTTACTTTGAAATAATTTCAGACTTTGAGAAACGTTGAAAAGTATCACAAAGAATTCTATTTTTCCCTTCAGCCAGATTTCCTAATGTTAACATTTTGCCACATTTGCTTTATCATTCTCTGTGTGTATTTGTGTGTGTGTGAAATTTTTTCCTAAACCATTTGAAAGTAAATTTATTTCTAAATACTCCAATATGTTGTTTTCTAAAAACAAGGAGTTTCCTTATATAACCATGTTACAATTATCAAAATCAGAAAATAACATCGATACAGTACTATTATCTAATCTATAGTTTATCCAGATTTTGCCAAATGTACCACCAATTTCCTTTAAGAAAAAAAGAAAAAAATATATTTTATCCAGGAACCCATTAAATTGCATTTAGTTGTCCTGCCTCTTTAACCCCCTTTAATCTGGAATGATTCAGTCTTTCTTTACCTTCCATGACCTTAACATTTTAGAAGAGTACAGGACATTTATTTTGTAGAATGTACCTCAGGTTGGTGTTTCCTCATGATTAAATTCAGGTTATTCATTTTGACAGGAATGAGGCTGAGCCTTCTCAGTGCATCTTATCATGAGGCATTGTTCCCATTACTGGTGATGTTAACTTTGATTACTTGGTTAAGGTGGTATCTGCCAGGTTTCTATGCCGTAAATTGTTTTTTTTTCCCCTTTGTAATTAGTAAGTGTCCTGTGGAGAATAAACCTGATTTTATGTAATCAAAATCATCAGTGTTTCGCAACAATGAGTTGTTGTTTTGAAGTGTTTGGGTCCTTCCCCACCACCCATAGGTGACAGAGATCTTCTGCAATATTATTATTTTTTATTAATTGTATAGTTTTTTCTTATGTATGTTTAATGTATCTAGAATTCATTCTTGTATGTGTTGTTACCTAGGAATACAGTTTTCACCTTTCTTCATATAGTGAACCAGTTTTCCCAACATCATTTACTTAATAACCAATTCTTTTTTCACTGATGGTGGTGTTACATTTATTGCATATTATGTTCTCACTTTTACATTATGTTATATTATGTTATATCATATTCTATTATATACATTGGTCAGGTTCTCTACTGGTTTATTTGTTCTTTTATCAGTACCGTATTTGGTAGGGTAACCCCCACTTTTTATTCTTCTTCTTATATATTGACTTTGCTAATTTTGAAACTTCAGTTCTCTGTATAAATACTAAAGTAAGTTTTGGAAAATCCTCAACGATTTTAATTGGGATTATGTTGAATTTATAGATTAACTGGGGGAAACCTACCGTTGTTAGGTATTAAGCCATTCTTTCGAAGTCAGTGGAATATCTTTCTAGTTTGGGTCATTATAATTAGTTCTTCAGTCACTTCCATCTTATTAGTCCTATCTATCATGTTCTTTATTTTAACTGTAGTTTTCATACCTAAGAGGTCCACAATCACTTATTGAAAACCTTGGGCCACATATTTTTCAGAATTTAGAATATTTCAAACTTTAGAAAGTTATAGAGTATGACAATACTCTAATGCAATACTGTATATTATGTCACACACCTCGTGGGATCTGGAACAGTCTCCTGAAATCAGATGCATTTATACTCCTGTAGCAAAACATACGAAGATTCACAAGGAGTGGGATCACTACATACTATAAATAGCTTGTGTCAGTTCAGATTTTGCCACCAAATGACTATGACCCATTTTTCTTTTTTAATGCTGGGCTTTCAGAGGTTTTTTTGTTGTTGTTTTGTTTTGTTAATTTGGATTGTTGATAAGACATTTTGATCAGTATTTCCACTTGGTTATTTGTTTCTTAGGATTTTTATATTGCTGACATCTTTCTTTCTCTCCTTAGATATTTCTTTCTCTCCTACTTTTGTTATCTTTCACTTGGGCCTCCCAAATGTTTGGTTACTCTGGCCTGGGACTTCATATTTCTCTGGGGGTATCAGCCATTCCGTCTGTTAAAGGGTGTTGGGAAAGGTCCCAAGGCCCACTCCATTCACAACAGTTGGGCTGAGTTCCAGGAAAGTGGAGGCAAAGAGCCCCGGGGCAGAGAGCACAGGACATCACAATTAATCCCTCCCATTTGCTGCCACCCAACCAGATATTTAAATCTTTTAAGTTCTTCAGGAGAAGTAGGGTGGGAAGAGGTAATCTACCTGCCCTGGAATTTTAGAAAGAAGAAATGGAAGAATGACTGCCAAAGCTATAGTCGCCTTCTGTTCTGTCTGTTCCTCTCCTGGCAGGTCTTTTGCACTACCCTGATATTATCTCTAGAGGGCTTTCATAATTACTTACTTTGCTAAAAATGAAGTCATACTATATGCATCATTCTGCAATTTGCTTTTTTCTCTCACCCATGTACAAAAGAAGAGCTCATTCTTTTTAATAGCAACACAAGACCACACAATATTTCACAATATGAATGGACTATCACTTATTCAACATTTTTCCTTTTGCTGGACAATAAGATTGTTTCTCTCTCTCCTTTTTTTTCCCCTAAAAACAGGTTTGTATCCTTGACTACATTCCCTTACACACTTGTGTACTTATTTCTGTAGGATAGCTTCTCCAATGTATCTGGTGGAGGAACATAAGTAATACTGATAATAGTGATTATTTCTAAAAGTGGGACAGAGGAAAGAAAGGGAGGGTAACTGTTCACTTTCTACTGAATACCCATTAAGATTTTATATCATAATTATGCATTAATTTTACAATATCAAAAAAGAATTAAAGCACAACAATATGACTATGCTTAATGCCACAGAACTGTGCACTTAAAAATAGTGGTAAATTTTATGTATACTTTACCAGAATTTCAAAAATAAGATATAAAATTAATTTAATTGAAATAAACTCTATATGATAATATCATTCCCTAGGCTAAAACCCTTATAATGACTTTCTACTAGTTTTCAAGTACATTTGAAAGCCCTTAACAAAGCTCTAAAGCCCTGAATAATCCAGTAACTACACAAAACTTTCCATTATTCCCTGTAAGGCTCCAAACTTTCTCCTAACTCATGGCCTCTGCACACAATGTTCCCTCTGCTGGAAACCTTCTCCCCCATCCTCTGCCTAGATAGTTCTTACTCTTTCAAATCTCAGTATTCCAGAGTACCTATTTCTTGACCCGTCCCTTAAGAGTAGGTCAAGTTCCTTTATCATGATGATTGCACAGAAAAACGTAATTTCTTATAGCCATTATCATAATTACAGTTTAAAAATCTAAACCAAAAAAGGAATGAAAAAAGAGATCTAAACAAATGTAGAAACTTACCTTTTAGTAAACTGGAATATTCAATATAGTAAAGATATTAATTCTCCCAAATTGATGTACAGATTTAGTGCAATTTCTATCAATATCTCAGCAAGATCTTTTGTAGCTGTAGATAAGATTATTCTATAATTTATATGGAATAACTAAAATAATTTTGAAAATATGAATAAAACATAAAGCGAGAGGACTCAGTGTACACAATTTCATGACTTATTATATATCTGATTACATATCTACATAATCAAAGCTGTTTAGTATCAGCAGACGGGCAAACACCCAGACCAATGGAACAGAATAGAGAACCCAAAAAGAGCTCCACATAAGTACTGTCAACAGATTTTTGACAAAGGTACAAAAGCAATTAAATGGAGGAAGGACAGTCTTTTCAAATTGTGCTGGGGCAATTGGAAATCCTTAGGTAAAAACAAACAAACAAAACAACAACAACAACAACAACAACAAAACACCCCACAAAGAAGCAAACAAAACCCTTGACCCAAACCTCACACCTTATATAAAATTATTTTAAATGAATTAAAGATTTAAATGTAAAACTATACTGCTTTTAAGAGCTAACACAGGAGAAAATCTTTGGGATCTAGGGATTAGTGAAGAGTTCTTAAAATGACACAAAAAAGCACAATCTATAAAAGGAAAAACAATAAATTGATGTTATGATTTGTGTTGACAGGATGTGGAAAATTTGGAACCCTTGTATGTTGTTGGTAGGATGTAAAATTATTCAGCTGGTATGGAAAACCTTGATAAGTTAAACACAGAATTACCATATAACCTAGCAAATCAACTCCTGGGTATGTACCCAAAGAATTGCAAATAGATGTTCAAACAAAAATTTGTGCACAAAGCTTCAGAGAAGCACTATTTACAATAGTCAAAATGTGGAAAAACCCAAATGTTCATAAACTGATGAATGGATAAGCAAAAGTGATATATCTATACAATGGCATATTATTCAGCCATAAAAAGGAATAAAGTACTGTTATCTGCTACAACACAGATGAACCTTGAAAACATTATACTAAGTGAAAGAAGCCAGGCCACATATTGCATGATTCCGTTTATATGAAATATGCAGAATAGGACATTCTATGGAGACATACAGCATATTAGTTAAGTTTTCAGGGACTGATAGGAGTGAGGAATGGAAAATTACTTTTTAATGGGTATGGGGTTTCCATTTGGGGTGATATAATGATGGTTGCACAACATTGTGAATGTATTAAATATCACTAATGGTAAATTTTTATTTATCTGTATTTTACGATAATAAAAATGGTGAATTTTATTGTATATAAATTATGCCTCAATAAAACTGATATAGTACAATGGTAGTTACAAAATAGTCATGGGGATATAAAGCACAACATAGGGAATATAGTCAATAATATTGTAATAACTATGTATGGTGCCAGGTGGGTACTAGACTTATCATGGGGATCACTTCATAAATTATATAAATGTCTAACCACTATGCTGTACACCTAAAACTAATATGAAATTATATTGACTGTCTGTAATTAAAAAAATAAAAATAAATTTAAAAATAAAACCGACATAAGATATTAATTAAGACATTAATGGATGCTAAAACTTGTAGGTGAGATTTTGATGAACATTTGGATAGTTACATAGACTTAAACTATCTGCCCACAAAAGTACTTATATAATTACAAAAAAAAAAAAGATAACATTAGAATGGAAAAACGTAGCAATCATGCCTGTGGTAGTTCATGTGTTAATTTAGAAGGTGGTTTGGATGAGATTAACATTTAAATTGGTGAACTGTAATTAAGCAGAGTATTCTGCATGATGTATGTGTGCCTCATCATTCAGTTGAAGGCCTGAATAGAATTAAAAGACTAACCTCTCCAGAAAGAAGGGATTCTCTAGCAGACTTCCTTCGTATTTCATCTGCATCATCAGCTTTCCTGGGTCTCCAGCCTGCCAGTCCACACTGCAAATTTGAACTTGCCAGCCTCCATAATTGGGTAAGCTGATTCTTTAATAAACAAATAAACAAACAAATAATAAATACAAACACACACATAGATATAGATATACATTCTATTCTGTTCTTCTGGAGAATCCTAATATATCACCTTAATCCAGTGATCAAAGTTAACATCACCAGTAATAGAAACTGACATGCACATCCTGATGTAATATAGTGAGAAGGAGCTATCACTTATGTGATACTCCTGCCAAAAGTGAATATCCTGAACCTAATCATGAGGAAACAACAGACAAACCCAAACTAAGAGGAATTCTACAAAATAATTGGCCAGTACTCTTAAAAAATTTCAGTGCTGTGAAAGAATGAGAATCTACTTATGATCAAAGAAGACTATAAAGAGAACTATCAACTAAATGCAATGAATGATCCTAGGTTGAATTGGGGAAGAAAATATCTATGAGGAATATTTTTGCAACATTTAGTAAAATTGGAATATTGTCTGTAGGTTAGATAATAGCATTGTTTCAATGTTAAGTTTCCAGAATTTGACAACTATTCTGTGGTTATGTTAGAATTTTTTTCTTTTTTCTTTTTTTTTTTACAATCTTGTTCTTAAGAAACACACACTGAAGTTTTTATGGGTAAAGAGGTGGGATGTATACAATCTATTTTCAAATGGTTTCTCCCCAAAGCGGTATTCCTGTAACTTTTGTTGTTTTGAAATAATTTCCAAATAAGAAGTTTAAAAATTAATTATATAATTGTTCAATATCTTTTATGAGAAAAGGGACCCACCACTGTCTTATTTCCTGCTATAGCACAGCTCTAGCACATAGTGGGGTACAACAAGAAATATTTATTGAGTGAATAAATAATTGAATGAATGAACCAAAGTATCTTCTGATTTGGGCTTCAAGCTGGGATTTTGGAAATCAAACGAGGCAGGCAGGAGGCCCAACTCCTTTCTTTCTCTAATGCCTTACTATCTTTCAGCTCAAATCTGAGAGTGTAGATGCTTCTGAGGCTTGGGGAAACAAGCCTACTGCCCCCAAAGAAAGGAGGTAGCCCACAAGTATAAGACAATTGAGTTGTGCTTTGCAACAAGTGACCTGGCTGAGTGTCACTTTCTAAGGCTGCTTCCCTTCGGGTTTACCCTATCCCCACCCCCTATCACCACCAGCCTTGATAAAGGTTGTTAGCACCTGCCCAAACCTGGAAAGTGTTAACTTGAGTTGAGGGGTGAGTTCTAATCTTCTGCCTTGGGTCAGATCAAAGGAAAAGCAGCACCCTACAGGCCAGCTTGGTGGTGACCGAGGTCAGATGTCTTGGACAGGGACCTCAGTGGCCTAGCTGCCTGCTCTGCACAGAGATTAGAAAATAGAGTCAAGCCAGTGATTTTCCTCATGTCATCACTGTAACTGGGTCAGCCAACACCTACTGTCTGCCAGGCCCTGTGGTAGGAAGAGAGAGTCAATCCCAGGATTCGCAGGGGCTGAATTGGCCAAGATTGGTTGCAGCTTCGACCACACCCACTTTTCTCACTCCCCACCTGCTTCCCACTTCTGCCCACTGGCTTGGCACTAGGTTTCCCTGCCATGACAGTAGGATAGATTCTTTCCCTACATGTTTCTCTTTTTTTGAGGTCAGCCAAGACTTATGAGAATTTTCAAAAGGAGGCATGTTTAGAGATTTAGGGAGTCTAAGTGGATGTTAACTAAATGTATGTGGTAATCATTTTGCAATATATACATATATTAAATCATTATGTTATACACCTAAAATTAGTACAATGTTACATGTTATATCGCAATAAAAAAAAACTTTGAAAAAAAGAGATGTATGAATAGTCAAAGAGAAACAGACCAAGAAATAAACATCAAGAAAACTATATTGTCAATGTTAATAGTTTAAAAACAAAGGTTCTGAGGCCAGACCATCTGCGATCAACATCCTGGCTCTATCACTTTACTAGTTTATGATGAGCAAGTTACTTACTTTGTCTGGGCTTCAGTTTTATCATCTGTAAGATAATAATTGTACCTATCTCTTGGGCTGTTTTGATCTTAAAGGAGGTAATTCATGCTTAGTATAATGCCTGGCCTATAGTGAGTGCTTGACAAATATTAACTAAGAGGAAAAACCAAACACACCTACTTATACTTTCCTTAATTCTTCTGGCTCTCTCACCTTTTTCTGATGAGCTGATCTATCTGCTTGAAATATTTTCCCCTTCACTGATTAACTCTGCTTAAACGGTACCTCCTCCTACCTTTACCACCATGACCAGGTTAGGTGCTCCTCTTAAAAGCTTCCTGTAAAAATCTTTTATAATATCCATTATATCTCTGTAACACAGTACTCATCTTAATCTCCTGTGACTGTATATTTATCTTTTTCATTAAAGTATAAGTCTTTCAAGACAAAGCCTTGTCTTTTTTGCTCTATACTCCCACTCCCTCCCCTATGCCTGGCACACAGCGGACCACTCAAGCTCCATGCCATCCCTTAGTCCTGCCTACGATGTCCTCTACCTCCTGGAACCTGATTTGGGACCCTCTGGGGCTGAGCTGTCCCTTCCTGTCCTCAGCTGTCTGCCATGCTATAGCCCTTCCACCAGAGTGCCTCCCAGTTGGGCCTCAGAGATCCTGGTTGCTACCTGCACAGTCCTTCTCTTCCCTGGGGCCACACAGCCTATACTGCCCTGCCACATCCTGCAGGATGCTTTACATCTCTTGTTGAGCTGGAGCTGCTGACCTGTCTCTCCCTACTTTTGCCTCAACCAAGACAGTCTTTCCAGCAGGATCTCAGGGCTGGTCCAACTTCTCAGCAAAGCTGGGCTTCTACTAGTGTGTTGTCTAGTCTCTGACAGGAACACCATCTTCCTGGGACACTGTTGTACATCCAAACTCTCTTTAGGACCAAAGAAAAGGACCTCTTTTTCCATTTCTGTGTGTTTGAGGCCCCTTAATGACTGCTTTCTGAAGCTTTTCATTTAGCCCGAGGGCCACATGTACCTCTTGTTAAATTTGCAGAAGAGGCAGAGCACAAAACATCTACAGGGTGGTGGTTACTTCCTGGACTTACATGGAGACTTCAGGGCCTGGGCTGGTCTTGCCTGGAGACGTGGAGTGCCTGGAGGGCCCATTGCTTGCTCACTATCTACTGTTTCTCCTTGACCCTGTAAGAGGGATGTTCATTCAAAATTTGGCTGGGGGCAGGTTCAGCAGAGAAGAGATGAAAGGTGTTAATAGAATCATGGCTCAGATAGTGTGGAAAAAACTGGGGGAGAACCCATCTGGAGCTCCCTGTGGACTGGATCATTGTGATGGTGTGAATGTTTTCTATATTGTCCTTGTGTATATTCACCCATGAAGTTCCTTGGGAAAAGGCCAAGCTAAGGCTACCATGCTAAGTGGTTTGAGCAAGGAAAGGATGTGGTTGAGGGTTCAGGTGCTCAAGGAGGCAGGGGATTCCCCTGGGGCCATTAAGGTGATGCTGACTGGAAACAGAAAGACAGAGTAAGTGAGGAGTGGTGAGAACCTAAGTCTGGTTGAAAGTCCATTCCCTGCTTGCTGCCTGCCCCCAGCTCCCCACAAACTCTATTTATAGAATGATTGTGAACTCTGCAAGAAAGCTTGCATGGGTGACTGCCCCCCACCCCAATATGGTCACTTTTCTAAAACTCCCAGACTCTTCCTCAGGGATCAGGGGAGAGATTTTACAGACTTCCCTAACCTTTTTGCAGGAGAACACTGTCAAGCCCCATGAGAATTCTGCCACTATCAAGGTACTTGTTTACAAGCAGAGATGTTTTCTCCTGTGAGGTCTTCAGTGATGAGGTGGGGGTCACTGCCATAATGGGGGTTAGTCTACAGCCATGAGAAGGTTCTGCAAACTGGAAGGCTTCACTTTCAAGGCGGTGACAACTAAGTACAGGGAGTTAAAGCCTGGGGGGATGATCCTGCCCACCCTCCCCACCCCCAGAAAAAGTGGAGAGGTGGCACTGCAGTGGTGGGAAGGCTGGCTGCTCCGTGGTGGGGGGAAGTCGCTGCAGTGATGGGGGATCCCTGCATGGAGTGAGTGGTCACTGGAGTTATCAGACAAGGTGAAGATACTTGCAGTGATGGGTGAAGGTTTCTGCATGATGAAGGAGCACTTTGCAAAGGAAAGGGGCTGACTTCTTGGGACGCGTGTGTGTGGGGGGGAGGGGATCCAATGGTGATAGGACGCTGGGGTTCGCTGCAGTGATGAGGGAGAGTCACTGCAGTGATGGAGTCACCCTAGCCAGGGCTGGGGTGCGGGGGAGGGGTGATATTGGGGTAGCTTTGATTGCTGCAGTGCTGGGGGTCTGCAGATAGAGCTGCTCCGCTAGATGTGCAAGACACCTCACTTCCTGAAGGATGGAAAGGGTGGGGCTTTGGTCCCGCATTGATGGAGGGCTGTGCGGTGGCGGAGACGCGGTCCCTGCACTGCGGTGCCCTGTCTGGCTTGAGCGGCCAGGGCTGGCGCGAAGGCGTGCAGCGCCCGAAGTGGGAGGTGGCTAGGAGAGTGGGGAGCATCAGCCCCGCTGCAGAGGCTGGAGGGGCGGAGGCGGGCCAGAGAGGCGGCCTTTCCGAGCGTAGGCGGGACCAGCAGCCGCAGGGCCGACGCCCCTGCGCGGACCCAGAGCGGCTGCAGCAGGAGTCTGGAGCGGGATCGCGGCAGGTGCCGGGATTGAGTGCGGCCTCGGGCGCAGAGGCGGCACCACACACCCTTGTCCCGTCGTGGCGCCCAGAACTCTGCAGAGGACGCGACGGTGAGGCTGAGGCTGACCGCGGGGAAGCAACGATCCCTAGATCCAGCCCGCAGCATCCAGTGACCGCTCGACTGAGGCGGGCGGCGGCGGCTGCAGCCGCCCCCTACTCCCGATGAGCTATGCCAGGGTGGGGAGAGGTGCCCTGGACTGATCCCATGAACTCCCCCTGCCCCATCACTTCTCTCAGTCTAGCCTCTGAAAGAGCCCCTCTCTTCGCTTTCCCATATCGTTATTCCCGACCCAACCCCCTCCACTCCTGCTTGCAGCCCCTCTCAGAGTCCGGGTCAGATGAACCGCTGAAGAGAGAAAGACTGCGGCCCTTCGGCTCCCCATCCCGCCCCGCCCCTGCTGTCCCTTGCTGTGCTGGGGGCACCCAGGAGGATGCAGGCCCTTTAATCCCTTGCTCCCCACCCAGACCATCTTCCATTTCTCCACCCGCGCCACTTCCGACAGCTGGCAGCCGTGGGGAGCCCCGAGGGGCTGGCAGGTATGGGGGCGGCGATGAGGACCAAGAGCGGGTGATGGAACAGCTGTGACCTCCCCCCGCCCCTAGAGAAACCGGCGGCGGGACTGCTGGGCGCCTGAAGCGCCGGTTAATCATTAACCCTCCGCTCCCCGGGTCCACGCGCTGCGGGGAGCTGCGCTCCACCCCGGCTTCCCAGGTAACCCCTCTCCAAGCCTCCTTTTCGCCCTTTCTTCGCCACCTGTCGGCTGGGCTTAAACCGGGATCGTCCTTGCGCCCCCTGCAGGTCCTGTCCTTGTGCCTCAGTTAGATTCTACCAGTGGGCTTCCCGGAGTGCGGGTGGGTTGCCCTGGGCTCACCCTGCGCACTCCTTCATCCAGCACTCCTCCCCCAGTGCACCATGCCCGGCCTGTACTGCCCCTCCAGCTGGACGCCGCTGACCCTCACGGACTCCTGGGTCCGGGCCTGCGCTAACGGACCCTACCTCAGCTTGAGGGCCCGGCTCACCTACCACAACCCGCAGCCACAGCCGGTGGACGGTGAGGCTGGGTAGGGATGCAGGGCGGTGGGGAACGGGTGCTGGGCGAGGTCCGACATCGCTTGTGTCCCCCGCCCCAGGAGTGTTCGTGTACCCGCTGGCCGAGGCCGAAGTGGTATCAGGCTTCGAGGCAGAGGCTGCCGGACGGCGCGTCTCCTTCCAGCTGCAGAGCCGGCGCCGCTCTCAGGCGGCTTGCTGCCGCGCGCTGGGTCCCGGGTTGGGGGCCTCCACGCCCCGCCGCTGTGCGCAGGGTGAGTCCAGGGCTCCCCAGCCCCGCCCCCCAAAAGCCAGTCGCACTCTCCTTTATGCAACCGCTCTGCGTCTCGCCCCTCCCTGTCTCTCCCCGCCCCCACCCCGCGCCCCGTCTCTCCCCCAGCCACTGATTTTTTCATTCATTGATTCATCCCTTTATTCAACAGTTGTGGATTGGGCACCTGATGAGCGCCAGGTGCTGGGGGACTGACCCAGGTCCGACCCAGAGAGACAGACACAGCAGGCAGTCACACATCTGTTCCTCCCTTTTGAGTATTAGCTCCTGAACCTGGGACAGGGTTTTTGTCATCTCCAACTCCCAGCATCTCACACCAAGGGTCTCAGTGAGTGCTGAGTGAGGACGAAAGCCCACCACTGTGCTAGGTTTTGTGGCTTGCACTTCATTCTTTCATTTATTTATTTCTACGTTCATTTGATTCCTGCACATGGGATTTGTCAGTCAAGCAGGAAGAGGCACAGAATCCAGTGGTGCTGAAAGCTGGCATAAGCCCAGCAGGTAGAGGCCAGAGTGAGGAATGTTCCAGAAGGAAATAGAGCCAGCATTTGACTGAAAGAAAGGATAGAATAAGTTAAAGTGAAGAGGAGGGGAAAGACACCCCAGGCGGGGGCAACGGTGTAGGCAAAGATCTGGAAGTAAATTGTACTGGATGATGGTAAGAAAATACCTCCCTCATGTTTATAGTGATTTATGTTTGACAAAGCCCATTCACGGGTATCACCTTATTTGAATCCAGAGAGGTATGTAATGCAAGTGTTGTTCTTCTTTGCCTTTTATGGTGATGAAAATAACAGTAATGGTCCCTTACGTGTTATTCCTCACCATGATCTTTGAGATAGAATTTTTATGATCCCCATTTTACAGAAGAAATTGTGGCTCCTCAAAACAAGAGAGTTATCAAAGGACAGAGTTAGAAGCCACAGAGCTGAGCTCCAAACTGTGCTTTCTCCACTGTAGCAGGCTGTCCCCAAGCCTTAGCTGGCCAGGAAGGAAGTCACTTTCTTCTTACCATCCTAATTTCCTTCCATCTTTTTCTTTGCTTCATTTATTCAGCAAATATTTCTCAAAAAGAATGGATAAATTATTGTGGGGAAATGAGGTGATGTAGGGCTGTAAAGGTAGGCTAGGGCCAGACAAAGTAAGGCCTTGACTACTGCTGTACATGCCTGGCCGTTTTTCCCTTAGCAGTAGTGGTGACCACAATGACTCCACCAGTTCCCAAATAAACCTACAATCTAAGTAAAATAATGTGCTTGGTACACAAATGCAGCGTTATGTCTTCTAGTAAGCTTCTAAGCAGATTATTTCTTCTAAACTCCTCTTGGGTTGAAAATTCTGGAACCACTCCTGGTGGGCAATGAAGAAACCTCTAACTATTCATGAGCAAGGGATTTGTAAGCAGAATGGATCCCAGGCTATTGGAGATAGTCTACAAGGGAGAGTCCTTTGAGAAGATGATATGCAAGGGTTGAATGAATAGGGGCAGACACGGAAAGAGGGGCAGAGGATATGGGTCCCCCAAGATCTTGGGGTGGTGTGCACATGCCCTGTTCTCCTCAGCCTTCCATTAGCAGTATTGTTATTCCTCCCTTTCCTGATGACAGTCAGATCCTTTTACCATCAATTTGTCTCTTTCTGCTGTCATTCATCTTGTCTTTATCATGCTTCACCAACATGCTAGCACATCATCTCTACAACCACACAAAGTCCCACTTGCCCAGGCTCCCCTGACTTAATGTGTGCTTTCACCCCTATCTTCCCCCATCTCTTCTGCTTCCAGTCTCCTCTGACACCTTTTCTCATTTATCATAGGTCATCTCGTCTTGGATCTGGCCCAGGCCCGGTCTGCACTTGTGCTGCCCACTGGCCTCATCGCTGCAGCTGGCACCATGACAGTGACCCTGTGTAGCAGCCGGGAGCTACCCTCAAGGCCTGATGGGGTGCTGTGCATGGCTCTGCCCTCCGTGCTCACCCCGCTGGCCCTGCCAGGTCCACCAGGCTCCCCCAGACCTCCGGGGCTCTGTGACGACAGGTTGGGCCTATGGTGATTCTCTTCATCCCTCCCTCGGCTTCTCTGGGTCTAGCGAGGGTGAGGGGGCTTTGGCAAGGTGCCTGGGGGATGGGTAGGGTGGAGAAGGGCTGAGGCCAGTCAGCCAGAGGGGCTAGGGGCTGTGGTAGTGGCTCAATGACTTTCCTCATGTTCTCTTCTAGCCCTACCAGCTGCTTTGGGGTGGGCAGCCCTCAGGAGGAAGGTCTGACCTGGGAGGAGCCAGCTGCCCCTCCAGATGTGTTCTTAGGCCCTGCTCGCTGCCCTGCCCTGTACACCTTCTCCTTCGAGATGCTGGTGACTGGGCCATGCCTGCTGGCAGGTGGGTGCCACTCCCAGTGTAGCTGACTGGGAAATAATTCAAAGTTTGGGGATGGAAGGAACACAGACAAAAAGAAGATAGGGTCCTAAGACTTAGGAACCTCCAGTCTCACAGTGGGAACATCTTCTGGCCATTTCTACACAACACATGCCTAGGTTTGTCAATGTTGTTTATTTATATCCCATTCCACTCACCAGTGGGAAGAGAGAGGCTTACAATGAGAATAGTCCAAGTGATGAAGTGAAGTTTCCTTGTGCAAAAGGATGCTAAGTCAGCGGTTGGTTAGTATATAAGTCTTTGAAGAGCCAGGAACAGAGTGGGAATCCATCTTCCAGCTCACAAAAGCAGACAAATTCCTCCTTGTCCATCCAACCCTATAGATCAGGCTCCAAAAGCTGAGCTCAATTAGTCATGATCCTTGCCCCCATACCAACTATGGTCTGAAAAGGTGATGTTTATGCTCTTAGTACTGACCTGGGGTAGAGCAATCATCACCCCTCTTTGCCTCTTTGTCCCTCAGGCCTGGAGAGCCCCTCTCATGCTCTGCGGGCAGATGCCCCCCCTCATGCCAGCTCTGCAGCCACCATCTGTGTCACACTGGCAGAGGACCACCGCTGCGACCGGGCCTTGGAGATTCTGCTGTACCCCAGTGGTGAGAGACTGAGGAACACAGTGAGCCAGTTCTGACCTGCTTTAGGACTACTTGGGTAGCGGTAGCATTTTTTCAAGTATAGATTTCTGGGCCCTAAACCAGATGGACCAAGTCATCTGTGAGGGTAGGCCTGGTTCTGTAGGGAGGCTGGACCTGCAGGGTCCTCCCAGGACACTGGGACTGGTCAGCTGGGGTCCAGAGATAGGGCTTTCCCTGACAGAGCTATGTCCCCTCCTCCCCAGAACCCCACCAGCCACACCTGATGCTGGAAGCTGGCAGCCTGAGTTCAGCAGAGTATGAGGCCCGGGTGAGGGCACGCCGGGATTTCCAGAGGCTACAGCAAAGGGACAGTGATGGGGACCGGCAGGTATTGCTGCCTGAGGGCCTGACCTGGCCCCTGGCCTGACTACTAGCTGCACTTGTGCATGAGGAGTAGGCAAGCAGACTCATGCTGGGGTGGGTGGAGGTCCTCTGCTCTCAGTAAGACCTCCCAGTAGCTGCCACCACCATTGCAAAGGGCTGATGAGTGTTGTCACAGGAAGGCCCGTGCAGGTCTCCCTGGGATGTTTCTCAGAAAACAGGTCTAAGTGTGACATAGGCAGAGGATAGCCATCTGCCTCTGCTCTTGAGTTTACTCAAATGACTACAGAAAGTGCCTCCTTAAATAGAAAAAGTTTCCAGGGCTGGGTCCTGTTGCCAGCCCAGGTTGGAGTGCACTAAGCCTGGCCCAGGATGATTCTGGGATCCCATGTTCAGGTGTGGTTCCTGCAGCGACGCTTTCACAAGGACATCCTGCTGAACCCCGTGCTGGTGCTGAGCTTCTGCCCGGACCTGAGCTCCAAGCATGGACAGCTGGGCACAGCTACACGGGAGCTCCTTTTCCTATTGGATGGCAGCAGTTTAGCACACAAGGCCTGTGGGGGCACAGTGCGGGCAGGACTGGGGGTTGGATGGGGCAGCAGGTCTGAGGTAGGCTGCAGCACACAGATACATGTGTGCTGCAGACACACACACACACATCCTCTCTTTCTCATACTCACACAGGCATCTGACCCTCCCAGATCAAGAGCCTCTCTCAGACATAAAGTTAGAGTCAGTCACACCTAATGTGAAACCCAAGTGTCATATACACCTCCAGAGTCACATACACAAATGTCTCTCACAAACACTCAGAGTTTCTCTCACACTCCTAGGTTCTCACTTGCAGAGTCTTTCTCACATACAGTCTCACACTCACAGGGCCTCTCCCAGATTACTTCATCCAGGCCCTCATTTTACACACGGCCTGGAGAAGGCAGGCAATCTGGTGTCTCTTCCTCTCACACTGCCCATTTTGGCTTTCCTCAGGATGCCATTGTTTTGGCTGTGAAATCACTCCCGTCCCAGACGCTCATCAACATGGCCATGTTTGGCACTTCGGTGCAGCCCCTCTTCCCAGAGAGCCGGCTTTGCAGTGATGTGAGTGTGGTCCGGGGATTTGAAGGCCTAGTGGAGATGTTTCAGCCCAGCATGGTGCAGCCTGTGCCTTCTCTTTCCAGGACACTGTGCAGCTGATCTGTGAGAGTGTTGAGACGCCGCAGGCTGCGAGTGGTGCCCCAGATGTTATGGCTGTGCTGGACTGGGCCATGAGGCAGCCCCAGCACAGGGCCCACCCTCGGCAGTTATTCCTGCTCACTGCTGCTTCACCCATGGCCACCAGTACCCACCAAACCCTGGAGCTCATGAGGTGGCACAGCGGGGCAGCCAGGTATGGGGTCGGCAGAGACAGGTGCCTGAGATTGACGCCCCCAGGAGGCTTCTGAAGGTCACAGTTGCTTCCCTTTCTTCATCAGGTGCTTCTCCTTTGGGTTAGGGCCTGCCTGCCACCAGCTGCTCCAGGGTCTGTCTGCCCTCAGCAGGGGCCAGGCCTACTTCCTGAGGCCTGGGGAAAGGCTGCAGCCCATGGTGAGCCTGAGCCTGGGGCCTGTTCTCTACCCCTGGAAGTCCTCTCAAGTTACACTGAGTCTGAAACAACCCAATCAGGTTGTGGGGTCAGACCAGGACTTCTCTACCATTCGCTCCCTATTCTCCCTTGGGATGCCAAAGGGGTGGAGCTGCCAGTGTGACTGTAAGGTTCTTCAGGAGGCTAAAGTTGGGGTAGGGGGGAAGCCTCTAATCATACCCAGGTATTATTCTCAGTTGTGTCCTGGTACTGTCATATCCTTGATAAGGTTTGCCCCATCCATGTGGCACAGCTCAGGCCAGGAGATTGACCGAGCCCTGAGGACTCAGCACTCAGTCCCCTTGCTTCTTCTTACCCCAATTCCTTCCCCTGACCCCAGCCTGACCCACCTCCCCTCAGCCAGAGGCTGAGCAGATGGCATCAGGGGAAGGGCAGTCTTCGGCTCAGTCGGCAGTAGGGCACTTTTCTCTCTCCCATGGCCTCTTCTGGCCACTCCTTACAGCTGGTACAGGCTCTGCGGAAGGCACTGGAGCCTGCTTTGAGCGACATCTCTGTGGACTGGTTTGTGCCTGATGCAGTGGAGGCACTGCTGACCCCCCGGGAGATCCCAGCCCTCTACCCTGGGGACCAGCTGCTCGGTTACTGCTCACTCTTCAGGGTGGATGGCTTCCGGCCCCGCCCCGCTGGGGTAGGCCTGGGCTGGGGTTTGGGAAGTGGGTTGGGGATGGCTGAAGCCCCTGTGTATCTTCCAAACCCTCCTTCCATTTCCTGTGCCTCTCTGCTAAACTCTATTATCCCCAGGACTCCTCTCACACTGGGCTCCCCAAAGTGACTGCAGCCTGCCACCTCATGAGGTCTTCCACCTCATGAGTTGTCCTGTAAAGTGTTGCCATTGGCTTTTACCAAAAGTCACTATAAACTACACAGAAAACAGCTCCAGCATTTGCTGTGAGATTTTTGCCAAAATTTGCTCATCATTTCACTCAGTGCTCTACAGAAAGCACCATCCGATTATTTCCTATAACATTCATGGACAGGTGGAGCACAGTCTAGATGAAATCTCAGATCCCAATTCTGCCATGCACTAGCCATCAATTTTAGGCAAGTCACTTAACCTCTCTGAGTTCATTTCCTCATACTGATTTTTTTCATAGGATTGTTGTAATAAGAGGTCATAATATATGCATTCTTGGTAAAATACTTGACACATAGTAGGAGTTTAAGAAATGATACTTATTTTATTATTTAAAGCTTTCTCTAGAAGAGCTAAGCATACTTCCTTCTTTTTGATCATGAGAGCTATATAATGGACTGTTTGCCTTTTTGCCTGGTTGCTAGGAAGATCAGGGCCAAACCTGAAGCTCAGTTACAGCAGTTATATCAACCCTACAATTAGCATTGATACTTCCTCCTTACTTAGTACTGGGTTTTATTTCTGGTTTATTAACTTTATTGCCTCTTGCAGTTAGCCATCTTAAATACTGTTTAGAAAGAGGTAGTGTGTAACTACAATCAGTTTTTTTTCCTCAATGATTATCACTCTCTAGGGCCAAGAGCCTGGCTGGCAGAGCTTGGGTGGCTCTGTGTTCCCATCCCCAGAGGAGGTGCCATCTGCCACCAGCCCTGGCACTGAGCCCACTGGAACCTCAGAGCCACTTGGAACAGGCACTGTATCAGGAGAGCTGTCCAGCCCATGGGCTGCTGGGGACTCAGAGCAGAGTGAGTGCTGGGTGTTTATGTGTGGCTGTGTTAGCAGTGGGAGAGGGCTAGGGTCCATTCTCCTGCCTCCATCAGGTACTGATGTTCTGACAGACCCAGTCACGGACCCTGGACCCAATCCCTCTTCTGACACAGCCATATGGCGCCGCATCTTCCAGTCCTCGTACATTCGGGAGCAGTATGTGCTCACCCACTGCTCTGCCAGCCCAGAGCCAGGCCCAGGATCCACAGGCAGCAGTGAGTCCCCTGGCTCCCAGGGCCCTGGCTCCCCTGAGGGCAGTGCCCCCCTGGATCCCCCTTCTCAGCAGGGCTGCCGAAGCCTGGCCTGGGGAGAACCTGCAATATCCCGCTCTTGCCCCCTGCCTCCACCCCCACTGGCTCCAGTCAAGGTGAGAATCAGTCCACATCCATTACTATATCTCCAGCTAGTATTTATTGACCATCTGTTGTATGCCATACATTGTGCAGTGGTAACTATTACATCTAGCTGAAGAGCTAAATGGGTACATCTATAATGATGATACCATGCAACATACAGTGCTGAGCCTAGGGAATGGTGTTATGGGGGCTCAGAATCAAAGTGACTAACCCTGTCTGAGGGAGTAAGGAAAGAGCCATATATGGAAGAATAAGTAGCTAGGCAAAGAGGGAGACTACATTAACAAAAACAAAGACAAGCAACAACCTTAAGTGAGAAATAGGGTGTGGAATGAGATGACTCTGAGAAGGGGGCCAGAGGCCATAAGGAGCCTTTCTCCTGGCCTTTCTCCTAAGGGTGGTGAGCAGCCATTCAGGGTTTCAGACAAAGGCGTAGGTGGCCAGTTATGTGTGTATGTATGATGGCTGGGAGCTCTAGATTCCTTGACCAGGACCTCACTTCTCATATGCAGGTTGGGGCCTTGAGTGCTGAGGTGCTGGGCCATCAACACAGAGTAGCTCTTGCTGGCCGAAGCTTGTCATCACCCCCAGGCCGGGTGAACCCAGTTCCTGGCCGCCCCCGGCACCCCTCTCTGGGTATAGTACCAGATGAGCCAGGCCCTGAGCCAGGGCAGCAGCTGGGACAGGGCCTGGATGACTCAGGTAAGGGTTAGATAGGGAGCTGAATTCTGACACTAAGAAGGCCTTGGGGAGGTGGAGCCCAGGGTACCACACTGCCTGTCACTGCCATTGTCTCCGCAGGAAACTTGCTCTCCCCAGCCCCAATGGAGTGGGACATGTTGATGGAACCACCCTTCTTGTTCACGGCTGTGCCCCCCAATGGGGAATCGGCCCCGGCGGCAATGCCACTGCCTCCCCAGGCTCCACGCTGCCATGTGGTGATCCGGGCCCTGTGTGGGGAACAGCCTATGTGCTGGGAGGTGGGTATTGGGTTAGAGACACTATGGGGGCCTGGAGATGATGGCTCACTGCCTCCATCACCCCCTGAAAGAGAAGGTGTTTGGGACCAAGCACTCCATCGGCTGACAGCAGCTTCCGTGGTCCGGGACAATGAGCAGCTGGCTCTCCGAGGAGGGGCTGAGAACATAGCTGACTGGGGTGAGTTGCCGATGGACCCAGTCAGGGGCCAAGGAGCCTGTATGGGGAAGAGTGGCAGAGGTAAAGGTCTGTGTGTTTGATCACTCCTATACCTCACCTTGCTCACAAATAACAAG
Source organism: Macroglossus sobrinus (assembly GCA_004027375.1). NCBI lineage: Eukaryota > Metazoa > Chordata > Mammalia > Chiroptera > Pteropodidae > Macroglossus > Macroglossus sobrinus. Next base: position 122,576 of record PVKZ01002088.1, read on the forward strand.
GTAGCTCACCCACACTGACGAGGGGAAAATATTAAGCATGGCAATGGGGAAAAAAAGGATAATAAAATGGAATGGAGAATGAAGTTTTATTAAAGACGCACACCATGAGGTTATAAGCCTTTGAAAGCCTAGAACCCAAAATTGGCAAGCTTTTTAGCAGCCAACAGAGGGAAATGTGATCTTGCAATGATTCACAATACCCATAACATTTTTTTTTTAATGTCGTTCAGGAAGACTGTGAAAATCTAAGTTAAAATTTCCGTTCTTCAGTTGCACTAGCCACACTTCAAGTGCTTAATAGTCATATGTGACTAGAGGCTACCGTATTGGATCATGCAGATATAGAACATTTCTACCATCACATAAAGTTCTATTGGTAGTAATGAAATGAGTGGATGGAAAAGGCACCAGTCAATGCTTCATGAGTGTTGTCTAAAACATTGAATTTCTAGGTGGCCAGGGGGCCTATCCTTGCTATGGGTTGAGGTTTCAGCCTAACCACTTCTTGTCAAAGTTGGGGAGTCCAAGCTGGTCCTGACCCTGAGAAAGAACTCCACTCAGTTCAAAAGTGGACAAGAGGGAGCAGCAAGATTTTTTTCTATGAGGCCCTCTGTAGAGGGAGGGTGATGGGAGTGCACACCCTTCTGTTCAGCATACTGCTCCTTGGTTTCACAGGCCATGCCCGGAGGTCCTGGCTCCGAGCCCTTCAGACAAGCAAGGTCAGCTCTGTCCCCTCCTGCTTCACCTGCCCTGTAGCTGTGGACGCTACCACTAGGGAGGTCTTGCCCTTGGCCTTGCAGGTGCAGAGTTCAGGTAGGGTCCCACCCAGGTGACCTCTCAGGTGCTGGCCCTCACCTCATTGGCCACCCTCCCACACAAACCTTGGCACTGTCTTCTGTGCCTCTGCAGAGCCAGTAGAGCCCTCAGGTACCCCTCCTGCCTCTCAGGGCCATCTAGACACAGCTCCTCTGCCCACAGTCGTCCATTCTAAAGGTAACACTCAAATCTGGGGAAATGGTAGGGAGCAGTTGGGCTTAGGGACCACCACTGGCATTGATTGGCTCCATTGCAGGACTTCAGGGAGGCTCTCTGGCAGGTGGCTGGGACCTGGACCAAAATGGCATCTCCAAGTCTGCTATGGGGGAACCAGCAGCTTCCACTGGAGGTCCTCACCACCTGCCCCACCAGCCTCCCTCTAGGCTCAGCCTGGGCCTTCGGAAGGCCAGAAGCTCAGGCAGCCATAGACTCTGCAGCCCCAACATGGGCCAAGCCAGTGACCACAACAGTGAAGGCAGCAACCATGACTATCTGCCCCTGGTGAGGACTCGGGAGGTGGAGGGTGGTATTGCCAGGCTGTTGTCTCAGCTCACTTGTCCCCCCACCTCCTCTCTCCTCAGGTACGGTTGCAGGAGGCCCCTGGCTCCTTCCGCCTGGATGCGCCCTTCTGCACTGCGGTGTGCATCCCACAGGAGCGCCTGTGCCGTGCCTCACCTTTTGCTGCGCACCGCGCCAGCCTCAGCCCCACCTCAGCCTCATCTCCCTGGGCACTTCTGGGACCTGGTGTCGGCCAGAGTGACAGTGCCACGGCCTCCTACAGCCAATCTCCCAGCTCAGGCTCCGAGGGTCCAGGCCAAGTGGACAGTGGGCGGGGCTCAGACACGGAGGCCTCGGAGGGGGTGGACAGCCCAGGAGGTGCTGACTTGCGGAGCCGGACCTGGGCCACCGCCGTGGCACTAGCGTGGCTGGAGCACCGCTGTGCCGCTGCCTTCGGCGAGTGGGAACTAGCAGCGGCTAAGGCTGACTGTTGGCTGCGGGCACAGCACCTTCCCGACGGCCTTGACCTAGCTGCCCTCAAGGCTGCGGCCCGGGGGCTCTTCCTGCTGCTGCGCCACTGGGACCACAACCTGCAGCTACACCTGTTGTGTTACAGCCCAGCAAACGTGAGGGCTGCCCATTGCTCGACCTGCACCCCCCCAACACACTCAAGTCACTGCCACCCAGACTGGGTTCTCCGTGCTGGGAAGGGGTAGGTTGGTGACAGCCTAATCCCTGCTGCTTCCATCCCCTTCCCAGAATCCTCTTGACCCCACAGAAAGTGCCTGCGTGTGCTCTCTCCTACTCTTCCCACCCTCCTGACCCCTCTGAGCTCTGTGTAGTGCAGAAGGGGAGAGAGCCACAGTCCCCAAATCCTATGCAATAAAGTGCCTCTTAGGACTGCCTGCATGAGTTCTTTATCTGTTGTATGCATGCCCCAAACAGTATGGTCCAGGAACCTCCACGTACGCTGCACAGAAGTGGACTTGGGAAGGTTTATTGGGAAAGTCACAGAGTCCATCTGCATCCAGGGTCCTGAGAACGGGGGAGAGGTGAATCTCAGTGGGCTTTCTTGCTGTGCTGGATACTCTTGGGGAAAGGCTGGGGGCCCAGCCAGAGCTGCAGCAAGATGACAGCATGACATACATGCAGTGCAGCAGAGCTGCAGGATGTGGATGGATAAGTGTTCCAGGAGAGCTCAATGAGCCCCAGCACCAGCAACCTGGAGATGAGAAATAAGCTCCAAGTTTTGTCCTGTTTCTAGGCCCCATACCTTCAGCTCATCCCCAACCCCTCCAGGGTGATAGCCTTGGGATGAGGAGCTCTTTAGCCCTTCCCACTCCCCCAGGTTGTCCCAGATGGTACCTGAGCAGGTGTGTGAGCCGGCGTGCAGGCGTAGCCCACAGGAGGTAGGGCAGTGTGTGGAAATACCAGACGTAGAACTGATAGTGGAGAGAACGGCTAAAGCAGATGCCAATGAAGTTGGAAGTGAAGAGGGTAGAAACTATCTGTATGCAATGGTCAAGGCCAAGGGCAGGAGCAGAAAGGGTAGGAGTTGGGGACAGGGGTGGGATAGGGGTAGGCAGGGATGTTCCAAAGCAGAGGGGTAGAAGTTTGGGTCAGACACCTCCCTGGCTCTGCTATTCTTAACTGCATACCTTTGGAGAAATTTCATAACCTCTCTGGACCTGTTCCTCAATCTAACTTGGAGACAGTAATACCTAGGGCCGTAAGGCTTAGTGAGTATCATTTACTGGCTGGGTAACCTTGGTAAATTACTTAACCTCTTAAAGCCTAATTCTGCCATCTGTAAATGATAATAAAAATATGTCCCTATATCAGGATCTCTTATAAGCTTTAAATATTAGAATGTGTGTAAATCTCTCAGCACAGAACCAGGCAGAGGGTGAGCACTCACACTGCTAACTCAACAATATTTAGACTCGAGAACAAAATATGCTTAAATATGTAAGTGTTTAGCAGAGTGCTTGCTACATAGAGTAGAAACTCTATGATGAACCCTGTAGCTATTACTGGTGCCTCTTTTTCCCTCCCCAGCCATCTAGGGCTACCTAACCAGGGACCCCATCTACATCTAGAGGGGGCAAAACTTACCTTCCCATGATTTAAAGGATATGATTGGGTGTGAGGGGCTGGGGTGGAACCTTCCTTTTGGAGGGATCCTTCAGCAGTGACAGGATACTTTCCCCAGTCCTGGGGAGAAGTCGTTCAGACATTTATAAAGCCTCCATTATGGGCCAAGCTCAACTCACCTGCATGAGGTCAACACCTCCCCTAAGCAGCCCCTAAGGCCCAGGCCCCCAACTCTGCCCATAGCACTGCTCCCCTTTCTCACCTGTGCCACCTACAGAGAACAAAGAGCAAGAGCATGGTGAGGTGGGTGGCCAACAGTGCCACGTGGAAGGCACGATGCAGGAAGAGGGCCTCGGGGAGGAAGCGCCAGTTCACTGTCCAGCGGAAGAGAAACTGGCGGCCAAGGTCAAAGGAGCGGGAAAGGTAACCGACAGGGTTCTCCAGCAGGAAGGGCAACCCCAGCACCACCTGAGGATAGGTGTGATGTCAGCAGAGCTGCCCAGGTTCACCCCCAGCCTCATGTTAATCACTGAGCAGAGTGGGAATAGGGTGTAGGTCTCAGAGGGGCACTGATTCCCATCAGGAAGAGCAAGAAAGCCAGCCCCCCTCACCACCCACCCCCACCCCAGGCCAGAGCCTGGGCCAAAGAAGCTGAGACAGGTAACGATACTACTTTATATAGTGATTCACCAAGTCATAAATGGGCAGAGCTAGAAAAGCCCTAATAGACCATCTAGTTCAATATCCTTATTTTACAGCTAAAGAAACCAAAGCCCAGAAGTAGTAGCTATCCAGCCCAGAATCAACTTCAAAGTTCTTTCTCATGCTTTTGAGGAAGTCTCAACAATGGAAGGACACCAGACAGAATGGCCTCCCCTTCACTAGAAAGAAGACTGGGTGAGGCAAGAGTACCTGTAGGACAGCACAGATGCCCAGCTTGGGGAGGGTCCCACGGAGGCCAAATTGTGTGAGAAGAAGAAATAGTAACCCAGGTGCAAAAAGGAGCACGTTCATCTTCACAGAGACTGCCAGGCTAGGGTAGGTAGAACAGAGGAAGGGAGATCAGCATCAGGGCCATGTACCCCAACCAAAGATGTCCCCCCACTACCACCATCACAGCAACTCTTCCCCTCCCCTGCCAGCAAGCTCCAGGATGGGGCCCACACTCAGAACTGCTAAAGGGAGGGTAAGGAAGCCTGGGAAGAGGCTGGAGGTAGGAACAGATACCTAGTCTCTATGTCCAGGGTGAGAGAGCAAATATGTATTGGATATTAAGAATGTTCAATGACTAGCTCCAACAAGAGGTGCTGTCTAGAAGAAGAGGATGGGGAGAGGAAGAAGTATGTGTGTGTTGGGGGCTGGGTGGAGACTTTCTATAGATCTTGGACTCACCTAGTGGGGCCCTGACTGACCCACACTATCTGACTACTCCTTTACTCCCTTTGCTGCAAAAAATTGGGGAGAAAGTGATGAAAATACAAAAAGAAAGGGGACCAGAAGGGAGGGATGTTGACCTGAAACAGCAGCAGCCCCAGCCCCAGTGCTGGGCCAGGAGAAGGTTGATACTGAGGAACAGCAGCGCCATGGCCACTGGGTCATTGAAGAGCCGCAGCACAAAGATGGAGTGGACACGGTAAGAGGCACAGCACATGAAGAAAAAGACGAAGGGAGGTACCTGAGAAGTGGGCACAGTGGGGAGGTCAGCTCACAAACCATCCCTACTCCTTAGCCCTCCCAGGTTGGGGACCCTGGTTCTGGTAGCACAGACTCACCTTGCAGGTCTGGTGGTAGATCAAAAAGACAAGCAGCAAGGTGGCTAGGTAGAGCACAGCAAAGATGTGCTGGGCCATGCGGATGTCAGTGCCCTGGCCAGTTGCATAGTATAGCCCCATAAAGATGTACACAAAGCCAGCTGGGTACCTGGAAGATGAGAGGGAATGTGAGTCTGGGTCAGGCTACCCAGCCTAGTATCAAGTCAGCCCCTCATGTACTTGCTGAACTTCCTATCCCCACTCACACAAGAGGTCCAGTGTCACCCTGCAGTTGGGTATAGTCATAGGTGCCATTGATGACACCCTCCACCTCAGCCATGTAGGCCTTCCAGTCAATCTCTGTATCTGGAAAAGGACAGGATGGTGTGGTTACTTCCAAGTCCAGAACTTGTCTGCCCCCCACACTGCCAGCCCATCAAAACACGAGTTCCAGCTCATTTTCAGGACTTCTATCACAACCCCTTACCTGTCTACCAGACATCCTCTGGGTTAACCCAGGCATCTCACACTCAACATGTCTGTAATTGAACTCATAATCTCCTACTCATTCCCCTTCCTGAGTTCCATGAATGGCACCATCAACCTCCCAGCTGCCCAGTCATGAATCTGGGTAACATCTTTGATACTTCCTTCTCTCTCATTTCCTACCCTCAACAACTATGCCCTGCCTATTCTTCATCCTATATATCGCTACTATCTTATCCTTTGCTACTATTACATACCTAAATGTGGGCCTAACATAATCTCTAGCCTCAATGATGCAATAGCTTCCTAATTAGGCTCCCAGCTTCCACATTTGCCCCACTACAATATATTTGCCACCCTGCAACCAGAGTTCTTCCTATAACAGAAATTATATCATGTGTCTGCTTAAAATTCTTCAATGATTCCTCAAGGCTCTTAAGATAAAGACCAAACTCTATTATTCCCATTTTCAGAGGAGGAACTTATAAATTATTGAGGTTAAGTGACTAGCTCAAGATCAGCCAGCTAGGAAGAGAAGAATTGAAACTGGAACTCATGGAGTCCCAAATTCTTAACCATGCTAACTATCTCCTTAACACAGCTTACAGACCCCTTCATGATATGGTCTCAACTTCTGTAATCTCATTTCTTAGTATTACCCTCACTTGCTTTAAAAGAAATTCTTTCACTTCCTCAAAGGAACCGGACTTTCTCTTTTGATTGTTTTTTTATACAGGATCCTTTCTGCCTAGAGTACTCTTCCCCTTATCTCTTCCTCAACTGGCTAGCTCTTGCCTTTCAAGGGAGGAATTCCAGAAAGCCTTCCCTGACAAATTGAGTCTGGCTTAAGTGCCTTCCTGTGTCCTTTATATTATTATCCTGTTTTACTGTTATGACAAATATAATGCATTGTAATTTTCTGCTAATTTATCTTTGTCCAGGCCTACACATCCAAGTAGAAAATGTGTCTTTTTCACCATTGTATCCCTGGCACCTAGCATAGTGTTAGGCATATAATAAATACCCAACAAATATTAATTGAATTGATAATCGTCTTTAGCAAGAAAGCCTTAAGCCCAGTGATTTCGGCCTGGAAAAAAAGCCGCAAATAATGTCAAACAGACTCAAATGGTCATAAAATGCCATCGTTGAGAAGAGACTTTCAAGATCTCAGAATTGAACAGATTAGAAAATTGAAACCCAGCAGGGGCAGTGATGTATCCAGAGCCAGAGACAAGCAGCAGCTGCAGTAGCAGCTGTACATTAACTCGGACTCAGGTCTTCTGACTTCTAGTCTGGTTTACTTTCTTAGCTTGGCAGCTGGACGTTGCGGGCAGAGGGCCAATCTCTAGGGTCGTCTCTTCCGTCATAGGGGAGGAATTAAAATAGGGTTTGGTTTTCTGTGGAGTAGGCTTGCGACGTGGGTAATAGGTATGAGTCTGCAAGTGATGACTGAGTGGATCAGGGGTCTGGTTTGAGCTCCAAATCTGAGGGTAGGCTTGTGTGGGAGTTCGAGTTCAGGTCCACCTCCCTCACTCCTCTCCTCTCCCCTCCCCTCCCCTCCCCTCCCCCTTGGCGCACTCACATGCCACCCTGTGAATGACCCAGAAGGTGATGCCCACCTCCGCCAGGCAGAGGCAGGAGGCCACCAGCAGAGTGTAGCGCGGCTCCAGCAGCAGTAGCCGACGCTCTTGCCAGGCGCGCCGCAGCCATTGCCCGCAGAATCCAGCTGCCCCGGCTGCCGATCCCGCCCGGCCGCGCTTCCGCGTGCCCGCCGCCATCTTGACGGTGCGGCACTCATGTGGGCCCGCCGCCCTGGAAGCCGAATCCTTTGGCACTTAGGTTCCACTCTGCGTGCTCGGTGTCCTAACGCAGAGAACGCTGACCCGAGTTGCCAGAGTTCTTATTTACTCCACTAAAATTTACTTCTTCTACATCGGTCTCTCCTGGTAGACTGCACGCTCCGTATGAACAGGACTGGTCCCACACTCCTTAGTATATGCTTAGTCCTGGGCACAAAGGAGCTAAGATGTATTGAACCTCTGCCCAGAAAAAACAACCTTCCTCCCCGCCTACCACCGCCTCTCTCCGCCCAGCATAACCCTTCATCTGTGTTGGGAATCCCTGTGTTCATGCCAGTCTTTCCTGGAGGGCAAAACTTGTGTCACGCCCCTCCTGCCAACCCTCAGTGCCTTCCGGGTGCTTAAAACTAAGAAGAAATTAATCTTCCATTAGTTTTCAGACTTAATAGAAGGAGCCGGTCAAATTGAAAATATGAGAGAGAGCACTAATGAGCCCGTCTCACACCAGAAGTGTGGCTCTCAGAAGTGAGTGACAAGTACGGCGAAAGGACTCAGGGTCTGGACGAGATGGTTTCCCCAACCGGAGGATTCTTTGAAGAGCACATAGCACAGGACGGAAGTTCCACGTGTTTATGTTGAGCAACCGATGTTAAAGGGCGGAGACACAAGGCCACGCCTCCTCCTTCACTTCACCATCCCGATTGGCTATATACGAGAGCCAAGCCCCGCCTAAAGGTGCCAGCCCGCTCCCTTACAGGCGTCGCGCAGCAAGCATGGCCTCTCCTGGGTCCTTCGGTCCCCTGCCGGAGTTACCAGAGCAGAACTGCAGGTACCGAGAGGTTCAGTACTGGGACCAGCGCTACCGGGGCGCTGCCAACTCTGCCCCCTACGAGTGGTTCGGAGACTTCTCCTCTTTTCGTGCCCTCCTAGATCCTGAGTTGCGGCCGGAGGACCGCATCCTGGTACTAGGTGGGTAGTCCCGGCGCTGCCCAGCCTAGGTGGAGTTGACTAGACCGGCTCCACCCCGGCCTGACCCCGTTCGCTTTCCTTGTGTCTGTCTGCCCCCCTCCGGACGCCCCGGTCAGGAGTCAAGATCCGGTACCTTCAGAATCTCGGCAGTATTGAGCCGGGGCAAACAGGAGCCAAGAAATTCTTAGTTCTCTCTCTTCCCTCTCCCAGAGAAAGACAGTCTGAGTTTGAGCATGGTAGGTGGCCCAGGGCCCCGTTCTGAACCTTTGGAAGGCAGCCTCCAGCTGGAGAGCTCAGAGGATCTAGTTCAAGTCCCAGCACTAGTTGGCTCTATGACTTAGGACAAGTCGTAAACCCGTTCTGAGCCTGGGATTCACTTCTAGAAATGGGACTGCGAGCTCAAGTTGAATAAGGCGCATGCAAGCACTTCGAACATAGTGCCTACCGCTTTCTGTTTGTGCTGATGGGCACCGGGAGCCATTGTCACCTAGATTTATAACTCTCTAAGCTCTAACTAAAACTTGGGCCTGTGCCCCGAGTACAATGCAGATGAGGACAGCGCCCTCTGAGATCAGAGAGGAAATTGCAGCCGAGTTTGGTGCGATTCCCCCAAAAGGAACAGGTGCTGGGATGCAAGGTGGGGCTCTGAGAGGTCCAGCTGCTGCTCCCTCGGCGTTCTCTCCCATTGCCAGTATTGGGGGCTCTAGTGAAATTCGAGCAACGGGTTTCCTTCCAATTATAGTTTTTATTTTGGTGTTTGTAAAATCATATATATAAGTGAAACATTTCATACATAGATAAGAGACATTTATAATGCAGTATACATAGGGTGTAAATAACAAATCTAATATGTGTGTGTTTACCCTACTCAGTTTGAAAAATAGAACATTCTTAGGACTAGAAAGGAAATATAAACTAGTACTTAAGAACTGGTACCTGGAGGCAGTCAATTCTGTTGGAATCTAGGCTCATGTAATTTTAGATGTGGAATAACGGACAAAATCATAGAATCTTAGCTATGTAACACGGGACAAAATACTTAAATTCCTGTGCTTCCTTTTTCTCAGCCTAAAAAAAAAGAATACTTATGTATTGGGTTTTAAAGATGATTGAGTATGAAAAAATATCTAAAACAATGCTTGGCAAAATAAAACACCCTATATATTCAAAGTTTTCTGTGTGGTGCTCCCAAACCCTTTTCCCCCAGTGGTAAAAACTCTTTAAATTTTGTGCTTTTAAACCATTGCATTTACTTATAGAATTACCATAGATCTGAGTTTTTTTAAGTTTTAGCGTGCATCAGAATCACCTGTAAAGCTGCACTCAATCCTGAGATTATAATTTCAGGAATGGTCTAAGGTGGGTCCTAGGACTCTGTGTTTCCAACAAGCCCATAGATGATTCTCATGCTGGTGATTGGCAGAGAAATACTGCCTTAAAATCTTTTCAACGGAGAGGTATCCTTTTCTGGAGAGAGGGGAGAAAAGTCTAAAAATCAAAAAGGAAAACTTTCCAGGGCCCACAACTTGGGGAGTACCCTGTGTTACATTCCACCTTAACAGATAAATTGAGCACCCAATAGGTGCTAGGGAATGTGCTGGGCTCCTTCTAACTTATTTAATCTTTATGACAACCCTGAGGGGTGAGTGATGAGGATTACTAGACTTACTCTAGGTTAGAGGTCAGTAAAGTCTTTCCAAAAATGGCCAAATAGTAAATATTTTGGGCTTTGTGGGCTGTACAGTTTCTGTCACAGCTAGTCAGTACTGCTGTTGTAGGAAGAAAGCAGCCGCAGAATACGTTAGTGAATGAGGGTAGTTGTGTTCCAATAAAAATATTTATTTACAAAAACAGGCAGCAAACTGGATTTGGTGACCCCTGCTCCAGGTCATTGTCTCAGGTCAAGTCCAGAAGCAAATTCTAGAATTAGGATTGATGTCCCAGTCATTTGTTAGGGCGGTACTCCCAGGAGAAATGGGTAAGAGGGTGAGGGAACAGAGAAGAGAAAAGGCCAAGCAGGACTGTGGTCACAGGCAAAGTTTCCTTGAGAGAAATTTCAGTCTAAAGAGTCACAGGTGCAAACTGTTAGAAGCATGCACACACCAAAACCTAGGGACACTCCAAGGGGTTCTGATCAGAGCACTAACACTGTCCACTACTGTCATGCAGCAAGTAAGTGGTGTGGTAAGGGTGTCATCTGCTGCATCACACATATGGACATAGAAAGGCATTTAGAACTCTGTCAAAACTGGTAAAATGACTACACAGTGAATTACAGCCTAATGGTCATATCGATATAGCTAAAGATAGAATGTCACAACCAAAGATGAGTAGACCTCTTGAAAACTGGGAGACAGTTTAGTATAGTGGTTTAAAAGCTCTGGTTCTGGTGTAAGATAGAATTCTGATTCTATCACTGGACCATGTGACCTTGGGGAAATTCCTTATCCACTTTGGGCAGTCTCAGCTTTCCCATCTAGAAAATAGTAATGATAATAATAGTTATCTTCTATATGAAGGTACTATGAAAATAAACAGATAATTCTTATCAAATGCTTAGTATAGGACCCAGTGTTTAATCACTGTTAGCAATCATTATTATTATTGATAATGGGAATCAGAGAGGCAGTTTCTCATTGACTGTTCAGAAAACAGAGTACCCTGCCTGAGGACTTGTGTATCTGGCCCCTATGGCTAGAATATCCACATAGCAGATGAATGAATAAGGCTGCCCCAACTTTGTCATCATTATACGACTCTGATTCCCTTTCCTTGACTCCATGCTCCCAGGAATTTTCTGATCATAATTTGACTTCAGTTTGTATTTCCTATATTGAGAGAAGAGACTGACCAGAGGATTGACTGTCAAGTCTCCATGGTGGCTATTTTTCCTGTTGCCAATTAGTGAATTGGTATTTTGGCTTACAGCTGTCTCTGTTTTGGGATAGCTCATAGCTCTGGACATAGCTATGCACATAGCTCTGGACTTTCATGTTATATGTTCTTGGATCTAGCTTAATTCTTCAGGGTCTTCTCAAGCCCCATCTCAGTTGCTAGCTCCAAATCACTGAGGTAACAGGATCAGAAATCACTACTCTTTAAGTATGACTGTCCCTGTAGTCAGATTTTGTTCTTCATCTTTAGTGAAGTTCTTTTGGAAGATGCCATTCTTTTACCAAGGAGAATAAAGGGAGAATATTTGGCTTTGTCTGCAGTTGGACAGAGCTCTGCAAGCATATGAGGTCAGCTGTAGGGTGGTAAGGGGGTTGTGGTCAGTGAACCCAGTGGGATTTCAGCTTGCACTGAGTTAGGATCTCCTGTTCAGCCACCCTCACTTCCCATCCCATGTGGTGTATCTACCAGAGCCTGCTGTAGGGAGGCATGCATTGTTTCCTCCCCCCTCCCTCAGGCAAGACAGCCCTCTCCCTGAGCCCCACATCCTGAGGAGGAAAACAGAAAGGGGCAGCTGAGGACCAGCCAGCATCCGCTGGTGCCCTGACCAGGTGCCAAGCCCTGCTAGATTAGGGCTATCCCAACAGTTGATCCTATGATCCTCTTAGGGACACAAATGGAGATTTAAAACAATCTAATCCCAAGAGCTGGGCATCCCCATGTGGGGCTACCACACCCATTCACAGGCTGAGACTAACCATAAGAGGTTAGTCTCTTATGGAAGGAAGCATGGAAGGAAGTCATGCTGTTTGGGCTACAGATCCATATGTACCCCTCTAACCTCCACCCAGTCTCTCACCTGATCCTGCCCTCTTTGGGACTGCTTTCCAGGCACTTCCCACTAGAATATTGTGCTTCTTCAGGACTCTTCTAATTGGTTGTCAGCTTCCCTAAAACACTTGCCTGACCCAGCTGAAGTGGAGACAGGGCCACACTATGTGCTCCCAAAGCCTGTTCCTGTTGAAACACTCATCACATTATGTGGCAGTTGCTGTATTATACATCTGTTCCTGCCACCAAAGCATGAGCTCCTTAAGGGCAGGGACTCTTACTCATCAGCGGAACCCAATATGTAATGCTCAATACATACATTAGGGAATTACAAGGGATCAGCTCCACTGTGTTCCCACCTAGTTTCCCCTTCACTTGTTAACTCTGGAAACCAAAGTAGGTTAGGTTAATAACTGCTAACATGAAGTCTTTCCAGAGGTTCTCCAAGAGGTCAGGGATTAGGATAATACTAATATTATTCTAATAATAATATAATGATCCTAATGCTGCCAATATTACCCTGTTCTGAGTCTGAGGAAACTGAGGCTCAGAGTTGACAGTGTGACTAGGAATATCAGAACCCAAATCTTTGAACTCCTAAGTTCAGAGCTCCTTCAACATACCCTCCAGCTGTTTTAGTTTTTAAATTTAGTGCAGCACATCCTGCATGCAGGCTAGGTCTTGCTGTCTTCATTTTTCTGAATAGGAAATCCAAGTTCCTAGTTTCACATGGCTAGGAAATGATAGAGCCAGGATATGACTCTGTATGGTCTATTTGACTTCAAACCTCATGTTTTTTTTCTGTACTATGCTGCTTCTCCCTCAGCATAGGAGAGTTTGGGCTAAGCGTGGATGAATAATTGGGGAGGGGAGAACCAAAGCTAACCTAACCCTTTTGCTACCCACCTCTTACCACCCCAGGCTGTGGGAACAGTGCCCTGAGCTATGAGCTATTCCTCGGAGGCTTCCCTGATGTGACCAGTGTGGACTACTCATCAGTAGTGGTGGCTGCCATGCAAGCTCGCTATGCCCATGTGCCCAAGCTGCGCTGGGAGACCATGGATGTCCGGGCACTAGGCTTTCCAAGTGGCTCCTTCGATGTGGTACTCGAGAAAGGTACACTGGATGCCCTTTTGGCTGGAGAACAGGATCCCTGGACCGTGTCTGCTGAAGGCATCCACACTGTGGACCAGGTGCTGAGTGAGGTGAGGGAGCAACAAGAGAAGAGGGCAGACTAAGAGATGGCATAGAGGAGTTTAGGTTTTAGGAGATTGAGAGAACTCAGAAGCCAGAAGGAGGCATGTTTTGGAGCAGTCACTCTCAGGACTGTGGTTACTTGGAGGAAGGGGAGGGTTACACTGGGCTAAGATTATAGGAGGCTGGAGTGGCCAGGCTCACAGAGGTTTATGATTGGCTACTGGGTTGCCATAGGGATGAGGTAGCAGTCAGGTTCCAGATAGATAAGACTGGGAGGATGAGCAGTGGCAGGAAAGCAGTGTCCTCTGCACCTGACATCACTTCCATCCTCCTGCCTGTCTAGAATATAGCCCTACCCCCATGAAATGACCAGGGGCACAGGAGCCTCACTCTTTTGCCACAGAAAGCTAGATGTGGGATGGTATTTGGGAGGGTATCTGGGGCAATACTGACCTTAGAGAACCTGGAGATGGACTCCTCACCAGTGGCTTCTTTTTCTGCCTTGCAGGTGAGCCGGGTACTGGTTCCTGGGGGCCGGTTCATCTCACTGACCTCTGCTGCTCCCCACTTTCGGACCAGACACTATGCCCAAGCCCGTTATGGCTGGTCCCTGAGGCATGCAACCTATGGCAATGGTTTCCACTTCTATCTCTACCTCATGCATAAGGGCAAAGAGCTCAGTGCGGCCCAGCTGGCCCTTGGGGCCCAGATGTTCTCACCCCCCAGACTTCCCACCTCACCCTGCTTTCTTCAGGACTCAGATCATGAGGACTTCCTCAGTACCATTCAGCTATGAGATTAGAAGATGGTCCTCCATCCCTCTTTGCCTTTCTGCTCTGAATTCCTCAAGTTGTTGGGATTCCTGACCCAGGGCTTAGGGTTGGGTCCAAGGTGCTCACATCCCAGGGGCCTCATGCCTAAGATAGAGCTGATGGGAGCAACCCCACATAAAATATAGCTCAGGCTAAATTAGATATCCCAAGTTTCTGGCTTCCTTCTTCCTCAGACCTCTCCCAGGTTCCCCAACTTCTCCTCCCTCCATACTGAACCACTAATGGCCCATCCCCACTAGTGGCAAATCTCAGCACAGCCCCTCTGTATGCTAGCTAGACTCAGAGACCTGCATCCCTAGGGCCTGTTGTTGCCCTCCATTCAACCTGGATTTATCCACAGGAGGCTGCAAACTTTGAATCTAAATTGCTTCATACTTCTGACCCTAGCTCCAACCCGAATTCTGGTGATCTGTCCTGCTTAGGTTGTATATTTACCCAAAGAAGCTACATTGTAATGATGTTCTCAGGCTCACCTGCCTGTGTTTCCTCCCCAACCCTTCCCTGCCAGCAGCATGCACTGGAGATTCCCAAGTACCTGCCCCCCTCCCCAAAAGGGATTAGAGCCATTTTGGCCTGGCTTCTGAACAGACTGAAATAGTGGCCACACGCACACACAGGGAGGTCTGTGTTTATTCACACACTCCTGGTACAGTAAGGATGGAGGAACATTTACAAAGGACACCCCTGTGTTGAGAACATCTCTAGGGCCACAAGTGTCATCCAAAGGTGCAGAGCAGTCCCCATTTGGGTTCCCAGGGGCAGGGCGCAGGGTCCAAGGTAAAATCAGACCTGGGCCCTTGGAAGGTGTTACCTTGAGAGGAGGGGTCTGCCAGAGAGCCACTGGGGGTCAGGCCCAGGCAGACTGGCCATGTGTTGGTTACCATATTGGGGGCTTGTCCATTCCTAGCCTCAAAACCCGTCCTATCTGCCAGGCGCAGAAGAGTGAGGATGAGACCTAGGAGGGGAGGGCACGAACCATGAAGGGAGCCAGTAAACAAAGAGTCGGATATAAAAATACAAATGTGCTGAGGAAGTCCCTTAGAAAGAGGCTGAGGCTGGGGTCACGCCAGACAGGGGTGGGGGTGAGGAGCGGCCTGGAGGGCTGGGCTCGGGTGGGTGGGAAGCTCATGCAAATACGCAGCCAAACATCCCTGGCCACACGCTCGCGGTTCGACACCGGCTGGCAGCTGGGTCTGCAGACCAGACAGGCCAGAGAGGGCGGGGCAGGGGAGCCGTGCGGGAGGGGGAGGACCGGGGACTGTGGGCTGCAGGTCTCTGTCCGTTCCGGTGTGCGGGGTGGGGCTGCGGCCCGAGGTTCTAAAGTGCATGAGCGCAGCGGCGGGCTCCAGGCGGGTCCGCGCCGCCGCTACCGCCGCCGCTGTGGTGCTGAAGCGGACAGCTCCGGAGTGCCTGGCGGCAGCGGCAGCGACTGTGACCCGGAGGCGGCGCGGCCCTGCAGCCCCCGCCCGCGGGCGCCTGGGCCGGGGCGGGGGGCGCCGGCAGCCGCATCGCCGGCCCGCGCTCCTGGCCGCTGCGGGGCTGGGCCCCGAGCCCGCCGCCTGAGCCGGCGCGTCTACACTCCAGACGGTGGCTTCTCCCCCATCCCCTTCAGCACGTCGTCTATCCGGTCATCCTCGATCACCACTGCGCAGGGAGAAAGCGCGTCAGCCTCGGGGGGTGACGGAGAGAATGGGCCCCGCGTCCTTGTGCCTCGCTCACCTACTGCTCGTGGCTCAGTGACGCCCCTTGACCCCCGTGCCACAGTGCCCTCCCCATCCAAACTCTTGTCGGCCCAACCCACTGTCGAGCCCAGCTCCCACAGGCCCTCCTGCCCTCCCCGTGGAGGAACGCCCCCTCTTCCTAAGGTTCCAGCCGTTCAACCTTCCCGACCAAACCCTCCCACCCCTGAGCTCTCCCCTGTCGGAGCTGATCAGAAACCTTTGGCTCATAGGATCCCCTTCTTCAACCCTCACTGCAACTGAAATCCGTTCTCAAACGGAGTCTCCAGCTAGTTCAACCCTCTCTTCAACCTAATCCTCTTGGCGCCTCTTCTGATCCTGGCACCAACAGAGCCCCTTCCCAAGCAAATAACCAGGACATCCGATCCCCCTGCTGCCCTGCCCTCTCTCCAATCGGACGTCCCTTCCCACCAGAAGGCTCTTCCTGTAGCATCCACCGACTCAGCGTTTGTTCTGAAGAAGCGGCCAGTCGCCCCACGTTCCCACTTCCAGGCAGCCCCAAATGCCCCGGCCGGCCCCTCCCCCTCGCCAGGTGCCAGGACTCTACTTCCAGAGGTGGCGAGCATCCAATCCGGGGCACTGCGTTCCCGGGAGAGGGGAAGAGAGGGACAACACTGCAGCAGGGACCTCCCCCCGAAATAAACCCCGGCCAGTGAGAGGCTGGCTGCGCTGGTCTGCGGCAAGAGCTGCGGGCGCTTGGCGGGGAACTGCAGCCGGGGGGCGCCCGGCAGAGGGTTTCTGGGTCAGGCGGCAACTCTGGGCCCCAACCACGTACCTCTTTTGGCTCGGCCGATCTGGCCCAGCTTGGGGGGTCGCTTGGCTTGGTTGCCCGCAAAGAAGGAGTTGGTGTCCTGGAGGCGGCAGCTGAAGGAGAGGTCGGAGCCCTCGGGGTCAGCGCCGAAGCGGCCCATCTTGTCCTCACTGTAGGGCAGGATTTCGGACATGGCGGGCGCGGGGTGGGCGCGGGACTGCGGCGGGGCGCGGACGGCGGGCTAGCTTCTGGACCGGCCCTAGCTCAGCAGGAGAGCCGGCGGAAGGATGAAGTCATGCAGCATCCGGGGCTGCGGAGCCAAGCGGGGCCTCCTCCCCCGCGCCTCCGCCTCCCGGGCCGCTGGGCAGGCGGCGGCGGCGGCGTCGGTGGCGGGGACCGGGCGGGGGCGGGGACGGGGGTGGCGGCGGCGGCGGCGGGAGCGGAATGACGATGAGCGCCCGGCTGCCGCAGAGCGCGGCGGGCGGGGCGTGGTGGAGGCGGGGCGGGCACTAGCCCCCGGAGAGAGGCGGGGCTGGGGTTGGGGGACAGGAGCATGCCCTGCTCTCAGGGGAGAAGTGGGGACTGAGCGGCAGTGGGAGGGTCCTGCTCAATGGCGGGAGTAGCAGTTGGGAGAATGATATCGGCAAATGGGTGCTGGATCTGCTGGGGAGTGGCAGGACAGGATGGGGTGGTGATGGCAGGAGCGAGCCCGGCACCCAAAGGGCGGAAGAAGGGTCTAGCACAGAGGCTCTGAGAGCAGAGCAAGTGGGACTGGGAATTGGGGTGCAAGTCAGGCCAGAAGGCGGAAGCAGGGCTGTCATTCTCAGGGAGGGGAACTAAAAACGAGGTGGGGGAGAGTCGGGTATCCTGCGAGGTGTGCAGGACTTTGCGAACCCGTAGGACTCGAGAATTGCTCACACCAGTGTCTCCGCCGTTGGCGCGCTCTTGTAGTGGGTTGCTCTTTGGATTTTAAAATGTTCATCTGGAGTCTGTGTTTCTCGACCGCCCTCCTGTGTCTCCTATCTATGTCAGTCTATCTTTAATGCGTGTGTGTTTGTATCTGGCTCTGTGCCCCATCTCTCTTTGTATCATGGTTACCGTCTACGTCTGTCTCTTAAGTGTCTCTGCCCTTCTGTATCTGTCTCCGTGCTTGGCCCCTGTACCTATGTGGCACTGTCTCCCTCTCTTGAGTGTCTGTGTATCATGGTCTCACCTAGGGGAGGTCTCTGTAACTGGGCCGACACGCGCACTAGGACAGACACACACCCCCAGCCTTGCTGCTGGCGCCTAAACTCGGGTTCAAAGCGCCCGCTGTGCCCTGCAGTTCTCCTGGTCCCAGAGGCTGGCGCTGCGCGTGCAGAGTGAAAGAAATGAATGGCGGCGTCGCAGGGGGTGCCCTGCCTCCAGGTAACGCGGGGAAACCCGGAGCGCCTAAGGACGCTGCGTGCGCGTGCCTGCGTGGATCCAGAGGTGGGGGGCGGGGAGAGGGCGCCCCCGGCTTCTAGTTCTCGCCCCACCAACAGGAACACGCCCTCATCTCATCCCCCCTCCCCCCACCTCTGGGGCTGGCGGTCAGCTTCAGCGTCACCTGCTCGCTAGCGCTCCAGGGCTCTGGCGCAATCACTGGCCTTGGGGGAGGAGGGGATGTCTCACATTTGGCTACAGTGACGACAGCGCTGATAAGGGTAATAATTATCCTGTAGGTTCAGTAGATACCCGAGGTCAGTCCAAAACCGTGGCAGAAGGGTCTCCACTGTTTCTGAAGCGCGTTACGTCCTTTCCCTACAAATGTCCCACCTAGCAAGGCTGTCCGGTGCTGGGTCTTCCTCTAACAATTCACCAAGTGCTAGTCCCTGGAACGCAGAGTAAAATGCAATGGTGGATGCTCTTGGGACCGGGATTGGGACGGGGGCGAGGGGCGGGGGGGGGGGGAGGCGGGGCAGAGGATGCATCTGTGCAAGCCTCACTCTATGCCCCAGACTTGGAGGCCCACCCCTATCAAGCCCTCCTCTGCTGTGTCTTAGACTCTAGAATAAAGGCGGAAACTGGAGGTGGAGGCCTAGCTGTAGTGAGAGAAGCCTGTTTTCCCCATTAGACCTGGAAGGAGGATAGGTTGGAACTCAGGGTCACTAAGAGAGAGTCCAGAAATTCCACCCCCACTGGAGGTTTTCCAACACTAGGTTCCGGTCTTGGCTCTGCCACTTTCTGTGTGACCTTGAATTGAAGGCCCCATAATTATTGTTTAAAAAAAATTAATTTGTACTAATAACATTTTAGGAAAATACAGAAAATCACTCCAAACCTTTGATATACATATATCCTACCATCCTTTTCCTCATGCATTTGAATAATATGCATACCCCTCTGAGCCTCCATGTTCTAATCTGAAGCACAGAGATGATAGAACTTACATTAAGAACAATTTCGTAGATGAAGTTGTTGTCCTGAGGTGAAGTGAATTGTTTCAGGAGGTAATGGACTGCCGCTTACCAAAAGTGCTAAAGGAGCCATAAGGATTCTTGCCAAGGATGAGATGAGAACATTGATTAGGGAATTGAAACAATTTTCCTCCCACCACCCACCACCCACCCCAAAATTAGGGAATTGGAGGAATAACAATTTAACTTGGAATTCATTTGGTTAGCTTCTTCTTAAATAATTTTATTCTTGACCCCACTGTACGTGCGGGATCATGATTAAAGCAAAAGATGTTAAGTGCAAAATTGTAAAGATAGAGAAATATATAAACTTCTGTTATGTGTTAAAAGTAGTTCTTTAAATTATGATCCCTATCTAAAATTCTGATGTTCTCCAACTCTGCCCATGAGACAAAAAGTCCTTTTCATAACCAAAATAAAATAGTTCGTTTGGAGTTTTGTGAGTGTGCATTGAATTTCTCAATTGAAACTTCCTCAAAAGTTTGGACTCAATCCATATGTTCTAAACAGAATAATATGCCTTTTGACAATTGAGTATTAATGGCACTTTTATTTGAGTAGAAACTGTAGGCCTGTGTAGTGGGTTGAATAGGATCCCCCCTAAAATTTATGTCCACCTGGACTCTCAGAATGTCACCTTATTTGGAAATAGGGTCTTTGCAGATGTAATTAATTAAATTAAAAGGAAGTAATTCTAGATTTGGGTGTGCCCTAAATCCAATCATTGGTATCTATAAGAAGAAGACAGGTGCACAAAGACACATATATACATAAGGAAGAAGGCCAGATGAGGAAGCAGAGATAGCAGTGATGCATCTACAAGTCAAGCAACCCCAAGGATTGCTGAGGTCTACTAGAAGATTAAAGATGCAAGGAAGGATTCTTCCCTAGAGCGTTCTGAGGAAATATGGCCCTGCTGATACCCCAATTTTGGACTTCTTGCCACCAGAACTGTGAGAGAATAAGTTTCTGCTATTTTAGCCATCCAGTTTGTAATTTTTGGATAGTCTTTTAACATCTTCCATAACTATGTTTCACCTTCCATAAACTCTTTGGAGGCTCTTTACTGCTATCCTGTCCAATCGAAGAAAGCCTACACCATGAGAGGATTTCTGGGACTTATTCAGAGGCTGATAAATCACCAAAAAGGAAGGCAGATGTGTGGATTAACGTTGCAAGATCTCCAAGGCCTGCCAAAATGTCACCAAATAACAAGTGTAGAATAGGATTTCATATATGTGAAAAAAAGCATATAGACATACATATACATACATACCTACACACAGTGTGTGTGTTGGCATGTAAATGCATATAAAAGAAAGATCTGGAAAGATATATACCAAACTGCTAATAATGGTTACCTCTAAGGAAGTTACCAGGATTTCAGCAGAATGAATTTCATCTTTTATTCTATGTACTTCTGGAGTATATTACATTTGCAATAAAATGAAGTTTTAATAATTTTTTAAAAAGTTTTAAAACAATAATATAGTCCACTTACCAAACATCTGGTCCCAGACAAATCAGTTGACTTAGAAAGGAGAATAGTAGTTAAAAGCATGGCTAATACACACACACACACACACACACACACACACACATACATGTATATACACACACATACACACACGCACACACACGCGCGCGCACACACACTCTTAAAAAAACCTGTGCTTTTATACTTTTTTGCTTCACAAAAAAAGATTTTGTAACCCCTTTTCTCCCATACTTAACTATATGGAGAACATTTCCCCTTAGCATTAACTCTTCTTTTCCATCATATGTAAATGTTGCATTGTATTCCATTGTATGATGTTCAATATTATTTCAACAAGTCCTCTACTGTTGGATGTTGAATTTTCCCTTTATTCTATTTTATTTTTGTTATCATAGTTCTGTAATGTACAAATATTGTGGGAAAAAATGGCCCATATATTTTGTAGCTCTTCCAATCAGTATAGAGTCTATTTCTCTAACCCTGAATCTGGGCTTGATTTCTGAATTGTTTTGCCCAAAGGGACATTAGCAAATGTGATGCAAGTAGAGGCTTGGAAAGTGTTCATGTACTGGGGCTTGACCCACTTTTTGTTGCTGGGAATCCTGACACCACCTTATGAAGAAGCCTGGGCTAGCTCATTGGAAGAGAGACCACATAAGCACAGGGTCCAGGCATCCCAGCTGAGGCCCAAACAGGTAAATGAAACCATTTAGCTACATTACTCAGTTCCTGCTGAGCTGACCTAGACCTGAAGAACCACTCAGTCAAACCACTGAATAAATGCTTGCTATTATAATTGACAAAGTTTAGGGAGGTTTGTTATATATCAAAAGCTGGTTGATACAAACATCCTGTAGATAATGATTATTTCCTAGAACAATTTTCTAGAATCAGACTTTCTGGGTCAAAGACTGTGTACACTTGTACCTATTGATTCATACTGCCAAAAAACTTGTATCAATTTAAAAGCCACCAGCGATATTCCTCATCTTTGTCAACATTGAACATGAATGTTTCTTGTTATCTTCATGACTACATTATCCATGTAAATTTAATACATAAATCATTGTCCATTTCCTCTCAATTTACAATCAATTTAGAGGGGAAAAAAGATTACTCCTATAGGAAAAGAGCAGACAAGAGAGAAAAAAATAATAAAATGAGAGAATAAAAGAGGGTCAAAGATTATAAACACAGAGGAAAGAAAATAGAATTATAGTATAAAGCAACCTTCAAGCCTCTCATACATAGGGTAACTAACATGTAGTGAGGAATAGTTATGAGCATAAGAAATGATTTAGGTCATGAAAGAAGCATGGAAAGGAAATGACCATTTAGGCCAAGCCTAGTGAAACTGAGAACATTGTAAAAGTAGGTACAGGCTCTTTCATGTGTGGCTGCATTTAATTATTACAGCAACTCTTTGGGATAGGAATAATTGTTCCCATTTTACACATGAAGAAAATTAAGGGTCAGAGATTTCAAGTAACTTGATAAACACCATACTGCTGATAAAGAATTGAACCCAGATTTGAGTCCAGGTATGTGTACCTTAAAACTCTTGTGTTTCCCCTTACTCTTCCAGAAAGGCTGTGGCAAAAGACTAGCAACCACTTTTGGGAGGCAACATATCCTCCTTTTGATTCATATTACCAAACTGCCCTCCAGAAAGGAACTAGACCACTTGGTTTTGAATTCCAGCTCTGCTACTTACTAACCATGTGAATTTTAACCTTGCTATGCCTCATTTTCCTCATTTGAAAAATAGTCTCATAAGTGCAATGATGGTAAATGAGTACACAGATGTAAAGCATGTAGGATAGTGGCTTACACATAGTAAAGTGCTATATAAGCTTGCTATTTTCAGCATGGCCTTGCAGTAGCCATGGGACTATTTCTAGTGAGCCTGTTATCAGGAAGTCTGTATACAGTAACTTTGGTTACACTCACATGGACATATCCTGGTGGAATTTCCCATGGGTCAAGACCAACACTGCTTCCATGTTTCCTTTCATCCAGGCTTGGGGAGAGAGGGGGAAGAGGTGGATGCTATGATGCCATGTTGTCACCAGAGTAAACATGAGCAACTCCAGAGACTTGCCACAAGTAGATATCCCAAGGCTTTGGCTGCTACAGATCCCAGTTTGGCTGGATGTAAAAGCTCCTTGCTCAAGGAACCTGACTATCCTAGACCCCACCTGCCTCCTCTACTATCTGGGTAAAAGAACAGGCTTCCTCCAGCCCTTCAATTCTTATTTCTACCTATAGGATTTTAACAACAACAACAACAACAACAAAACTAATAGCAGCTAATGTATTGAGTGCTATTATGTGCCAGACACCATCCTAAGCACTTTACAAGTAATATTTTATTTAATTCTCACAATGATACTTTGAAATAGGTACAATTCTTATTTCAACTTTACAAGTGAGGAAATTGAGTCTGAATCCAGATTTTTTCATCCTAACTATAATACTGTACTGTCTCCTGTTTCAGAACATGCAGTTTTGGGGTGCAAAATGCCAAAGAAAGCAATCCAACATTTCCCAGCCTTATCTATTCATCATCCATCCTTTCTCAGCCACAAGAGCATTGCATGTGAGAACCAACTGCAGCAAGATGTCTGAGAACTGAAGTGAGAGTTAAGGAATAGATTATGGATTTGCCACTACTCCAAGCCTTCTCAGGTCAAATTCATGTACTGTGTTAGGTAGGAGGGTGGAGGATGAGATGAGACACTCAAAAAAAAAAAAAGAAAAAAGAAAAAACACCAAGCACTCTTCAGTGCAGCAGACTGCAACACCACCAGGCCTGATTAAGGAATGACAATATGGAAGGCAGATGGCAGATGCATAGATGCCACACTATTGCTTTCAGTTAAATATTGCTTGGGGTTTTTTTTTTCCCCTTGTAAACTTCTCAAATAAAATGGTTTGCTTTCCTTGAGTTAAAAGTGTTAGTAAGTCTTTTCTTTAAATATCTGTGGATAGCTGTTTTTTTCCCTGCCAGTTTTTCACCATCTGTAACCCTCTCTTTGGGAGATGATTCGATGACAACAATTATCTTGGAATGTAAAAGTGCAGTCCTGGAGCAACATGTAAAAGCCGAGTCAGACTATGGGCTGTGTGTGTGTTGTAATGTGTGTGGCATGTGTGTACTGAACCATTGTGTAGTTTGTGTGTTGGGGGAGCCTTGTGTATGTATACATTGTGTGTGAGTAGGCAATACTCACATTTGGTGAATGTCTTGTGCGTGCATGGACTGTGTTTGGGCTGGGTGCTTGCTTGTCTATTTTGTGTCTACCGGCTCTCTGTGTAGATATCTTGTGGACATCCTGTATGTGGTCGGCTCCTGTTTGCTGTTCTGTATATGCTGTCTGAAGAGGGGCTGTGTGCACTGCTGAGGGAAGATATGCCTCACTAGGGTATAAATTCTCAAAGGTGTTTAGAGGAGATGGGGAGGGCCTGAAATTTGGGTTTTTGGGCCAAAAAATATCAGCAGGGTTTGGGTCTGAGTCAAAAGAATGTAAATTATGAGTGGCTTACGACAGGGTGCTGCTGGGATGGGGTGCTGACCCTGAGCAGGGTCTCCGGCGTTTCTGAAGGGCTGCTCCCTCCGGCTGGGGTTGCAGGCTCGCGCAGCTCAGCAGGGCCGGCCGCAGGCTCCCAGAGCGAGGTCTGGGTGCCGCGGATGGCAGGGAGCGGCGGGCGCGCTCCTCCCCTCCCCCACACTCACACCCACACCCCCGGGCGCGGCGCCGCGGGAGGCGGGGGTGCTGGGGCAGGCAGGGGAGGCAGCGGCCCCGGAGCCAGGGGCTGTGGCAGCTCCTGTGATGGCGGGCGGCGGGGTCGGGAGGGGGACTGAAGCCGCGGCCTGGGCGAGGGCCAGTTTCTGGGGGCCCTGAGGTGCCGCCTGCCCCAACTCCACCATGAACGTCGCGCTGCAGGAGCTAGGCGGCGGCGGCAACGTGAGTAGGGACCCTGGGTTCCAAGGCGGAGGCCCAGGGCAGGGCGTGCGGGGCGGGGGAGGCTGTGAGGCCAAGGGGCAGGCAGCATCTGGCAGAGGCTCTGGCTGGTGGAGTAGGGGCTGCGTCCTTGAGGTGCGGGAATCGGAGGGACCCCAGGCTGGAGAACCGGGCAAGAGGGAAGGGCCTCGCTGCAGGCGGGAGGTGGCCCGGCCGGGCAAGGGGCACTGGGACTGGGCCATGGGCAAACAGCCCTCTCTGCCTGACCTGGGTTGGCGCCCCCGACTGTTTGGCAGATGGTGGAATACAAACGGTCCACACTGCGGGATGAAGACTCACCAGAGACCCTCGTAGAGGGCGGGGCCTCCCCGGACGCCGTGGAGGTGGGCAAGGGGGTTCCGCCTTCCTCACCAGGCCCAAGCCCTGGCAGGACGCCTGGCACACCCAGCAGCTCTGGGCTGCCCTGGAGGGTCACCTGCCCCCACCTTTGCTCCATATCTGGCCCCTGCGCTAGGACTATGGTGAGGCGATTCTAAGCCATGACGTTGCACAAAACAGGCTCAGGGCTTAACTCAGCCTGCCTCATTGCTCTTATGCCGATTTAACCCCAGGAGCATCTTTGCTCCGTGGCTTTGGAAACTGGCTGTGCCTTCACCCTCTGGGAAGACTTCTGTGGTCTTGGATCCCCACTCCCTCACCTGCAGCTTCCTAGCTCTCTGTCACCCTGTGTTCCCCAGGTAGGATTCCAGAAGAGGACAAGACACTTCTTAGGCTTGCACACTCAGCTGGAGCTGGTCTTGGCAGGTGTCTCTGTACTGCTGGCTGCACTGCTTCTAGGCTGCCTTGCAGCCCTGGGGGTCCAGTATCACAGAGGTAGGTGGGTCCACACTGTCACCAGCACTCCTAGCTGTAGGGGTTCTGGAGGCTGAAGGGCCTCTAAGATATTCTCTAGTTAGGGCCACCTTCCCTGGCTTTCCTTTTTCCTCCTAACCTTACTGCTGCCATGGCTCCTCTCAAAGCATTTGCCTTTCCCAAACTGACTGACAGCCCCCTATTCCTGCGACCATGTCCCCTGTCACAGACCCATCCCATAGCACCTGCCTCACAGAGGCCTGCGTTCGAGTGGCTGGAAAAATCCTGGAGTCCCTTGACCGTGGGGTGAGCCCCTGTGAGGACTTTTACCAATTCTCCTGTGGAGGCTGGATTCGAAGGAACCCCCTGCCTGATGGGCGTTCTCGCTGGAACACCTTCAATAGCCTCTGGGACCAGAACCAGGCCATACTAAAGCACCTGCTTGGTGAGTGGGCCTGTCAGGGAAGCTCGTGCCTAGTATGTGCCTCATATCCAGCACAGGGCTTGGAACTTAATAGGTAGTCAATAAATGACCATAAATGAATTAATAAGTGGATGACTGGGAACACTGCTGGGGTAGGGGGTGCATAGAGCAGAGGGCTCCTGAGAGGTGGAGATGGGTTTGGGGGGGGGGCAGACCTCTAAGTATAATGGAGGGACGCCTCTCTGCATCGTTTAGAGGACTGCTGAGGTGTGGTAGGCATCAGAGAGTCTGTAGTACTTAGAGATCTTTGAATGCTTGTGGTCCATGGACAGAAGAGAAGAAGCCACACTTTGCTGTTTTGGCCAGTCTTCCTGGGTCTACATTAGGAAGACTGCCACTTGAGAAAACAAAGAAGAGGGACCAAGTAAGGCCCGGGACCCCTCTCAGCAGTTAACATAGTTGCCACTCAGACCTGTATTCTACTCCACAGAAAACACCACCTTCAATTCCAGCAGTGAAGCTGAGCGGAAGACACAGCGCTTCTACCTATCCTGCCTACAGGTGGAGCGCATTGAGGAGCTGGGAGCCCAGCCTCTGAGAGACCTCATTGAAAAAGTAGAGCCACTGCTTGGGCTGTGGGCAGGGGGTGCAGAAGAGAATGTGGCCCCAGAAAGTTTTTTTGGGCCCCTGCCAAAGGTTCCACTATGGTCTCTACTTAGATTGGTGGTTGGAATGTTACGGGGCCCTGGGACCAGGACAACTTTATGGAGGTGATGAAGGCAGTAGCAGGGACCTACAGGGCCACCCCCTTCTTCACCGTCTACATCAGTGCCGACTCTAAGAGTTCCAACAGCAACGTTATACAGGTACAGGGCTGGGGAAAGGTGGGGAAGGACTTATGGACCATTTACTGAGCCCAGACTCTACTTTCCTACAATAGGCAGGCTGGGGTGGCCCCCTTTGCACAAGAGTCCAGGTTTTGGTGAGGATGGGCTCACTCCCTTGCCTTGCTTTTGCAGGTGGACCAATCTGGGCTCTTTCTACCCTCTCGAGATTACTACCTAAACAGGACTGCCAATGAGAAAGTAAGGAGCATCTTCAGAACCTCTCCCCCTAACCCCTGTTACGCTGGGCTGATCCATGATTACTTTTCCCTTTGCCCAGGGTAGGGGCAGGGGACGGTGGTGGTGGAACATGAGCCTGTCCTGTCACCTAGTGAGCTGACTACCCTTCCTTCTTTCTTCTCCCTTCATTCTTCCCTTCCTCCATTCTTTCCTCCTTTCTTTCCCCTCTTTCCCCCACTCCCTCCCTCCCTTCAGTCCTTCCTCTTATTCTTCCAGGACAATATTTTATAGGCACCTGCTTTGTGCCATTGCAGTGGGAGGAATTCAGAGATATATGTTTCAGAGTCGCTGTTACAGGAAGCTCTCACTCAGTGTAGGTGGGATCGTGGTCCTAGATATCTGAGAATAAGGCTCAAAGAGGGTCTTTGGAACTCAGGAGAGACTCAGGTAGCCAGAGAAGTTTTCCTAATGAGATTCAAGCCAGGCTCTGTAGACTATCTAGGGGTGGGTGATAGCATGCTGGGTAAAGAGAACAGTTTAAACAAAGGTGTTAAAGAAGGACAGGCTAAGGTGTGTTTGGATGGGAAGGGGTTCAGTTTGGCAAAATGTAGAGCTCAAAGCAGCAGAAAGGCTAGAAAGATGTGTAGAGTCTAGTTATGGGAGGGACCTGGAATGGCACACTGAGGAGTTTTTTGTTGTTGTTGTGTTCTGGCCTCAGAGCCACTGCATACTCCAGAGCAGGGAAGGAGTGACTAGTGCTTTGGGAAGCCAGTTTGGCTGGGTGTGAAAGTAGATGCCAGAGGGAGCCTGGAGATCAGTTAAGAGTCTCTGCAGTACTCCAGGCTGAGTCTATAAGGACTCAAATCGAAGAAGTGGCAGAAGGAAGGTTAGGAAGGGGAGGATGCAGGAGACATAATCAAGTCTGAATGGTGAATTGTTGGTGACTGGATATAGAAAAGAGGAGTAGAAGAGGAAGAGGTGAAGTGAGTTGAGGCTGTCAGCCTGAATGGTGGTGGGATGGCAGGGTCCTTAGAGGATTAAGGGTGCCTGTAGGGGGAACCAGCTTAGGGCACGATGGGGCAGAGGAGACAGTATGATGTCACAGGGAGGGAGGACTTTGGACCCTAACCTTGATTCCCAGTCCCAGCTCTGCAGCTTGGTGCAAGTTGATTTAGTTCTCTGAGACTGTTTTTTCATCTGTACAATGGGATCATAGCATCTGCCTCATATAGTGTTTGAAGGGATGGGATGCAAGCTATGCTCCTGCATGTGGCAGACACTCAAGGAGTGGGAGTTACTCATTTTAGACATGTGAGTTTGAGGGACCTGGGCACTGTCTCTATGGAGAGGTCATTAGGCAGCTGTGAAAGCTGGATGGAGTTCTGGAGAGAGGGTGAACCTGGAGGGAGCTGTGGACTTGAGGGACATCTCCTTAGAGATTTAGACAAAGGCTTTAGGAGAGATGAGAAAAAGGGGAAGAAGAGAGAAAGAAGAGAGGAGAGCCTTTTTTTTTTTTTTTTTTAGGGCAGTGGGAGAAAGAAAGCCAGCAAAGGAGACTTTCATTCATTCTCACTTACTGAGCAATCCTCAGCTAGACCCTCCTCGAGGCATGTGGTGAACAAGACATTGCCACTACCCTCTAAGTGAGGGAGAAGACATGAAATTGCTTGGTAGATCCTGTTTACAGTTCTTGGGACTGTTATAGAGGAGAAGGATGGCATTCTGAGAGTGGGTGTAACAGGCAGCCAGCCTAGTCCTAGGGTGAAGGTTGACTTTAGTGAAAGGAGAAGGTTCAGACAAAGAGAAAAGCTTATGCAAAGGCTCTGAGTTAGAAAGGAATATGGCCCATTGATGGACTATAGAGGGGAACAGGAGGGGAGTGGGGTCCAAGTCCTTCTGGACAAATATATAGACTCGTTTTGCATGAACATTGTGGGCCAAGTTGAGCATTTATCCCCAAAGAAATAGCAACTCAGAAGTGGGGAGTGGTGTGAACAGATGTGTGGTTTCAACATCACCTGAGTCAGGGGAGGAGAGAATTTTGAGAATGCAGAAGAGACCCACATGGTCAAACACTTGAGAAAGGGCAGGAGAAAGACTCATTTGGGCTGTTCGCATGTTGCTGGTTGTCTTGGGCAGTGAATCTTCTGTGCCAGCATCTTGGGGAAGCTGCAGCACAAAAGGTTCAGATAGGATTAAAACTGAAGAGTAAAGCAAGGTTCAGAAAAGTATCAAAAGTCAGCCCTAGGCTGAAGGTAGGGAGGTAGGGAGAGGAGAAAGGAGTAAGTCAGGTGAATAGAGTGGAGGTCAAGATCACTGGCTGAATTAATTATTCCCCTTAAGGGCTGGGATTGATACTCAAACCTCTTCCTCTGACAGCAACAAGGAAAAGGAGAGGTGGAAAAAAGAAAATTTGAAGTACAGAAATTGGATATTAAGGGACCTAAAACTTCTCAGTAGAGTGGAAGAGGAGATGGCCTTTGGTGATTAAGGAAGCCCAGGGTGGGGCTTTGGGGCGAGAGTAAGGAATGGTCTCTGAGAAGAGGGCCAGAGGGAGTTGATGCTAAGCAGTGCTGAGGGCCAGCAGAAAAAATGGTAAGCAGAGGTGACAGCCAGAAGAGACCCTCTCAGCCTTGGGCAGGACTTGTTGCTGGGCTCTCAGGATTACTCTGGGTTTTGACAGGTGCTTACTGCATACCTGGACTATATGGAGGAACTAGGGATGCTGCTAGGTGGACAGCCAGCCTCCACGCGGGAACAGATGCAGCAGGTGCTGGAGCTGGAGATACAAGTGGCAAACATCACAGTGCCCCAGGACCAGCGGCGGGATGAAGAGAAGATCTATCACAAGATGAGCATTGCAGAGCTGCAGGTGGGGCATGTGGGGAACAGAGACAGCTAGGAGGGACCAGCTCCTGGCACAGACTGCCAGCTTCTCTTCAGGTCATATTCCTGAGGCAACTTTCCCTCATTTCTTTGCTTTTCTATGCTTCCTGGTCGCAGAGTTGCTATCTTAGCCAACCCTTGGTCCCTTTTATGTTTTCCGGGGGTGCATAGAGTGATTATGTTAGAAACCTATAACAACTTGTACAAGATATCCACAAAACAATCAGAAGAGATATGGAAGCATCTCCTGAAAGGCTCCCAGGCTCCGATGTATTGATGGGCAAAGGGTCTTATGGAAACTAGGTGGGTAGGCAGGGGGGCTTGAGATTTTTTTGCTCGCAGGCCCTGGCACCTTCCATGGACTGGCTGGAGTTCCTGTCTTTCTTGCTGTCACCGCTGGAGCTGGGTGACTCTGAGCCCGTGGTGGTGTATGGAACGGATTATTTGCAGCAGGTGTCAGAGCTCATCAACCGCACAGAGCCAAGGTGTGGGGGTGGGGCTCACGGGCTCTGTGCAGGTCCCAAGCAGAAACTGGGCATAGGGAACTGGCATAGCCAAATAGAGCAGCATTTGACAAGGCCCTGGACCTTCCAAACATCAAAACAGAATGTGTTTGGGCTATTCCCTTAGGCCAGGGCTTCAGGAGGGAGGGTCTACTTATGACCTGTATTTCCACACCTTGCTCCAACCTAACTTCTGCAGGCAAGTGTGTGGTCCCAGGGTGAGACAGAGGGATTCTGAGACAGCTCCCACATATGCTTCTCAGAACTTCTGCTGCCTGCATATTCATGGAGGTGGGAATGGTAACCCACTTTGCCATATCCTATGTTCTGGTCCGGATGCCAGTGTCCTGAACAATTACCTGATCTGGAATCTGGTGCAGAAGACAACCTCAAGCCTGGACCGACGCTTTGAGTCTGCACAAGAGAAGCTGCTGGAGACCCTCTATGGCACTAAAAAGGTGGGCTCTCTTTCTCTGCCCTCACTTTTGGCCCAGTCTAGCTGATACTTCATACCTACTGTGTGTTGGGTATAGTATGGTATAGTATGGAGCACAGGATTAGGAATCAAGCTGACTTGGGTTCCAACACCAGCTCCTACATTTTTTAGCGTATGGACCCTTGGGCGTATCACCCAGCCTCTCTGACTCTTCATTTCCTGGTCTGTAAAACAGGAATATCTTGCAGAGTTGTCATGAGGACTAAGTTAATGTAAGTGAAGCACCTACCCAAGCATGGTATGTATAGGCAGCACTCAGCTTTGATGATGATGGTGAAGATGATGAATAAATGCAGTTCTTAGTTTCAAGATGCTCCATTAAAAGAAGAAAGTAGACATATACACAACCATATTATATTCAGGGATGATAAGTGCTCACATTGAGTGAAAGACCTTTGTGTAACAGTACAGAGGTGGGGACAGCACATTCTGCCTGGGAGGTGGGGGGGTTGTCAGGAAAGACTTCTCTGAAGAAATGACGTTTGAAGAATGACTTCACCAAGAAAACAATGGAGAAGGGCATCCCAGGCAGAAGAAATTCCCAGAGGCCAGAGGCAGTGTGGTGTTTTTGCATGTATTCTGGTATGAGCTTGAAAACAGGGCAGCTGAGAAGCTGAGGAGGGTGAGGGGGCCTGGGGGAATTCATGAAAAGACCTGAAAGTTGTGTTAAGCAGTCTGAAGCATGAGATGGTTTTAAGGAGGGGAGTAACCCAGTTAGATTTATGTATTAGGTAATCTTTCTGGTAGCTAAATGGAAGATAGAAGGGAGTAATAGAGGTGGGGACATGAGGATAGAGTCAGAGTGTCTAGTTAGGACACCGCTGCTATCTTCAGGCAAGAGATGATAGTGTTGTAGGACAGGGAAGTGGCAACGGGGTGGACAGGGGAGAAGATTAAGAAGTAGAGTTTGTAGAAACTGGTGATAGATTGAATGTAGGGGGAGGGAGACGGGGGAAACTGGTGACTCCCAGGTTTCTGGCATGGAGGACTGACTGGATATAAGACTGAAATGTGGAGCTGAGCAAAGAAATGTCTGGACCTCAGTGGGCATCTTAGAAACTTAAGAGGAGAGTGCTGAGAACAGAGTAGGCAGCATACATGTTCCTCCTGAAGTTTTGCTGCTGGAGTTGGTACACTTTGTGTTGTTACTCCTCATTTTCCTTGGTGTCCAAGAGAGAGACACCCCAAACCTAGGCCTCTGTTGCTCAGAGTTGAGAGAGCTAGACAGAGAAAGAAACAGAGACAGAGAAAGGTCCTCAGCTTGGAGGAAAGAGCCATCTCTGGGAGGTCCAGCTCTTTGTCCTTTACAGTCCTGCACGCCAAGGTGGCAGACCTGCATCTCCAACACAGATGATGCTCTTGGTTTCGCTTTGGGCTCCCTCTTTGTGAAGGCCACGTTTGACCGGCAGAGCAAGGAAATTGTGAGTCTTCAAGGTTCTTCCAACACTACCCTTGTTTTAGTTAAAATTCACTGTTCATATTGTGTGTACATTTAGGAAAAAATCATGAAGGAAATTCATTAATAAATTAATAACGATTACTTTGGGTGTGGGGATTATGAGGGATTCTTCTTGTCCTTTAAAGTTCTCTGTATTTTCCAAATTTTCTGTAATGAGTTTGTTACTTATTTACACAGAAAAACTATTTATTTATTTATTTTTAAATTTATTTATTTATTTATTTATTTATTTATTTATTTATTTATTTGGAGATGATCATGGATGTCCTTAAAGCATTATCTACAGGATATTTGTGTCAATGTTGTTTATAATAAGGGAGAATAAAAACATCTTAAGGATCCAATCATAGGGGAATGGAAAAAAACTGTAGGTAAGTTGGACTAAGATGCAGCCTTAAAATTGATAACACATCTTTAAGTGAAAAAAAGTAAGTTACTATATATAGTAGTGTGTGTGTGTGTGTGTGTGTGTGTGTGTGTGTGTGTGTAGTTGTACAAGATAGTTCCATATTACATATGTATATCTGGGCAGGGAAAGACACTAGAAGTAGATAGTCAAAATGTGACCTCTGAATGAGGGACTCTAAATAGTCTATTTTCTTCTTTGATTCTTCTCAGTTTTTCAGATTTTCTGCTAGCAATGCCTTCCCTTCATAATCAGATAAAAATCAGTGAACTGTTTTTTAATAACTTTAACAATTATAATTTAATACTTTTTAAGCATTGTAATTTAATAATAAATTATAATATTAATTCAGTTAACTTACCAATTAAATGTTATTAATTAGGAAATGCCACCCATAGTCCCAGTACCTTCACAAATCATATTTCCTTCTCATCCACCCCAGATGCTCAGCCTTGTTTTAAGAATCTGGGCACTCCCACATGCTTCCCTGGAAGGACAGGGATGGGGCACTAGGATGGACAGGGAGAAAGAATTCATTAATGCGAGTGAGAAGCAGACTTGTGCTTCTTCCCTCCCAGGCAGAGGGGATGATTAGCGAGATCCGGACTGCCTTTGAGGAGGCCCTGGGACAGCTGGTTTGGATGGATGAGAAGACTCGCCAGGCAGCCAAAGAGAAAGTGAGCTGTGGCCAGGGTTGGGGCGCCATCTCGAGGTGGGGATGGAGGATATAATTTTGGGGGAGCCTAGGGAAGGAAACCCTTAACCATGTTCTCCTCAGGCAGATGCCATCTATGATATGATTGGTTTCCCAGACTTCATCCTGGAGCCCAAAGAGTTGGATGATGTTTATGATGGGGTGAGTACCTCTGCTCACCACTTTTGAACTTTAGCCCTATGGGAGTGCACTATTTTCTGGGCTCAGTAATAGGGGCTTAAGCACTAGGAAAGAAGGAGGTTCTTGTTTTTTTTTTTCAGAGGCAATGCAGGCAATTGACAGTACTCGAGTGCTGGCTGTGTGCCAGGCTGAAGGTCTGACATTAGTACAATGCAGAGTTAACCAGTAGGGATTTGTAGGCAAACCCAAGTCAAATTCTGTTTCTACCCCTACCTAACTGTGTAATCTTGGACAAGTTATATAACCTCTCTGGGCCTCAGTTTTCTCATCTGTAAAATGGGGATCCTATTAGTATTGTTGTGAGAATAAAAGGAGGCAGTATATATATGTATATATACATATATATGTATATATATATATATATATATATATATATACACACACATATATATATATATATGTGCCTGCTTCATAAGTACTCTTTAAGTATTGATGATTATTATTTACTAGATATTTTACTCCCACTTTTCAACTGAGGAAGCTGAGGCTCAGTGGTAATCATTAGCCCAGCTGGGCCTATTATCTTCTTCAACATGTTCTCTTGCTTACTTCCCACCATTTTCATAGTATGAAGTCTCCGAAGATTCCTTCTTCCAGAACATGTTGAATTTGTACAACTTCTCTGCTAAAGTGATGGCTGACCAGCTCCGAAAGCCTCCCAGCCGGGACCAGTGAGAATAGAGGGCCGCAGACACTTGGGGCAGCAAGAGAGGCAGGGGAGATTTCCAGGGCTGGGGCTGGGGGCGAGACTGATCCCAAACCAGAGACACGGGTCCTTGCAGGAGGTAGGTCAGGGCTGCTGGCCTGGGAGGAGCTGCAGGAGAGTCAAGAGCCGCAGCCTCTTTCTCTTTCCCTCCCCCGTCCTCAGGTGGAGCATGACCCCACAGACAGTGAATGCCTACTACCTTCCAACCAAGAATGAAATTGTCTTCCCTGCTGGCATCCTGCAGGCCCCTTTCTATGCCCGCAACCACCCCAAGTGTGTCTGAGGCAGGAGGGACTGGGTGCTGGGAACTTGGTGGGCTGGGAGCAGGGCTGGAGGTGGGATCCAGAAGTCCCCCTCACCATGTCCTCACTCAGCATTCCTCACCTACCAGGGCTCTGAATTTTGGTGGCATTGGCGTGGTGATGGGCCATGAGTTGACACATGCCTTTGATGACCAAGGTAGAGGCCTATGGAGTTGTCCCCTCCACAGCCTATAATTCCCAGTGGCTTCTGCAAGGCCTTGAGATATTGAGACCAGTCCCCAGGGACCCTGGAGTCTGTGGATTAGGGTGAATGGGGGAGCTTCTGACCCCAAAGATTGAGCTCTGGTTTTGGTGGGGTGCAAAGGTTCATTTTTCCTTAGGGCGTGAGTATGACAAAGAAGGGAACCTGCGGCCATGGTGGCAGAATGAGTCACTGGCAGCCTTCCAGAATCACACGGCCTGCATGGAGGAGCAGTACAGCCAGTACCAGGTCAATGGGGAGAAGCTCAATGGCCGCCAGACGCTGGGGGAGAACATTGCTGACAATGGGGGGCTTAAGGCTGCCTACAATGTGAGTAACCTGGCCAGCTTTCTACTGGCTGAGGCCCGCCCTGAGGTGGGGAGGGAGGTGGAGGTGGTAGGCAGGCCCTGACAGAACTGCTACCCCTGTACCCAACCCCAGGCTTATAAAGCGTGGCTGAGAAAGCATGGAGAGGAGCAGCAGTTGCCAGCCGTGGGACTCACCAACCACCAGCTCTTCTTTGTGGGATTTGCCCAGGTATTGTCCTCTTGGGTGGCCTGGGATCTGCCCCTCCCTCTCCCTCCTGGGCATATCATTAGAAGTCTGGGCCATGCAGGAAAGGGACTGGGAAATGGGGCAAAAATTAGGGTGTGGAAAGTGGTCTGGGGAGGCCTCATGATCAGAGCCTCTTGGCTGGGGCCCACCAAAACATGTGAGGAGGCTTTTGTAGATCTCAAAGGGCAGGGCTGTCCCATTTGAGAGAGAAAGGGTGGGGAGCGGGATTGATCCTTACCATGCTCCTGTGAGGTGGCTATGGAGGAGGAAACTAAAGTTCAGGGACAAAGTAGCTGAACTACTTTGCCCAGGGCTACTCCAGAATAAAGTAAGTGGCAGAGCGTGACTCAGGCAGGGTCTCCTCCAGGTACTTTGCACTACAGTAGGCAGCCTAGGGATGGGCTTCTTCCCTTCAGATACATCCATCCTGGGCAACCCCATTTCCAGGGCAGCTTTGAAAGGCCTTCAAGGAATTTTGCAGGGAGGGTGCAGTCTCCTCCCTTAGTGCTGACAGCAAGGGGTCAGAGCTGAGATGCTGACTGAGCACCTGCCTGTGTCCCTGAGGCCTCCTGGGCTGAGGGGCAGGGCAGTGGTGGTTTGTGTTCCTGGGATGGCTCTGCTGCAGCCAAGTCTGTGGCCCTGCCCGCACCAGACACCACATGTCCCCATGTCTGTCCTGGTCTGCAGGTGTGGTGCTCAGTCCGCACACCCGAGAGCTCTCATGAGGGGCTGGTGACCGATCCCCACAGCCCTGCCCGCTTCCGTGTGCTGGGCACTCTCTCCAACTCCCGTGACTTCCTGCGGCACTTCAGCTGCCCTGTCGGCTCCCCCATGAACCCAGGACAGCTGTGTGAAGTGTGGTAGACTTGGGTATGGGGAGAAATGGCCAGCTGCTGCTAGGGCCTGGGGCAGCTTGCCCAGCAAAGCTGTTTGCTCTGGAGTTTGGAGAAGGCAAATGCCAACTAGGCTGTGTCCAGCCCCTCCACACGGTGACATGAGTCCCAGTCCCTGCTCAACCACCACATGGTGCCTCTGCTTTGGGGGGGGCCTCTGCCTCTACAGAGCCCCTACTATTCACTGTGGCATCCTTCCATGTCACTTTGCCTGGAGGAGGCTTGGGCGGTGGTGGTGGGGCACCACCTTCCACAGGAAGAAGTTAGCCTCTGTGGTCCCAAGCTCACTTGGCTTGGTGGCCATGGGGCCTGCTGTACCTGCTGTACTCTGACCATGCAGGGCCTGTGTGGTGTGCCTCCCGTGCTTCTCCTGGAGGCTCATACAGTACTCACTTGGGAGTGGACTCAGCTTCTTTGAGCAATCCCCTCAGGGGCTGCCTTCCACCCCATGCTCCTCATGCTGCTGCTTCTCATACTACCACCCCTCTCTGACAGACCAACTGTGCTCATCTCTTAGTGGAAGCCTGTGGGCCTTTACCAGCCTTCCTGCTGCCTCTTGATTTCCCTGGGCTCAGAGGGGAAATGTGTATGTATAGGGGATGCTAGTTCCTATGTCTTGGGGCACACATCTTAGGGAGTGACTGAGTCTCCTTGGACCAAGTAGGGAAACAGAGCAGGGAGAGGAAAGGACAGAGTTTATTTTTACAGGAAGAGGGTGGGGAGGGAGTGGTGTTGGCCCTGTAGGACCCTGTGCCAATAAATAGACACACATCACTCAGCTCGTCTCTTCCTTCAGTACTGTTTTCACTCATTCCACCAATATTTATTGAGCACCTACCATAAGCCAGGCACTCTTCTAGACACTCATTTACTCACTCATCAGACAGGAGACTGAGATTTGAAGACCCAAGAAGACAGAGAAAGAGGCAACATGGAGGAATGGAATTAAGTCTGACTGGTAGAGTACATTCTTTGCTCACTGGTGGCCGTATTTCCATCGCTGGCTATTCTATGTCTGAAGATTTGTCACTGCTCTCACCTGGTGCATGCAGCTGGGCCTGAAACTGAGTCTGCATAACTACTGGGCCAGGGTTGGCTTGAAAGATGGGTGGCCCTCACCCTATAATGGAGGGAAGCCCTGTCCAAGAAAAGTTCAGAGCAGCAGCCTCTGCTTGTGGCTGAAAAGACACAGATTTCCCCAAGGCTTCAAAGGCTTAGTGCTCCTGAGAGTCACTCATCTCACCTATGCACACTCTTTAAGGCCTATCGAGTAGCAGGCACAGGTATTGCAGATATGGCTGCTACCCTCCAGAGCGAGGGAGGGAAAGAAGTATTTATTGAAAACCTCTTGTGTTCCAAGCACTTCTGTTAGGTGGCTCATTCTTTATTCATTCATTTATCAATTTATACATTCATAAATATATTTTTAAAAGTGTATTGATTACCAACAGGCACTGGTGATGCAAAGATGAATAAGGTGGTTACTTCCCTTAAGTGATTCTTCTTCTATTGGCACTTTCACCTTCATGAGCTCATGTGATTCTCATAACAATATATTTTGTAAGTGCTCCAGTTTCCATTTTACAGATATAACTCTAACCACTTCACTGAAGTCAAAGAGACATGGATTGAAATCAAAGCTCTGCTATATGAACCTGAACCTGTTCCCTAACCTCCATGAGCCTCAGTTTCTTTATCTGTAAAATGATAACTAGAGCAAAACAGTAGAAAGAGTCCAGTCTCAATTCTCTTTAAAACTTAGTATTCCCCACAGTGGGGGTGGGTTTGTTGAATTTGTAAAGGTAAGAATGAAGCTTTGCTAGTGACTAGTGCTGGAGGTCCTGGTGATGGCACTAACATGTGTTCAACAGTTTGTATCCTGTCCCAGCACCAGACTATCCCCACAAAGAGCTATATTCTAGCCCCTGTCAAGTTACTAGGAAGTGCTGGCTACTCAGAAAACAACAAAGTGACCTCAGGAACTCTAAGACCAAGGAAAGGCATGGCTTGAGCCTCTGAGAGCACAACTCTAGGAAGGAGAGCAAAATGAATCAGAAATAGGATGGCCATCACATTGGGAAACCTGGTTCTGGCTCTAGCTTTGCCATCCCCTAAATGTGTGACATTAGGCATGACTCATTCCCTTTTTAGGGCTCATTATCCTTAGTAGTCTGTAAATTAGTGGGTTGAATGAGATGATGTCAGAGGACCAGTTCAGCTTTAATGTTTTAAGAAGGAATTCATGGCTTAGCAAATTCTGGAACCCAAAGAAATATTAAAAAATGACTTGTGAAGTTTCGGTGTTGCACAGAGGATGAGATTTATGTCACATAGCATAACACATGAGGAGAGAAGCTTGGCAGAATAAAGCCTTGCCCTTCCCTTGACATCTGATTTCAGAGGCCAACTTAGGATGCTGACCAGCTGGCTACTGTGACATAGAAACTCCATATTTGCAGAAAGGTCATTTATTATTACAACAATAATAGTAATAATTATAATAAGCTTTTATTTATTGAGTCTCTATTTTGCTTAAGTTCATGCTAAGCACTTTAAAAACATCACCCCATTAAATTCTCACAATAACTTATAAGGATGTTCTATCACTGTCTCTATTTTATAAGGGAAAAGATTATATAATGTCCAATGTCAGATAAGTCAAATTTTATTAAAATAATATTTGGGACCCAGATGCTCTTAATTGCCACCATTTAGTCTTGTAAGTCATGACAGAGTTTAGGTTCAAGCAGGGACATCTGTCTCCTGGGCAATTTCATTGTACTTCCAAGTGAGATCATCACCAGCAGGTGCATTTCCATTTTACCTAGCTCCCCTGGGCCAGGTACATGTAACAATCAGGCAGCTGCAAGAAACCTAGGCACATGTTGAGCTGAAATTAAGCCAGATAGCACCTGTTTGTTGAGTACTCTGTAGGTTCTTAGTTCCAGCGGCAAGGTGAACATCAGGTGACAGACCTTCACCCTTAGTAACCCTGCCAAGATGATGAATATGCTTCTGTGATATGCCCTGGTGTGTTAAGAGGGGGATTAAAGGATGGTGCTCCTGAGTGGACATGAGAGCAGTTATTGGTAAGGTGTTGGGTCATACTCTATACTGCCCCATTGGGAAGTTAGACTAATTCCCATGCACAATTAGGTAACATATGCCAAACAATATGATTTCACATTTGAAAGCACACTGGAAATGTCAGGCTGGAAGAGAGTCCCCTATAAAATAAGCACAGTTTCAGTCACTATTGTGACTCACAAATGGAGAACCCAAACACTTTCTCAATGCCTAGCTCTGGGCTCCAAAGAAAGTCCCTGCTGGGCCATTATACATAAAGATGACCTGAAAATGAATGCAAAGACATTCATTCATTCATTCAATATATATTTGTCAAGGCCTACCACAAGCCTGGCAACAGGTTGGGTGCTAGAGGAATAAACATGAACAAGACACAATTCCTGTCCTTCAAGAGCTCAGAGTCTAGGGAGGGAGAGGTATGTATCAAATATGGTGAGAACACAGGGAAGAAATGAATAACTTGAAGTGTAGAACAGGAAAACCTTTCTAAACAGGTGACTGGAGTGCAGAGGATGGGAGAATTTGTTAGCTGAAAACAGTGAAGGGTATTCCATACAGAAGGAATAGCAACGTGAAAAGGCTGATCAGCTTGAAGGGCAGGGTAAGTTCAGAAATGGTGAAATGTTTAGGATGATCAGAAGGGGCAGGTGAAAGGAGCATAATGCGAGGTGAGAGTCTGAAGAAGGGAAGTTGTAACAGTAGGTATGAAAAGGGGATTGGAACATTTGTTATTCTGCAAATTAACAGTAAGAAGGGCCATAGTGCAATCTGACTGGAAAATATCACACAAAGAAAGTAGCGACACAGTGAAAACAGTGCAATGGTGTCCTGCTAGGAACACTTCTGGTGTTATGTAAGTGATGCTTTGGTTTGAATAGTTCTCAGATGAGTAGAGCCATCCATAAGATGTGTAACTCTATATCTAAGGCCATGAGTTTGGGGGCAGCATGGCAGGCTCGTGGATACAATTTGAAGAAAGGTGGTGGGAAGGGACAGGTGATGAGCTGGGTCCTGATTGGAGAGCAATTTGGCGATAAGGCTGGGAGTTTGGTCGAATGGTAGGAAGAAGTGCTTTTGGGAGAGCAATATGATTGAAATGAAGCTTGAGGAGGACATCAGTGTTATCATGAGGACTTGAAAATAACTGCCAGATATCTGCATTTGGCTAAAGAGGCTTGGAGGCTTGAGTGGTTGGAGCTGGGAAGCAGGAAACAAGAATGTTAACCATAGCCCTGCAAATTTGAGGTAGTTGGAAAATGACAACTGCCTGCATTCCAGTTGCCAGGCACCTAGCTAGGCACTTTATATACATTGCCTTATTTCATTCTCATAACAATTTATGAGGGAGATACTTATTACCCACATTTCACAGAGGCAGAAACTTGGCTGAGAGAGGTTAGAAAACTTGCCAATTATCACAACTAGTGAAGGGCAGAATTTAGTTTTAAAAACCAGGTGTGCCTCTCTAGTTTATGTTCTCCCATTCACTCTCAACTTTTTACTCTGAAACATTTCAAACACACAAAAAGTTGAAACATAGTACAACAAACACTCATATACTCGTCCCCAGAGCTAACAGCTGTTAACAACTTTTATACTATATCACTCCATCTCCTCTAAGGTGCTGGTTGGGACATATTGGTATAAAAGATAAAATCTGGATGGAAAAACAAGAGATTTAGGAGAAATATCTTTAAGATGACTGAAGAAAACATGACAATGTATGGACATCTTGAACTTGCTTCAGACCAGGGCTGGGGGAGTCAGTAGCGATGTAAATGCAAAATTGTTCCCAGAATCCTAGCATTGAGTGGAAAAGAGTAACAGGCTTTAAAATGAGCTTCAGACCTTTACTTTTATATGTATACAAATATTTAGGTGACATTCATTCAGTGCTAACCATGCTGTGTTCAAGTTTTTTTTTTCCCCCTTAAACAAACTTTCTGCGTTCTTTAATGTCTGAGAACCCATAAAATGAGACTCCAGGGCAAACGTTGAGTGTTCTCACCAGATGAAGGGGAGAATTACTTCCCTCTTTCTCACTTCTAGATACACAGTTCAATTGAAGAAGAGACTTTGAGGTTTGCTTGAAACAGTCAAGAGCTCGGAAGACTGAAAGATTAATGTTCATTCAAATCCTAATTCTACTTCTTACTATATGATTTCTTCTGGAAAACTGAATCTTAGCAAACTCAAAAGTTTGTGAGAACAAAATGTAATATTTAAAATCAGTCCTGACACAAAATCAGTAGTCAAACTCCTAAGTCATAATAGGAAGAGGAAGACCAAAAGGCCGGCTGAGGGCAAAGACCTTGTCTTGTTCCATTTTTAGCTCCGAAACATAGCACTGGAGCATAAGGCTGTATTAATTTCTACTCTACCTTCGCAGGTGGGCTTAAGATAGTAGCCATATCCTCACGGTAAT
Organism: Macroglossus sobrinus; assembly: GCA_004027375.1. Taxonomy (NCBI): domain Eukaryota; kingdom Metazoa; phylum Chordata; class Mammalia; order Chiroptera; family Pteropodidae; genus Macroglossus; species Macroglossus sobrinus. Next base: position 164,291 of record PVKZ01002088.1, read on the forward strand.
ATTAGAGCACTCTCCTTCAAATGGGGGTGTGGCGGGGAAATGTTCCACAGTGATATGTGAGGCTACAAATAGACTATAAAAATTTCATACAGACGGCAATCAAGCGTCCCGGCTTTCAAGAATCTTGTCCGTTTGTCCCACCACTCAGCCAGTGGGTGCTAATCACACAGGTATGAGGAAACTTACGTGTGATCTCTCAGCTCGCAGCCAGCTCACTTCCTACAGCACCGAGTACACTCGAATCCCAGACTGTGTAGTCCGGCGGCATTCCTCCAGGTCCAGGGGCGGCGCCTATGGCGCGCGGGCGGCTGGGAATTGTAGTTTTCGTGCCGTTTCCGAGGGCGGGGTCGAGGGCTGGGACTCGCAAGCGGGCTCTGGAGGAGGCGGGCTCCATGGGCGGTGCGCGCGATGCTACCTGGGAAACGGGGCGGTGCGCGTGGTGCGCGCGCAGCCGGCCGGCAGTGGTGGCGGAGATGGAGGAGGGCGGCAGGGATAAGGCACCACTGCAAACCCAGCAGCCCCCAGCGACGGGCCCCGGCGGCGCCGACGAGAAGCCGGGCAGCAAGGAGCGGCGGGATGTTGGGGACAAGGATAAAGAGCAGGAGCTGGTGAGGCGTGGCTCCGGGAGCCGACGGTGGAGGCCGCGGGGCTGAGTCACGGCGGCTCTGCAGGCCTAGGGCCGGACTCCCAACGGCCCCACCGCGCCCAGGAGAGGGCGGATGGGGCGACCCTCAGGGATCCTGGCACAACTCCTCTCTGCCCATCATCTTCCATTGCGCGCTGTCATCTCTGCTGCCCCCCACCATCCCTTGCCACCATCTCGTGAGGTGGGCCCCGGGCGGGTCATTGTCGCCCCAGTTTTTTAGAATGGCATTCAAGCAGAGCCTGGTCCAGAAGTCAGGCTGCCTTCCCACCAGAGCTTCCCATTCTTGTTCTCTTTCCTTGTCCACTTGGTCCCTCCTAAGAGGGAGGCTCACTGGCCACCTGCCCCGGTGAATCGGAGGAGGATGTGTTAGGAATTCCTTCTCTTGATGAGCTTTTTACCCTAACCTTCCAGTCTGAGGAGGACAAACAACTTCAAGATGAACTGGAGATGCTCGTGGAACGACTCGGGGTGAGTCATTATATGTTAGCATGAGCGGGCGCCTATTTGGAGCTTTCCCACTTGGTTGCTTTATCACGTTTTTGACAACTCCTATGTGAGGTATAGGGAAAGATAGATTGTATTCTAGTGTCAATGTTATGACTATTGTGAGGGAGGAAAGGAACAAAGGCTATTTGAAAGATTTTGTAGCTTTCTATAGTGGGAAAAGCAGTTCTTAAACTTTTAATTGGGGTCATTTGTTTTTGAGGTAGGCATGTGCAGGTAGTTAGGGAATCACAGATGAATAAAACAGTGACCTTTCTAGGGGAGTTATTTGTTAAACACCTGTGTATTATGACTTGAGGGATGTGACTCCTTTTTGTTTGACCATAACATCTGATCAGGAGAAGGACACATCCCTGTACCGACCAGCGTTGGAAGAACTGCGGAGGCAAATTCGTTCTTCTACAACCTCTATGACTTCAGTGCCCAAGCCTCTCAAATTTCTGCGTCCACATTATGGCAAGCTGAAGGAAATTTATGAGAATATGGCTGCTGGAGAGAATAAGGTAAAACTGTTTCAGAAGCTGGTAGGGGCTTAGTTAGGGAATTCCTTTTCATCTAGACCATGGGGCTCCTAGGAAGCTTGATAGACCTGAGATCTGAGCTGGTAAACAGAACTTAACACAGTAAAATTCTCAAAAAAAAGCTGACAGGGGGATTACCTTCTCAAAAGACACTGTTTCAGTCATATATTTTAGACTTTGGGGTTTCATTATGGTCTGTTTTTAATTTAAGTTTGACTTTAATTTTTTTCTTTCTTGATATCCCATTTAAATTTAGTTGTTTTATTTCTAAAACACGTCCCCAGTTCAATCACATCTTTACCTATTGAGACAACTTCAATCCAGGAAATCTTTGGTTCTCTTCTGAATTGCTGAAGCAGCTTCCTCACCAGCTTCTTCCTTTTGTTCTTGATCTCCTACACACTTTATCTTTCATAAAGCACCATAGTGATCTTTCTAGAATGTGCGCCTTTTTGCTTGAAATCTTTTAATAATTTAGTGTTGTTATTAGAATAAAATTGAGAGTCCATCTCTTCTTCTTATCACCTTTCAGCCATATTGGGTAAAAGGGAGATAGCAACACTAACTGTTATTGTGAGGCTTAGCTTAGATAACGTGTAAATTTCTAGCATAGATGTTGGTATACAGTTAACACTTAGTTTTGGGGATAGTGATAGTGATCTTGATTCTATAATGTTCCCCTAAACCCTGGATTTGACTTTTAAAGACTGGTTTTATAGCGTTTTGCTGCTGATATCTTTATAGCGTTTTGCTGCTGATATCATCTCTGTTTTGGCCATGACTATGAGTGGGGATCGTGAGTGCCTCAAGTATCGGCTAGTGGGTTCCCAAGAGGAATTGGCATCATGGGGTCATGAGTATGTCAGGTAAGACCTTTCTTTGGGAATCTGAAGGGGGTTCTGAAGTTCTTAGTTTGGTCTTGGAATACTCTCTGTCTCGGAGTACCAGACACTGAATTCCTTGACCCACAGGGAGGTGCTTCCTATGAAGCTGTGCTCCCCTAATGATCTGGGCCTGTCCATAGGCATCTAGCAGGAGAAGTGGCTAAGGAATGGCAGGAGCTGGATGACGCAGAGAAGACACAGCGGGAGCCACTGCTGACCCTGGTGAAGGAGATTGTCCCCTATAACATGGCCCACAATGCAGAGCATGAGGCCTGTGACCTGCTCATGGAAATTGAACAGGTGGATATGCTGGAGAAGGACATTGATGAGAATGCATATGCAAAGGTCTGCCTCTATCTCACCAGGTGAGTGAGCATGGTAGAGAATGGTGACAGACCTATTTCCCCAGTACTTCTCTCTTAATTGTGCCTCCTCTATTTTCTCAGTGCATCTGCATCAAGAGTAGCATCAGATTGTAGTTAATTATTTCCTGTAAGCATCTTGAGGACAGAGCCATCTTGTCTCCTTAGTAGTCTCAGCATCTAGCATAGTTCCTTGTTTATATAGTAGACATTTAATATTCTGGGTAAGTGAATTAAATGGGAAAAATGAATATCTGGGACTTCTGATTATTTTATTATTTTTTCCTTCATAGTTGTGTGAATTACGTGCCAGAGCCTGAGAACTCTGCGCTATTGCGTTGTGCCTTGGGTGTGTTTCGAAAATTCAGTCGCTTCCCTGAAGCTCTGAGGTTGGCATTGATGCTCAATGACATGGAACTGGTGGAAGACATCTTCACCTCCTGCAAAGATGTGTATGTAGGGAAGAAGTTGGAAAAGGAAGAGATAAGCTTATGCATGGGTGGGACATTGCATGAAGACCTGGGACATGTAGTTTCTGGTTAGGGCTTGAGGTACTTTTCTGTGCCCTTTGTGGATAGGTACTGAGCAGATGTGATGGCTTTCTTCCACAGAGTAGTGCAGAAGCAGATGGCATTCATGCTAGGCCGGCATGGGGTGTTTCTGGAGCTGAGTGAAGATGTGGAGGAGTATGAGGACCTAACAGAGATCATGTCCAATGTGCAGCTGAACAGCAACTTCTTGGCTTTAGCTCGGGAGGTGAGATTCTGCCCTTTTCACCATCAAAGGATTCTTGGTTGTGATTCTACCTGGCATTTCACCTCCCTGACTATAACTCTGACTAGACTATTGGTTAGAAATGCCATTGAATAGGTTAGCAGAAGGGATAGCTAGGAGAAGACTGGGGGAGCACTTGTGACTCTGATTTCTCTTCAGCTGGATATCATGGAGCCCAAGGTACCTGATGACATCTATAAAACCCACCTAGAGAACAACAGTGAGTAGACATCTGCTTGTGTGAGGGGATTGGAGGATTGCTGATTGTCCGCTTGAATTGGGAGTGATAGCTTGGCCCAACACACTTATCCTATAGAGCTCAGAATTCCCACATACCTTTTCTCTAGGTCACTGTCAGGGACAAAGGTAGAGGATCCTAAGTGGCCAGCTCAGATCCAGACCTTTCTTGTCTTACTCTAAACCTCCCTTCCTTCTCCCTCCTATGCAGGGTTTGGGGGCAGTGGCTCTCAAGTGGATTCTGCCCGCATGAACCTGGCCTCTTCTTTTGTGAATGGTTTTGTGAATGCAGCCTTTGGCCAGGACAAGCTGCTGACTGATGATGGCAACAAATGGCTTTACAAGAACAAAGACCATGGTATAATTCTATTCCTGCTTTATCTTTGTGTTGCTTTGGTCACTCTTGTTTTCCTAGGTCCATATGTTACCTGGAAAGTGATCTCTAATGCAGATCCTTGGAGAGCTCTTTATAATAATTTTCTCAATGTAGGACCATTTTAAGACTGAGATTTTTCCTTGGCATAGGTATGTTGAGTGCAGCTGCATCCCTTGGCATGATTCTGCTGTGGGATGTGGATGGTGGCCTCACCCAGATTGACAAGTATCTGTACTCCTCTGAGGATTACATCAAGGTTGGTCTGGACACTGCCCACTAAATGGGAACATTCCCTTTCCATGTTCTAGAGCCCATAGGGATTCTCTTTCACGGAGAAAGGTCTACCTGGTTTTTAACTCCAGTTAAGGCGGGTACTTCCTTTGTAGTAAGGAAGGTAGAGTAGCCTGAGTGAAGAATCTCTTTGCATTTTGCAGTCAGGAGCCCTCCTGGCCTGTGGCATCGTCAACTCGGGGGTCCGGAATGAGTGTGACCCTGCTCTGGCACTGCTCTCAGATTATGTTCTCCACAACAGCAACACTATGAGACTTGGTTCCATCTTTGGGTAAGGCTTCTTCTTCTGGTAGTGCTCAGCCTGAAAGCTCTGTGAAAACAGGAATTGCTCCTTTTCATCTTTGTATTGTATTTTTTGACAGTATTTTTTACTTTTCAATTATAATTGGCATACTGTATTAGTTTCAGGTGTACAACATAGTGATTATACATCTATATAACTCAGGAAGTCAGCACCTCAATCTAGTACTCCTCTAACACTGTACATAGTCATTACAATGTTATGACTATACTCCTTATATCTTTTATCTCTATGACTATTTTATAACTACCAATTTGTACTTCTTAATTCCTTCCCCTTTTCCACCAGCCTCCCTAACCTCCCTCTCATCTGGTAACCCTCAAAATATTCTCTATCTGTGAGTTTCTGTTATTTTACGCCTATAGCATCTGGTCTTCCTAGGTGGTATCCCATCCAAGTACTAACCAGACCTGACCCTGCTTAGCTTCCAAGATCAAATGAGAGCAGGCACGTTCAGGGTGGCATGGCTGTAGACGAGTTTCTGTCATTTTTGTTTATTTTGTTCTTTAGATTCCACATATACATGAAATCATATGGCATTTGTCATTTTTCTGAGTTACTCCACTCAGCACAATGCCTTTTAGGTCCATCATGAAGTATCATTTTCCATATTTTTCAACCTGTATTTCTTTTGATCGGAAAATGAGTCTTTTGTAGGCAGCCTATGGAAGGGTCTTGTTTTCTTATTCATTCTGCCAACCTATCTTTTGATTGGAGCATTTAATTCTTTTTCATTTGAAGTACTTGTTGATAGATATATAGTTGTTACCGTCTTTTATTTATATTTTTGATACATGTATTTTTGACACATATAAATTTCCTGCAATACTGGCTTGGTAGTGATGAACTTCAGCTTTTTCTTGTCTGGGAAGCTCTGATGTACTTCTTCATCTCAGCTATTGTATTCTTCATATCTGTCCTTCAGTTATAAATGATAGCTTTGCTGAGTAGGGTAATTTTGGTTGTAGTTCCTTGCTTTTTTATTACTTTGAATATTTTGTGCCAAGCCCTTCTGGTTTGTAAAGTTTATGTTGAGAAATGGACTGACATTATTATGGGAACTCCCTTGTAGGTAACTAATTGCTTTTCCTTTGCTGCTTTTAAGATCTCTCTTTGTCTTTAAAGACAAAGACATTTGACATTTAATTAGGACATTTCTTGCTGTGGGCCTTTTTGGGTTCATCTTGTTTGGGACTCTGCACTTTCTGTTTCCTTCATCAGGTTAGGAAAGTTTTCTGTCATTATTTCTTGAAATAAGTTTTCAATTCTTTTCTCTTTTCTCCTTCTGGTACCCCTATGATGTGAATGTTACTCTAATTTAATGTCCCAGAGGCTCCAACTATCTTCATTTTTTTGTTTTGATAGGGTGTCCTCTGCTACCCCATCCCCTAAATCGCTGATTTGATCTTCCGCTTCATCCACTCTCGTTAATTCCCTTTAATGTATTCTTCATATCAGATATTGAATTTTTTATTTCTGACTGGATTACTATTATGTTTTCCATCTCCATTTTTATGTTTTCTATCTCTTTGTCAAAAAATTCTCACTGAGTTCATTTATTCTTCCCCAAAGTTTATTGAACATTCTTAAACTAGTGTTTTGAGCTCTGCATCTGGTAGATTGTCTCCATTTTGTTGAGTTTTTTTCTGGAGCTTTGTTCTGTTCTTTTATGTGGGATGTGTTTCTTTGTTTCCCCATTTTGGCTGCCTACTTGTGTCTGTTTCTTTGTATTAGGTAGGGCTTCTAGGTCTCCTGGTCTTGGTAGAGTGGCTTTAGTAGAGTAGTAGGTATTTGTAGGGCCCAGTGGCACAGTCTTCCCTGGTCACTTGAGCGAGGGCTTGAGGTATGTCTCTTGTGTGTGTTTTGTGTGTCCTGCTGTTATAGTTGAGCCTTGGTTGCTGTTTGTGTATCAGTGGGAGGGATAGATCCTTGGGCTGATTGGTTGTGAGGACTGGCCAATGAGGGGCTGACCTTATGGATCAGGAGTCACTTTAGCAGGTCTCTGGTGCTTGCCCAGTCTGTCCTGTCTGCCATATGGGTGTGTCCTCCTCAAATGCAGCTGGTAAAAGCAGGCCACTGGCTAATTTGGCCCAAGGGCCTCCAGGGAGGAGGCCAGCTTCAGGCAAGTTCAGCTGTAGCCCGTGTACCTCCAGGGCCACCCAGTGAGAGTCACTAAGCAATCCACAGATAGCTGTCACCTGTGCTGGCTTATAGGTGTCTCAAGGGGCCAAGCCAAGAACCAAGGCTGGCTGCCACTACTGTGGGGATTAGGGCTGCTCACCAAGAGGTATGGGGCATGCTGAGGCCAGATGTTGCTTCTTTGGGTTTTGTGAGCCTATGGGAGATTTTATGAAAGTCTACTGCAAGAGCCAAGACAGGCCATTTGCATGGAATTAACCACTGGAAGTGATTTAGGTGGGCCCACAATTTGGGAGAGGTGGAGTCTCAGGAATCCCTGGGTGGAGCAACCTATGTTATCCAGGCTGATGGTGACTTCTGCATACTGGGAGCTGGGGAAGACTCAATAAAGGAACAGTAGATATGCCAGCACTCACCCTGAAGCCCAACAAGTTAGTGTCTCTCTTATGTCCCAGGCACCTTTTGAACTGCTGCCCAAGGGCTGGAGTTTAGAGTGAGTGAATCTGGGCATGGGACCTTTAAGGGGAATGTCTACAACTCTTGCGGCCCTCTCTCTCACTCAGCCACAACCTTCACTGGTTTTCATAGCCCGAGGTTGTGGGAACTTCTATTCCTGGCACTGAAACCCTGGGCTGGGGAGCTCATTGTGTGGCTGGTACCCCTTGCTGCTCAGGTGGAGAGGGCTCTGCAGCCAAGATAACCCTCCCAATTCTTGATCACCACACATGGTTGTGGGACTAGGCCATTTCACGTCTCCACACCTCCAATGGATTCGAGGTGACCTCTTATGTTTGTCCCTAGTAGTAGGGTTCTCTTCAGCCAGACCTCAGGCAACTCCCAGTGATGGTTGCTCTGTAGTTTCATTATAATTTTGGCATGGTTGTGAGAGGAGGCGTGCACAGCATCTACCTTCTATGCCATCTTTTTCACATATTCTTCACCTTTGTACTGTATTACCAAGAACTACTGCTTGGTCTATCAAATGTTTGGCTCTTGTTGACTGTTGAAATGATGAATGAATGACCAGTTATTTTTTTGTTCATTTCCTGTCTTATCCTTTGGTGTGTGTGGGGACTGGCTTTTGCAGGCTAGGCTTGGCCTATGCTGGCTCCAATCGTGAAGATGTTCTAACACTGTTGTTACCTGTAATGGGAGATTCCAAGTCCAGTATGGAGGTGAGTAGAGGCTGTTGGTCATTTCTGGGTGGGGGCGATGGGGAAAGTGCTCTGAGTCCTACTGCTCTCTGTGATAAATAGTGGTGAGAAAAGAAATGGGGGGAAATAAATAAATAAATAAATAAGAAAAGGAGTGGGCTTGGGGAGGGGGAGGTATTATCATTTTCGGTGAAATCCCTTGGAACTGGGATTCTCAGCCCCCAGTGGTGTTATAGCTAGAGTTAACATTTTGGTATTGAGTTTCAGCCCTTGGGATCCATGAAGAAGTACCAGACTAGAATGGGGAGTAATTTAACCCAGCTTGTGGTGGTTGATACTCGCTGTTTTAGTTGTTGACCAACCCTAAATCTTCTTACTAATGCACAGTCATATTAGTGATGGATAAATGTAGTATGGTGGCTAAAAATATGACCTCAGTATAAATCTTGCCACCTCTGCTTGTAAACAATGTGATTTTGGACACATAACTCAATCTCTTTAGGTTTCATTTTTCTCATCAATAAAAGGGAATAAAAGCAGGACCTATTTCATGGGGTTGTGAGGATTAAATGTTAATGGTATACTAAGCGGTTGGCATAGTAGCTGACACATAATAAGTATTTAGTGAGTGGTTGCTACTATTATTATTTGACTTACTATCAGAAAGGGATTATTATCTAGCGTGGTTACAGTGGACTGTAGAAATTGGTTATCTTGAATTTAGATGGGTAAACAACTATTTTAATAACTTACTGTGCATAATACTACTGATTTTCCTATTTTTAGGTGGCAGGTGTGACAGCTCTAGCCTGTGGAATGATAGCGGTGGGATCTTGCAATGGAGATGTCACTTCCACTATCCTTCAGACCATCATGGAGAAGTCAGAGACTGAGCTCAAAGACACTTATGCCCGTTGGCTTCCTCTTGGTCTGGGCCTTAATCACTTGGGTGAGGAGATGTGTCCCTATTTGGGCATAAGGCTGACAGTGACTGTATGTAGCAAGGAGGGTTTATGTGTCAGGCTGTGCTGTATGGAAGCAGATGTCCTCTGACTCCTGAATTTGTCCTGTAGGGAAGGGAGAGGCCATAGAGGCAATCCTGGCGGCGCTGGAGGTCGTGTCAGAGCCATTTCGCAGTTTTGCCAACACGTTGGTAGATGTGTGTGCCTATGCAGGTCTGTGTCTTTGTGCTTCTCAGTGACTCCTCACTTCTCTCCTGAACCTTTTTTAAGATTGTTTTTCCTTTCTCAGTCTTTCTGATCTGCATTAAATTCTTTAGCTTCTTCTATTCCTGGAGTAAGCTTTTCCTTGGTGCCTTCTCATTTCTATCATCTTCGCCCTTACCATCCTGCTGCAGGCTCTGGGAACGTACTGAAGGTGCAGCAACTGCTCCACATTTGTAGTGAACACTTTGACTCCAAGGAAAAGGAGGAAGACAAAGACAAGAAGGAAAAGAAGGACAAGGACAAGAAGGAAGCCCCTGCTGACATGGGAGCTCATCAGGTTCTGTGGGCAGCGGGGCACTCTGAGTGAGGCTCTGAGAAAAGATAAGCATGTAGGGGAACTGGGTTTGGGTTTGTTTTAGAGATCCTCTGAGTATTGCTATGTATTGAAATAGCATGAGACTGGGTTCCATATATGAAGGATAAGGGTGTGCTCCACAGGACAGCTTTTTCTTTTTAGGTGGGACTTGAATCAAGGGTGAGTTTTTTGTTCCCTGAGTTAACTAGGTTTTGCTGCCTCTTCAATTTCAGGGAGTGGCTGTGCTGGGGATTGCCCTTATTGCTATGGGAGAAGAGATTGGTGCAGAGATGGCACTACGAACCTTTGGCCACCTGGTGAGTATTATGTGGAGAAGATGGGAATGTACCCGGTTTTGATGCCAGGGGTACCTCAGAGGAGACTTTTCTAATGGGTTTTCATGGTTGAGAAATGTTTTCTTTCTGTGCCCTTTCTACAAAATTTGATTAAAACCCCTTTTACCCGTTAGTCTGTTCCTGTAACCAAGCTTGTTTTTTCCTGCTTTCTGTGACACCCTTGTTATTTTCTTTTATCACTAGCTGAGATACGGGGAGCCCACACTCCGACGGGCTGTGCCTTTAGCACTGGCCTTAATCTCTGTTTCAAACCCTCGACTCAACATCCTGGACACCCTAAGCAAATTTTCTCATGATGCTGACCCAGAAGTTTCCTATAACTCCATCTTTGCCATGGGCATGGTAGGCAGTGGTGAGTATCAGTCAGAAAACTATTATAAGCAGCTTGGGGGAAGGCCTTTTTTTCAAGTCTCTGTAATGCTTAACATTTCCAGGTACCAATAATGCCCGACTGGCTGCAATGTTGCGCCAGTTAGCCCAGTATCATGCCAAGGACCCCAACAACCTCTTCATGGTGCGCTTGGCACAGGTAAAGAATGGAACTCTTTTCTTTAGAGTGTGCCAGAGTAACTGTCTGCAGGGATGGAAGGGAGACATATAGTGACATGAAAGGAGACCTTGAATTTGGTCTGAAGGGAGGATGTGAGTTGGATTTCTGTGTGGCCAGGGTAGATATCTTTTTAAATGTGACTCTCTACCTTCACTTCTCTCTGTATTTTTCAGGGCCTGACACATTTAGGGAAGGGCACACTGACCCTCTGCCCCTACCACAGTGATCGGCAGCTTATGAGTCAGGTGGCCGTGGCTGGGCTGCTCACTGTTCTTGTCTCTTTTCTGGATGTACGCAATAGTGAGTTCCTGTCAAGAATCTTAAATGGTGGCACAGTCTCTACCATTGCCAAGGATACCTGAATAATAATTTAGGAGCAAGACTTTGAGTTAGCTCTATACCACTCTGAATTCCTGAGGTTCTTAGGGTCTGTGATGGGCCTCATGAGACTTTCATCTTCTCCATTTTTGATCGGACTCAAAGAAATTTTCTTTTGAGGATGGAGAACTGAACCCAGTATCCACTCTTGAGTGATTGAGGGAAAATTATCAAGTATGAGGACTGTGGGCAGAGTAAGGTGGCGGCATCTCTGTTTTGTACTAGGGTATATGAGGGGAGGAGTGTGAGTTCAGCTATATGACTGAGGGGTTAGAGAGTCAGGGCTGGAGTGAGTCCCAAAGTTCAAGCCAGGCTTTCCCAGATGCTTCTAACTATGTTTGTCCCATGTTCTTCTCTCAGTCATTCTAGGCAAATCACACTATGTATTGTATGGGCTGGTGGCTGCTATGCAGCCCCGAATGCTGGTTACATTTGATGAAGAGCTGCGACCATTACCAGTGTCTGTCCGTGTGGGCCAGGTAAGGGGTTAGGTGGAAGGGAGGGCTCAGACTGTATTCTAAAACTTGGAGAATTCACATATATCTGCTTCTATGAAACTGGTATGGGCTCTGTGTTCCTGCTACGCTCTCATCTGGAGACCCTTCATCTCAATTTTCTCACCCTACAGGCAGTGGATGTGGTGGGCCAGGCTGGGAAGCCTAAGACCATCACAGGGTTCCAGACACACACAACCCCAGTGTTGTTGGCCCATGGGGAGCGCGCAGAATTGGCCACTGAGCAGTTTCTTCCTGTTACCCCCATTCTGGAAGGTTTTGTCATCCTTCGGAAGAACCCCAACTATGACCTCTAAGTAGCCACCAGGGGCTCTGGGCTGCAACTGATATGTCAGCAGGCCATGCTCCCTGCTGACAGGGGTGAACACTTCTCCATACCTTTGGGGGAATTGTTAACCCTGTTCTTTTGTTACTGAGTGAGATAACTGTTGAATAAAGACCTTTATCCCTGAGGTCTCTCTCTGTTTTCTGGGGTATTGTGTCAAGAGGCCAGACTGAGGTGGGGAGTGGATGTGAGAAGGCATATTTGTAGCAAACTCTGACTAGGCTATCAGGGAGACTGCCCTGAACAGAAAGAACTAAATCCCTTATCCTTCTCTTCTCTTTCTTAATATCTTAAAACTGTGGTTCATCTTTAGAGGCATGAACCCTTGAGATGCTGATAAATATAATGGACCTTTTTTCTGGGAGATGCATATATACAATGTTTTACATTAACTCATAACTTTACAAGGGACTTGTGAATCCTATATATCCCCTCTCCCCATCCTATCAATGCACACCCACCTCAAGGCCACTGTTCACTGACTTCAGACTAAGGATCCTTCCTCTAAGATGCAGAAAGGCAGAAGAGTTAGCCTTACTTTTTATAATTTGATTTTTGTGCTGCTGAATGAAAGATCTTTATATCCTGTGACCCTCTATCCCTCTCGGGAGCCTGCCGTTTGAGAGAGTTGATCATGTTAACATCTATTTCTGGGCTGCCCTTGCAGAAACAGTATGAAAAAGCTTGACCCTGACCTTTCTCTTAGTATAGCAATGGGAAAGAGAGGTGGCCTTCCTGGAATTAATCTTCCAGGTGGGACTGGTACAAGTATAGCTACACTGCCTATTGGATCTTGGATGCCTGTGGATGGAGTGGGGAGAACATGCCTGGCAGTAATTGTTAGTATTTATCAAACACTTATTGTGGGTTTAGCCTCCAAACAGTGACTGGCACTTAATAGGTCTTTCTAAATGTTGAAAGACTAATTCTACATACATACAACTTTGAGAGGTAGGTATTATTTGTGTGTTTTGGTGAGGAATGTAAAGTTTGGGTACATTCAGTAACTTAAGGTTGCATAGTAAGTGCTGGAGCCAGGACTGGAATATAAGTCTCCAAAGTCCATACCCTTATTCACTATATGTCTCTAGCCTTGGAGACTTGGATCTCATTGAAGTTTAAGCTCTTGGCTAGTAAGAGAATTAGCAACTTTGGATTGAGTATCTCCATTGTCTGCTCTCTTGGCAGCCTGTATAAAACCTGTATAAAAGGTTGAAGCACAGAACTTGAGAAATAGCAGACCTGTGAAGCCCTTTAAATGGGACCTATTGTCCTGGGCAGATCAGCATGTCTGATGAGCCCCTGTCGTCTGTATAATGCGGATATAGTAATTTCTTACATGATGTCCAATGGTGATGACGTTTAATTAGTGATTTTTAAGCTGACAAAAGGATAATTCTCTCCCAAATCAGTGATTGTGCTTTAGAGTAAGAAAATTTATAGTGGCTCAATATTTCACATTAAGTCATTGATTCATCAACAAATATCTGGATCCTTATTCTGCATTGGACGTTATTCTAGTTTGTGGGGATGCAAAGATTGCAAAAAATCCTCAAAAAGCTTAATGTGATGAAAAAGGAAAACAATTGTGACATATTGTAATTGACACTGTATCAGGTGTGAACAATGTACCCTGGGGATCATTGAAATAGGGCCTAAATGACTTGGTAAGTAAGGGTAGATTTTGAGGAAACATACTTGGAGGAAGATGAGTGTCCAGAGGAAAAGAGGTTAGGATATAGCTAAAGGAGTAATAACAGCAGGAAGGAGGAAAAGCTATTTGTTTTCAGAAGCCATGGATAGTTTGCTTTGGCTAACTAAGTATAGAGAGCTAGGGAAAAGTATGGGTAAGAGATAAGTTCTAAACCTCAGATCAGGTTTAGAACTTTGTTGTGCTGAAAAATCGATAGCATCTCTCGATCACAATGAGAGTAGGAAAGTGACATGATCAGCTCTTTTGGTGGGAAAGCTCACCATGGAGGCCCAGGGACCAAGCAATGGAAATGAATGCTTTAACTAGGGCAGTAGAAATGGGAAGATTTTTTAAAGATCAACAGGACTGGATTTTGATCCAAACACCAATAAGACCTTGTGTCTAATTAGATGTAGTACGTGGATGAGAAGGAATGTAGGATGAATCCTGGTTTTTCTGGTTGGGCATTATTTTTGAAAAAGAATGCATGAGCAAGAACACATCGTGGGGTAAGGTGCAGGACAGTATTGAGTAGGGAGCGATGACAAATTTGTGTTTGGACATATACAATTTGAGAAATGTTGTTTTGACGAGTTCAAGAGTGATTTCTGAGTTAGGAACAAGTTGGCATGTAGGTAACAATTGATTTTTTTTATAAGAAACTATTTCAAACAGGTTCAGTAGTATATGTGCTATAGAAAAGGCTGGTTGTAGCAAAGCAATTGGGTTTAGTTTTCTCAGGGAGAAAGAAAAATGAGAAGAGTAGAGAAGGGAGCCATATATGATAAACACTCAAAGGGTGTCAGAGAATACTTGATCTGAATTTTCATTCTCAGTATATAATTTCTCCTCTGTGGGCCTACTTTCATATATAACTCATATATAATGAGAATGATAATACAATGTGTTTTGTAGGATACAGTTGTGAGCCTTGAGATCACATAGGTCATATATATTGTGTCCAAGTTCATAACTGCTGCTAAGAAAATTTTACTTCTGAAATTATGTGTATACATAGGAGAGAGAGAAGAGAACAGGAACCTTTGCTAGGTACCTAGGTACTCTTAAGCACTTCCATGTGAATTAACGCCTTAAATCCTCACGATCTAGTAGAGTGGACATTTATCATTGAGAGAAATTATGGTGGTTAAAAGCTCAGACTTGACCTACACTGCTTGGTTTCAAATATTCCCATTCTACAACCGGTATTACGTAGGGAGGTAGTAAGTAGGTACATTGCCGGGGAGTAAATAGCGGAGTTTGGATTAAAACCCAAGCTATATGATTCTTAGTACGTGGATTTGGCTCTTTGGGCTAGGTGGCAGGGGTTTTAAGATTACTTTCTCCATCATTAGTCTGAATTTTCCATGATAGATTTTTGACACTTCCTGGGAGTGGCTGAGCGTTGTGAAAGACAAATATACTCACTAGTTCTTTAGTTAGAGTTTTTCATTTCTTTAAGCATAACATTTCAGTTTAATAGGTCTTTCAGTGATCTTATCTACATTATTTTCGAAGGCTGCATAACTGGCATTTCTGTATTTGTATCATGATTTACTTAAGGCTGTCTTTAATTTCAGTATTCTAGTCTCCCAGCCAGCACTTCGTCTAACACTAAATATGCACTCAATAAATGTTTGCTTAAGGTATGAATGAACTAAAGAACCGCGGAACAGAGACTCAGAAGGGGTCGGTCTGGGAGTTCTAAAGTTCGGGAGGGGACACGGGGGCGGGCAGTGGCTGTCACATGACGAGGCGGGGCAAATCCCATGTGCTCCGCCGCGCCGGGGCGGCTCCGCCCTTTGCGCCGGTCACGTGGGGGCGCCGGCTGCGCCTGCGGAGAAGCGGTGGCCGCCGAGCGGGATCTGTGCGGGGAGCCGGAAATGGTTGTGGACTACGTCTGTGCGGCTGCGTGGGGCTCGGCCGCGCGGACTGAAGGAGACTGAAGGTAAAGCCGCCATGTCCGGGCCCTACCCGGCCCCCCCACCCCCTCCCCCCGCATCCGCCGCCATCCGGGCCGGGACCGGCCACCCTATGCCGCCGCCCGGCGTCCTGGCTCCGCGGCTCAAGCCCAGGCCCCGGCCTGCCAGGGCCCGATCCCCGGCCCACGTGTGCTCGGCCTGGCCCGGCCTTGCCGCTGGGTGGGGGTGGGGGAGCGCGGCACCGAATATGCGGTCCCCGCGGCCTGGTAGGGCGCTGGGTTCGCCGGCCGCGAAGTGCCACCGCGGCCCGAGCCGAGGAGACCCCGCGGGCGCAGGTACCGCGGCTCCGGGCCCGCCGCCCCCTCCCCCCTTTGCGGCCCGGCCGCCGGGAAGTGACACGTTGTTCTTTGGCACTGGCCGGCTCTGCGCAGGGAGGGCGCAGGGGAGGGAGGTGGCGGCAGCGGGCAGGGAGGAGCCCCCGGCCCCGCCCGCCCTCCAGGCCGACCCTCACTTGCTTCAAACCGGCTTCTCTTCGGTCGCCGCCCGCCTGGCCTTTTACGGCCCGACTCCCGCCCTTCCTGGGCTTCACTCCTGGCTGCGGCAGGATTCGCCTCTGGCCCCGAGCGGGTGTCCCTGCGGCCACCCACGGCAGGCGTGCTTTGTGTGCCCCTGGGCCAGGCCCCGAACCCGGTGTCCCCAGGTGGGGGGTGGGGACACCACGGCCGAAGCTGCTAGCTCCATTTGTGATCCGGGAGCCTGGTGCCAGCGAGACCTGGAATTTCCGGTCTGGTTGGTCTTGGGCCCCACGGAGCCGGGTTGATACCCCTCACCTCCCAACCCCAGGCCCTCGGATGCCCAGAACCTGTAGGCCGCACCGTGGACTTTTTCTTAATCGAGGGGGTGAGTGAGGGGTCTGTTTCAGCAGGTCAAGGGGGTGGTTGAGATGATGTGGGTTTGACAACGTGTTGGTGGGGACATAAGCTGTGTTTTTTTCCTGCTCATTTACCCCGTTTGCGCCTCCGGGGTCGGTATGGGACCTAGCTCTTGCTTCAACTCCTCCCTACGTCATTTGCCTTAAGCTTGGGTCCCTTCCCCTTTCTGAGCTCCAGTCTTTCCCAACAGGTGCTGGGGGGACCCTGATGTGGCACCAAATGAAATGAACAAAGCTCCACAGCCTACAGGCCCCCCACCCGCCCCATCCCCTGGACTCCCACAGGTAATTAGGAATTAGCAGAGTCTTCTGGGGGTGGGGGAGACCAGGCAGCAGGAACAGGTTCCAAAGCCTCTGAATTTTCCCACCCCCATCTGTGTCAGGGCAAAGTGCAGCTTCCTGCTGCCAAATTGAGACAGGGCCCCTGGCTGTTCCCAGGGGCTGTCATGGGGAGGGGGCATATGGACTGCTGAAGCTCTTGCCACAGATCTGCTCCCCTTACTTCACCAGCTTGGGTTTCTGCCCCACCTGGGTTTCCCCTCTTGCTGAACTCTGGTCTCCTCCCTTCAGCCAGCGTTTCCCCCGGGGCAGACAGCACCGGTGGTGTTCAGTACGCCACAAGCGACACAAATGAACACGCCTTCTCAGCCCCGCCAGGTGAGGGGCTGTGGGGAGGGGAGTAGGGTACCTGGGTGGGAGCCATGGAAAGCTTAGCCAGCTTGGGCCTAGGATGGAAACTGGAGGCTCTGTACCTGCCCTGATTTCTTGACAGTTGCTCTGTGTTCTTTCATGCGGCTATGCACTTTGCACTGTTGATTACTTATGCCCCTTAGGGAGTATGTAGTTGGTGGGAGTGACATTACTAGGGGTCCTGGTGCCATGAGAATTGGGGGCAGTGCTTTGGACCCTGCTGCCAACTTTTGTTTTCCTATTTCCTCCTTTTAGTGGGAGGCTGCCATTGCTCCATTCCCTTCTCTTCGGACTATGGCGAGATAAACACTCCAGCTGTTTTTTTTCCCCCCTTGTTCTGTTCCCTAAATTTTTCCTCATTAAGTATTAGGAGAATTTTTGTCCTACTTCCTTTACACTCCCCCCACCCCAACACCTTGGGGATAATTCTCTTCTTTCCTGTCCCTATGTGCTCTCAGGGAGGATTCAGGTCTCTGCAGGTAATAATACCCCTTTGCTTATCCTGGACCTTCTTCTGGTCTCACCCTTACTTTTCATCCTAGTCAGGGGCTAGATATAGAGACTGGGAGGCTTCAGGATAGAGACTTGTTTGCTCTCTAGATTCTCAGTTTCAGGTTGACTGATGCATGTTAGGGGCTAAATCTTGCTGAGTGCGTACCTGGAAACTGGGTGGCTGTTGCATGTTAGCTTCTCAGTACCTTAGAGTGGAGCAGTGCATGCTGGGGACTGTGTCGCCCGAAAGGACTTTACTTAGGCATGATGCATATGGATGTTAGGGAGCCTCTGTGGAGGGGTAGCCTGGTGGAGATGACATGAGTATGCATGGCAGTGAGAGTAAATACACAGAGTGCAAAGTGTATACCTGAGTGTGGAGGGCATGTGTTGAGTACAAGAGGCCACATAACTCATTATTTGATCAAGTGGGTCTTGGAAGGGCTGGTCCCCATGCTCCAAAGTCCCCAGTACTTCTCTCCAGACTAGAGCCATTGCGGAGTGGTCGTTTTGCTGTCCAGTTCTGCTCCTTCCCAATATCAACTACCTTCCTCCCTCCTGACAGCACTTCTACCCTAGCCGGGCCCAGCCCCCGAGCAGTGCAGCCTCCCGAGTACAGAGTGCAGCCCCCGCCCGCCCTGGCCCAGCTGCCCATGTCTACCCTGCTGGATCCCAAGTAATGATGATCCCTTCCCAGATCTCCTACTCAGCCTCCCAGGGGACCTACTACATCCCTGGACAGGTGAGGCTGGAGGCTTGGGTTCTGGAAGCCACAGAAATTTGTACCCCAACCCTGACCCTCCAGTCCCATTCCCTGTAGAGGTGGGACTTCCTTCTGGTCACTGCCCAGAGTTGACTTGTCTTGCCCTGCCCTGCATTCTCTTTGTAGTCTGATATGGTACTCAACTCCTTCAACTCCTTCTCTTCCCTCCTACCCCTTCCCCCTCCACCAGGGGCGTTCCACATATGTTGTCCCGACACAGCAGTATCCTGTACAGCCAGGAGCCCCAAGCTTCTATCCAGGTGCAAGCCCTACAGAGTTTGGGACCTATGGTAAGCAGGGGAGAAAGTCTGGTGAGAGAGAGTCCCAAGGAGCATCTAAACTCAGTTTCTAAGACCTTTTCCAGGCTTGTCTCTTGGTCTAAAAATGATAGAGTTGATAGGTAGTAGGGATTAGTGTTTAATATGCATGGGTTGGGCGGTGAGCTGGGTATTTTATCCTATTGCTGAGAGTTGGAGTTTTTCCCACCTCAAGGAATGTTGGATCAGGCACCAGTTTGAGGGCCTGTTAGTAAATATTCCCTGTGACACTTGTTCCATGGTTGAGGGAGCCCATGTAACATGGATTTGGGAAGTTTTTGTAGTTGTTTTTCATTTATATTCTAGGAAAGGATTAGTCTGTAATTTTTAGCAGTGGTTTCCAAAATTTTTTGACCAGGAAAAATTTTGAGTATGTACCTCTAAAATAAGTATGTTTTTGTTTGTTTGTTTGTATATGTAACTTAAACACTTAATGTTGTTTGTGGGAAACAAGTAATGATTATGGATGAGGTTAAAGAATGCATCCCATTTTGGAGACCGTTGCTTTAAGGAATTAATTTTTCCTCATTCTGGGCCCCAGTTCATAATGTTACTTTTTGTTTCCCTGCCCCTGAGCAAAGGGCTGGAGACTGGAACTGGACTCAGGTTGAGTGGATCAGGGTTGGCAAATCTGTTTTTCTCATTCTCAGCCAAAGACCTGATTTTGTTTCAGGTTAAGTGGTGCTCAGAGTATGTATGAATGTGGTGCCAGGGGGTGGGTTACAGACACAGCACCTTACGGAGTAAAAGAGGAATAGAGTAGAAGAGGAATAGACAAGAGTCGTGGTGTGTGGTGGGGAAGGAGTGCCTGCCTACAAGGGGTGTGTGTGTGTCAGTGTCAGGAATTCTTGTAAACGCAGTTCAGACTGGTTCCCCAGCTTTGATAGACACCTAATTTCCTTGAGGAGGAGGGTGGGGCGGGCAAGGGGCCGGCTGTGGGTGATGAGAGGTTCTGGGGCTTGGGAGGTGCTCAAGCAGGCATTTGTATATGGTTGGGCCCTGACGCTGCCACCATTCTTTCTTTCTGTGTGTTCTCCCTCCCCCCAAGCTGGCGCCTATTACCCAGCCCAGGGTGTGCAGCAGTTTCCCACTGGTGTGGCCCCCGCCCCAGTTTTGATGAACCAACCACCCCAGATTGCTCCCAAGAGGGAGCGGAAAACGGTGAGTAGCAGCAGAGCAGCAAGGGGCTCTAGGATATCTGGGAAAGGGAGAATCAAGGTCAGGCGTGTTGTGGGTCAGGGAGCAGGAAGTTGAGGAAGGAGATCATCAGCTGAAGTGGGCAGAGAATCGGGACCTATAAAGTTTTCAGGTTCTGTGTAATGTTCTAAGATTACAGTATAGAAGCAGCTCATGTGAAGTCTGATGTGGCTAATGGGGAATTTCTTGAGATAATGGGTTCTGGGGTCTAAAAAGTCTTGAGTTTGGTTTGGGGTTTCTGGTGGCTTGCTTTAGAAATGGTTTGTTTTCTGTGGCCCCACCCCCCCAACCCCCCCAAGTCCTGGAAGCTCTTGAGGCCTCCGCCTCTGCTCAATCCTCAAGCCCTGGGCGTGGTGCCCAGAATAGGGTGCCAGGGCTGGGGAAGCCGCTGAGTCACCCTGGCTCCACCCACTGGATCTGGGCCCTGCCCCCAGAGATCAGGCCGACTAGCCACAAGTGAGCTGGATGAGTGCTAGATGCAGGGGTCCTGGGCCCCAGGGTGTGCAGCTAGTGACTTGGGGGACTGCTGGCGGGGCAGGGATGAGGGAGGGAGGGGCATTGTGATGTATGGGGCTGCTCTGTGAGGTCAGGGGTCTCTTAGGGGTGGGGGCCAAGGCAGGGACTACAAGAGCAGCCAGATGGGTTGATAGTAGAACTCATGGGGTTTCTGGCACCCACCCACCTACTTCCCAGTGGAGGGTGGGGGGTTGGCCTGCAGTCTTAGGAGTGGGGCAGGGTGGAGAGGTGGGCTCCTCCTGCTTTCCACTCATCCCGTAGCTTTCTTTCCTCAGATCCGAATTCGCGATCCAAACCAAGGAGGAAAAGATATCACAGAGGAAATCATGTCTGGGGCCCGAACCGCCTCTACACCCACCCCTCCCCAGGTACTGTCTGCTCTTTAAGTGATTCTCTGGCTGGGCTGGCTGTTCTGCCCTGGACTCCCAAGTCCCTTGATCTTTTCCTTCAACTAAGGGATTTATTTCCGTTTTCCTGGATTTCTAGGCAGAGCTAAAGTAGGAATGGCTCTGGTAAAGAGGGTTGTGGGACACTTCAGGGTAAACCTGGTGGTAACCATTTGTGTCCTGCAGACGGGAGGCGGTCTGGAGCCTCAGGCTAATGGGGAGACACCCCAGGTTGCTGTCATTGTCCGGCCAGGTATGTAAGCATGTGGGGCACAGTTTTTGCAGGGAAAAGGAGTATGACAATTTAAAATGCCAAAGGGGTGTGGTGATTTGAACTGGGTGTGGGAGAAGAATGACTGGTTTCAAGTAGTGGGATTTTGAGGGATTGGATTTTGGGGCAAAAAGGGAAAAGGCTTAGATGGGAGAAGATTGGCAGGGGCTGGGGTGTTAGGCTGAGAATGCTTTGACTGATGATGAGGAGGAGGAACAACAGCAGTGAAGGACTTGCCTTTAATAATTCATTCTTCCTTCCTGTGATGCAGATGACCGGTCACAGGGAGCAATCATTGGGGGCCGGCCAGGGCTGCCTGGCACAGAGCATAGTCCTTCAGAATCCCAGCCTTCATCACCTTCTCCGACCCCATCACCACCCCCAATCTTGGAACCAGGGTCTGAACCTAATCTCGCAGTCCTCTCTATTCCTGGGGACACTATAACAACGGGAATGATACAAATGTCTGTAGAAGAATCAACTTCTATGCCCTGTGAAACTGGGGAGCCATATTGCCTCTCTCCAGAACCCACTCCCCTTGCTGAACCCATACTGGAAGTAGAAGTGACACTTAGCAAACCAATTCCAGAATCTGAGTTCTCTTCCAGTCCTCTCCAGGTTTCCATCCCCTTGGCATCTCCCAATGTGGAAATTCTTCCTGAACCTAATGGGACAGTCCCATCCGAGGATCTGGAACCAGAGCTGGAGTCAAACCCAGAACTTGACCCCCTTCCTCCCTTGGCTTGTTCCTCTGAATCCCCCACACCTATTGCTCCAACTGCCCAACCTGAAGAACTGCTCAATGGAGCCCCCTCACCACCAGCTGTGGATTTAAGCCCAGTCAGTGAGCCAAAGGAGCAGGTCAAGGAGATTACAGCACCAGTGGCTCCCCCTACCGTCCTCACTGCCACTCCAGTTCTTCCAGCTATTTCCCCTGCTCTAGAGGAGGAAATGGAGGAAGAGGAAGAAGAGGAAGGAGAAGGAGAAGGAGACGTGGGAGAAGCTGAGGGTGAGAAGGGAGGAGAGGAACTGCTCTCTTCAGAGAGCTCCTCTGTTCCAGCCCACCTGTCCCAGAATTTGGAGGCAGCAGCAGCCACCCCAGGTAAGGTGTGGCTGGATGGTAGAGGTGGAGCAGGCTGGAGGGTGTGGTTCTTTCTGCTCCTTGATAATCTCCATCCATTTGTGCCATTATGTCTGGCTCAGAAGCCCTGTGATGGAAACTCAGCTGAATCAGATAATTTTAAGTCTAGAGAGGGTATGATGGAAAGAGGAAATGTTACACAGTGGCTGCTTTTTCTTTTTCCTAGGGATCAGGGGGTACTTATAAAGTTATTTCTAGTCCTTTTTTTTTTTTTTTTTCCTAAGTAGTGGCAGTATCTGTGCCAAAGAGGAGACGGAAAATTAAGGATCTCAATAAAAAGGAAGCTGTAGGAGACCTTCTAGATGCCTTCAAGGAGGTAAGGGAGAAGTAGATAGTAGTGGAGGGGAGTGGGCAGAGTTTGGATATTGAACAGTGGTCATACTGCAACCAGAGTGAATGTCCTATGGTTATAGGTGAACCCAGAAGTACCAGAGGTGGAAAATCAGCCTCCTGTAGGCAGTAATCCTGGTCTAGAGCCTGAGGGCAGCAGTGTGCCCCCACGGCCTGAGGAAGCAGATGAGACGTGGGATGCAAAGGAAGACAAAATTCACAATGCTGAGAACATCCAGCCAGGGGAACAGAAGTATGAATATAAATCAGGTATTCTGAAGGAAAGGTTAAGAGGGCTGAGTACTTTTGTCAGGGCCCCAGGAGGCAACAGTATGATTGGTGTTTATCCTGTCTTCCTTGCAGATCAGTGGAAGCCTCTAAACCTTGAAGAGAAAAAGCGTTACGACCGTGAGTTCCTGCTTGGCTTTCAGTTCATCTTTGCCAGTATGCAGAAGCCAGAGGGATTGCCCCATATCAGTGATGTGGTGTTGGATAAGGTTGGTGAGCTTGACGGGGAGGCTGAGTTTGTACTGGCTAATAGGCTGGGGAAGAAGACTGAGGTCCTAAAAGAGCAGTCAGTAGCCCCAGCCTGTTTCTGATCCTTCTCTGTCCTTTTCACAGGCCAATAAAACACCCCTGCGGCCACTGGATCCCACTAGACTTCAAGGCATAAATTGTGGCCCAGACTTCACTCCATCCTTTGCCAACCTTGGCCGACCAGCCCTCAGCAACCGTGGGCCCCCAAGGGGTGGGCCAGGTGGGGAGCTGCCCCGAGGGCCGGTGAGTGGGACTGGCTATAGGGGCAGATGGGCAAGGGGAGTTGGGGGTATGTGGCCCTTTGTATTTTGCTGGGGGATCTGGCAAAGTCTGCCCTGGAGATGTGTGGTAGCAGTGTCTCAGGTTGTGTTGAATACTTCTGCATCTTCTCTTGTCCTCATTCCTTGCTTAGCAGGCAGGTTTGGGACCCCGGCGCTCTCAGCAGGGCCCCCGAAAGGAGCCACGCAAGATTATTGCCACAGTGTTAATGACTGAAGATATAAAGCTAAACAAAGCAGAGAAGGCTTGGAAACCCAGTAGCAAGCGGACAGCGGCTGATAAGGACCGAGGGGAAGAGGATGCCGATGGCAGCAAAACCCAGGTACCAGCGGTCCTGCTTTTGGTCCCCATTTTTTCTCTTCAAGGTTTGCTAAGCCAACTTTGCCTTTTTTCTTTTTCCATCCTCATCACTAGCGTCTAGCTTAATTAAGTCTGCACCAGCTTCTCCCATTTTTCTCAGGGGCCTGTTATTCTGAGAACCAAACTGGATCCTGTATCTTCTCTGTTCCCTCTTCCCACCAGGACCTGTTCCGCAGGGTGCGCTCCATTCTTAATAAGCTGACACCCCAGATGTTCCAGCAGCTGATGAAGCAGGTGACGCAGCTGGCCATCGACACCGAGGAACGCCTGAAAGGTGTCATTGACCTCATCTTC
The DNA here is from genome assembly GCA_004027375.1 of Macroglossus sobrinus. Classification (NCBI taxonomy): domain Eukaryota; kingdom Metazoa; phylum Chordata; class Mammalia; order Chiroptera; family Pteropodidae; genus Macroglossus; species Macroglossus sobrinus. Next base: position 188,244 of record PVKZ01002088.1, read on the forward strand.
GAGAAGGCCATTTCAGAACCCAACTTCTCTGTGGCCTATGCCAACATGTGCCGCTGCCTCATGGCGGTTAGTTTCCACTGTTTGCTAAACCCTGTGGTCTGGCTCCCACTTGTATTCCCAAGATTCCTTGAGTCCGGTTTTTTTGGTTCTTCTCCAGCCTTTATTGTTGATGGCAGCCAGGAGGAGGCAGAACCAGGACTAGAAGTCTTTCCTGGGTTAGGTAGTTAAAGACTAGGAGGGCCTTCCCTGCCCTGGACTAGTCTTAATGTGAAATTTTTTTTGATATACAGCTGAAAGTGCCCACTACAGAAAAGCCAACAGTGACTGTGAACTTTCGAAAACTGTTGTTGAATAGATGTCAGAAGGAGTTTGAAAAAGACAAAGATGATGATGAAGTTTTTGAGAAGAAGCAAAAAGAGATGGATGAAGCTGCTACGGTAAAAGAAAACTCATCAGTTCCACTGCTGAATTAGGGGTGGGGATAGTGGTTTGGGATTTCTCTACCTCAGGATACGAGTGCTTATTTGCTGGGTTTATAAGTCCAGATAGTGGAGAGCGATTTAGCTGTATGGCTGGGTATCTTGATGTGATCCCTGTCCTATGATTGGCAGGCAGAGGAACGGGGACGCCTGAAGGAAGAACTGGAAGAGGCTCGAGACATAGCCCGGCGGCGCTCTTTAGGGAATATCAAGTTTATTGGGGAATTGTTCAAGCTGAAGATGTTAACAGAGGCAATAATGCATGACTGTGTGGTTAAACTACTTAAGAACCATGATGAAGAGTCCCTTGAATGTCTTTGCCGTCTGCTCACCACCATTGGCAAAGACCTGGACTTTGAAAAAGCCAAGGTAGGGGGTCCTATGGTGAAGCATATAGGACCTGCTGTCTACTGACAGGTTCCCTGTGGGCTGTTCTGGGCCGTTGAAGCCACAGTAATGGAGCTGAAGTCATGCAGCCAAAGGCGAGGGGTTAGAAGCTCCTGGCCTGATCCCTTTGCTTCTCCCTAGCCCCGAATGGATCAGTATTTCAACCAGATGGAAAAAATCATTAAGGAAAAGAAGACTTCATCCCGAATCCGCTTTATGCTGCAGGATGTGCTGGATCTGCGACGGGTGTGTGTTCCTTGCCACTGTTGATCTGCCTCTTACCCCACAGCCCCCAGTTCCTGACACTGTTTTGTCTGGCCCTCTCTGATGTAATTACCTTGTGACTGGCTTCCTGTCTCCACAGAGCAATTGGGTGCCACGCCGAGGGGACCAGGGTCCCAAGACCATTGACCAGATCCACAAGGAGGCAGAGATGGAGGAGCATCGGGAGCACATAAAAGTGCAGCAGCTAATGGCCAAGGGCAGCGACAAACGTCGGGGTGGCCCTCCAGGCCCACCCATCAGTGAGTTTGAAGCTAAGATTGAGGAGGGGGCAGTGTGAAGGGTTGTGCTTTCCACTGATGACTTCTTGTTAGTGCCACGTGTCTGGGCCACTGAGACCCCATGATGGAACTGAGGATCTGAGGAAGCAAGGCTGGGGGAGCTGCTCAGGGGGACAGGGCTACTAGTCCTTACTCATTATTCTAATAAGCTCTCCTTTTCATCTCAGGCCGTGGCATTCCACTTGTGGATGATGGTGGCTGGAACACAGTCCCCATCAGTAAGGGCAGCCGCCCTATTGACACCTCACGACTTACCAAGATCACAAAGGTAGGGGTGTGTATATTATTGATGTAGATAGGAATCAGTCTTAGTCCCCTAACTCTTGGAATGGGAAGGTGACAGCTGAACTTTAGACTAACCAGTTGGATTACTAAAGACAGGATTGCCAACCCTGGGGTTGTGTTCACGTTGGTCTGGGCTACTCAGTGGTCAGCAGACTGATGTGCATACCAGATTTGGCCCATTTCTTGCTTCCATACTTCTCACAGGCTAAGAATGGTTTTTACATTTTTTAATGGTTGAAAAAAAGTGAATACTGTAACGTGGCGCATGTCGTATAAAATTTATATTTCAGCATCCATAGTTTTATTGGAACTGTCATATACATTCTGTTTATCATCTGACTGCTCTTGTGTGAAAGCGGCAAAGTTGCATAGTTGAAAAGAAACTGTGTAGCTGCAAAGCTTAAACTACTTACTATTTGGCCCTTTACAGGAAAAGTTTGCCTGGCCCTTGGTCTAAGCTGTTCGTGGTTGTGTGTGGTTAGGGACTTTGGCCAGATCATATCCATGACTCTCTACTCTCTTTCTTTTCTTCCTCAGCCTGGCTCTATTGATTCTAACAACCAGCTCTTCGCACCTGGGGGGCGATTGAGCTGGGGCAAGGGCAGCAGTGGAGGCTCAGGAGCCAAGCCCTCCGATGCAGGTATGGAGGCCACTGTAAAGAGCTGGGTGGGAAGTAGCTTTTCTGAGGGTAGAGCCTTGTCTGTGCATCAGGCTTGTTTCCTTGTCTTTGTGGGAGGCTTTCATAGAGTGGTTAAGGTGATACAAGATCCATGCACTTGGTAGGACTACAGGCTGAACTCCTTTAGTGTTCAGATTAGAACCAAGTGTCCTAAACTGGCAAGCAGGTGATAGGATGTAAGAAAATAGGAATTTTATTCTTTATTTTCTGCCTCAGCATCAGAAGCTGCTCGTCCAGCTACTAGTACCTTGAATCGCTTCTCAGCCCTTCAACAAGCAGCACCTACAGAAAGCACAGAAAATAGGCGTGTGGCCCAGAGGTGAGGTTTTGTAGATATCTTTGTACTTCACACGGATACTCTTGATTGGGTTTGGGTTGCTGCCCACTCTTGTGATGTTCAGAGGCCTTGGCTGAGGTTGGGGTAATACTCTTGACACCAAGAGTAAGGCCTGACCATTGCTCAGCATGTCGGGCAGTTAAAGGAGCGTGTGTCTGGGTGGTACAGGTGAGAGGACCATGTGTTGTCTTCCAGGAGTAGCTTGAGCCGTGAACGAGGTGAGAAAGCTGGGGACCGGGGAGACCGTCTAGAGCGGAGTGAACGGGGAGGTGACCGTGGGGACCGGCTCGATCGCTCTCGGACACCTGCAACCAAGCGGAGCTTCAGCAAGGAAGTGGAGGAGCGGAGTAGAGAGCGGCCCTCCCAGGCTGAGGGGCTGCGCAAGGCAGCCAGCCTGTCAGAGGATCGGGACCGTGGGAGGGATGCTGGTAAGATGCTGGGAGAAAAAGGGATGGGAATGATGTGGGCTGGTTGAGGACTAGCCAGTCAGTCCCTAGGCAGTCTTCAAAACTCTAGACCCTGTTCACTGAGAAGATGGAAGAGTCTTTGACCTGTTTTTTGCCTTCTCAGTGAAGCGAGAAGCCACCCTGCCCCCCATGAGTCCCCCAAAGTCTGTGCTCTCTGAGGAGGAACTAGAGAAGAAATCCAAGGCCATCATTGAGGAATATCTGCATCTCAATGACATGAAGGTTAGCAGTGGGAGGGGGCTGAGGGATGGCTGAGTATGGGGAGACCATGCTGACAGATATGGAGTATAGGGTCTAGGCCAGACACTGACTACTCGCCCTCCTATATCCTTTGCCCCTTGCAGGAGGCAGTACAGTGTGTGCAGGAGCTGGCCTCACCTTCCCTACTCTTTATCTTTGTGCGGCATGGCATCGAGTCCACACTGGAGCGCAGCGCCATTGCTCGTGAACATATGGGACGGTTACTGCACCAGCTACTCTGTGCTGGTCACCTCTCCACTGCTCAGTACTACCAAGGGTATGACCTACTTCTATGGGTCTCCACTTCTTATCTACCCACAAATTTTCCTCCTTTGTAGGACCTATGGAATCTTGGATAAGAGTGTAGGCTCCTCAGTTGTCCTTGTCAACATTACTTTTGGCAGAGATGGGGTGAGCCATCTAAGGACAAGAAGGTGGACTTAGCTTAATATATTATGCTCTATGTTTAGAAAATGTTCCTGAGGGGCTCATAGTTGATTCTGTAGCCATGTTGTGTTGCCCCAGAAGAAGGGTGGGGCCTGGCTCCTTTTTCCTAGAATTCTCTGACTTTGAATCCCCTTTGTAGGCTGTATGAAATCCTAGAATTGGCTGAAGACATGGAAATTGATATCCCCCACGTGTGGCTCTACCTCGCGGAACTAGTAACACCGATTCTGCAGGACAGTGGGGTGCCCATGGGGGAGCTGTTCAGGTGAGCTCCCTTTGGTGGAATTCAGGGGAGGTAAAGACAGGAAGAAAGAGGGAAGGGAAGGGAGGGGCAGCAGCTTAAGACATCTAGGTTTATGGGATATAGTGTGTTGAGAGGGCTTTGGAGGCTGTCAACACTGGAGTTTTCTTATAGGGAGATTACAAAACCTCTGAGGCCCCTGGGCAAAGCTGCTTGCCTGTTGCTGGAGATCCTGGGACTCCTGTGCAAAAACATGGTGAGTAAGAGCCTTTTGGGGGTAATGTGTCCAGGACTTTTCTTTTCACCGTGTGCTTTTGACTACTTGTAGTGACTTGAAGCCTCATGTCCTTTTGGTGGGATGGAGTTAACGGGGATGATAGTGCTATGTTGGTATCTGAGAGTGGCTGGCACTCCCCTAGACCCGTTCCTCTTGTGAGTTCTGGCCAAGGCTGGGGACTGGGAATTTAGACCCTTGATTGATTCATTGATTTATTCAACAAGTGTTGTCTTTTTAAAAACGTAACATATTGCATACGAGGCCCTAGGAACACAGTGAATAAAACACAGGAAACAGATTGGGAGAGAAAAAAGTAAGAAATGATAGTTCATTAAAAACAAAAAGGTGTGAAATAAAGTAGTTGAGATGGAATGTCTAAAGTACTGTGAGGATGGAAAGGAACCTCTTTTTGGCAGTGTTCATGACAGTAAGCTTTTCTGAAGCTGCCTTGTGAAAGTTAATTGGTGACTAGCAAGTGGAAGGGTAGAAGGATGGGAAAGGCAAGCCGGGTGTGGTGATTAGTGGTAGTGAGAAGTTGGAAAGTACAGTTTCAGAAGAGTTCAGCTATCTGGAACCTGGGGGAATGAGACTTTGAATTGAAAGGGATTGTTCATTTGGCTTCATATTCATCCTTTTAGATAGAAATATGTATCAGGTAATTGCTATTAAAAAAAAAGAGAAAAAGCATATTGAACTGCTTATGTAGTTTCATTGACTCCATGGTGACATAGATTATAGGATGTATTTATGCTGTGAAGAAAGACTGTTGGATTCTTTAAAGGCAGTGTTACTGGTAAGACAATTCCAATTTAGTGATGGTATAATGGACATCTTAAAAATCCATGAACTGCAGTAATCTTGTTAAGGGTTGATGTCATTTCGAATATCTGTTATAAAAGAGTGACTTTAGAATCTCCTGCGTTTTATAGAAAATGGGCTCAGACTGCTGTTTATGTGAGGATTTCCGATTTGTGTTGGGGGTGAGGTGTATATCTCCTTTTAAAATTTTCTGAATTTAGGAACCAGATAAGCATGTACTTGTTAGTATCTTCCCTTAAGCATTTGTTACTTGGAATAATGAAAAACTAAGTTATTTTAGGAAAAGAAATGCAGATGAGAGTGGAAGGCTGGGATGACAGATATGGATTTGGTTGTTTCTATTTGTGGCCCAGTAATTCTTTGAGAATCCTGTGGAAGCTAATTTCATCTTTTCTGGAGGCTCTTCGGTCCCCTTACCCCCCGTTTCATCACTGTGGTAGATGAGTTCTTGTGTCCATGACTGATGTCTGTGCTCAGTTCTAGACTGAATACATGGAGGGACTGTGCCTGTTTGGTACCTCTATAGCATCTTGAGCCCCTAGCCTCTAGCACGCACCTAGTGGACTTTCAGTAAATATTTGATGGAAGCCATTTGTAGGGCTGTTAGATTATTGGAGAGAGTTGCTGAGTTGGTCTTGTGTTTTTTAGGGTCCCAAAAAGGTGGGAGCCTTGTGGCAAGAGGCTGGACTCAGCTGGAAGGAATTTCTACCTGAAGGCCAAGATGTTGGTGCATTTGTTGCTGAACAGGTTTGTGGTTGGAGTTAACTCCATTTGGGGCTGGCTGGTCTTTTCCCTCTTTTCTTATCTCACTCACATTGTTCACTTACCTCCTGACTCTGGGCCTTTTTGCTTACAGAAGGTGGACTATACCCTAGGAGAGGAGTCAGAAGTCCCAGGCCAGAGGTTGCTCTCCTCAGAGGAGCTGAGCAGGCAGCTGGAGAAGCTGCTCAAGGAGGGCAGCAGTAATCAGCGGGTATTTGACTGGATAGAGGTATATTTCTCCTGGATATTGGGAGAGAGGGATAAAGGAGTGGCAGTTCTTGATGTGGTCGTGGGGGCACAGTTTAGAATTTAGGAGCCATGTGTTTTTTTTTTCTCCTACACAGGCTAACCTGAGTGAGCAGCAGAGAGCATCCAACACATTAGTTCGAGCCCTCATGAAAACTGTTTGCTCTTCCGCAATTATCTGTAAGAAGAGCCAGGGAGATGGCAGGGCAAGGGTGGGCCCAACAGACAAATAGGGGGAGGGAAGTTTTGGATTTTGCCTCCTATGTTCTGAACCAAGCTGAGGATAAATTATTCCATTTATCTCTTATCTTTCTTCTTGTAGTTGAGACTCCCCTCCGAGTGGATGTTGCGGAGACTTCCCTCCGAGTGGACGTTGAGGTGCTGAAAGCGCGAGCAAAACTGCTACAGAAATACCTTTGTGACGAGCAGAAGGAGCTGCAGGCACTCTATGCCCTCCAGGCCCTTGTAGTGACCTTAGAACAGCCTCCCAGTAAGAGCCAGGCTGGAGGGACTGGGGTGGGGTGGAAGAACTGCCAGATAGGTAGCAGGGGCAGACATGGAAAGATTCTCAACCCAAGAAAGGTGGGTGGTCATTGGAGAGCAAAATGCTCTTGATGATTGATTCCTACCCTGTACGACGTTTATTTCCTTGCCCACAAATAGAAGAAATTAGACTTGATCTTGAAGGTTAATTGACTACCTATTTTGTGCTTAGCTCCCTGTTAGATGCTAGGAGTGCAGAGGTGATAAATGTTTCCCTCTGCCTTACATAGGGCTGAGATGCTTTTTTTTTTGCCTCATTTAATCCTCACAAGTGTTGTTTAGGGTAGATGGTGTTATCTTCTATATTGGGAGACTGAGGCTTTGGTTAACATGCCTGAGGTTATGTAGTTAGCCATTAGGTATGTGCTAGGGCCCTGGGATATTAGCAGTGAGTAAGTCAAGCACAGTTCCCATGCTACAGGTCATAAATGCTAGAAGATGGGTCCTGAGTGGTGGTCTCTGGTAGCGGGCAGTGCAGGGCAGGATGTGAATGAAGTAATACTTAGTCTGAGAGAGGATGAGTGGGAATTGACAAATGGAAAGTAAATGACAGATGGAATGGGGGAAGATTTGGAACAAAGAAACTGTAAATGAAAGCCCTATGGTAGAAAAAACTGGATGCAAGGTAAAAGAACTGTTGAAGGAAGGCTGTTGTGGGAGAGTACAGTAACCAGTCATATGTGAGGCAAGGTGAGGCTGGAAAGATGGACATGGGTCAGGTCACACGGGGCTGGGTAAGCCATGGGATGAGTTTTACACTTCAGCCAAAGTGTGAGATTTTAAAAAGGGAATAAAAAAATTATCTTAGTTTTTAGATCATCCTGGCCATTAGAAGGAAGAGTGGTTTCAAATGGGTGAGGGTGAATGTGGTAGGATAAGCAGATTAGGAGTGTTTTGTTAGTAGCTCAGCCTGGCTCCTGGCTGTGAAGATGGGAGAGGAGTGGGCAGATTCAAGATGTTCCTTGGCCTGGTTAGAGGGCAACGGGAGATCAGAAGTCATGAGTCCCAGGATGGTTTTTAGTTGGTGAGGTACTGCCCCCTGTGTGGTAGAAAACACTGGATCAAGTTGAGTTTGGTCATACTTTGTTGGTGGTCTGTGGGTGGAGGTGATCAGAGATGTTGGTAGACAGTGGGTGTATCTGAATTCATTTGTAGAGGAAGAGGTCAGGGCTGGAGGCTGATCTGCGAGTTGCTGGCATAGGGCAACATATGTGCAAGTCACAGGAAAATAAGGGATTTCCTGAAGGAGAGTGTAGAGGGCCTGAGGAGGTAGAGGTCCCACAGGTGGGGATCAGAGGTGGACAAGATCCTGTGAACAAAGGACAGTAATTTTAGGAGAAGGAAGTAGTAATTCAAGATGCAGCGTGAGAGTTCCGTGAGTAAGGGCTTTTAGAATGTAAAAACATGGAGGCCACCTTGTCTGAAACATTTGATGGAACAGGGGACAGAATCTGGATTAGAAAGGACTGAGTAATATTTTACTGAGACATAGGAAAACAGCAAATGTAGACACAGTCTTTGAATTCTATTGATCTCTTATCAAAAGACAGAAACCTTTTGTGTGGCTTAAGAGATAACAGTTGTAAAGAAGGCCTTTTGTGTTGAGATGGGAGAAACTTGGGCTTGAAAATATAGAAGAGTAGATAATCAGTTGTACAGGGTCCCCAGGTGGGTGTGCATGGGATTTAGAGCACAAGTTTGGGATTAATGGCCAGCAGCTACCATTGCTCTGGGATGGGGTTGGGAGACTGTCCACAGGGAGTGGTTGTAGATTTTAGAATGTGTGTGCCTTGAGGAACATCTTGGCTTGCAGCTTCTTATAGATGGTTCAGTCAGTTTCACAGGTGGACTGGACTCTAGATCCTATGCTTTATTCAGAAGAAATGTATTCACTACTTGGTCTCTTTGCTCTTAGAAATGTAAAGTTGCTTTGGAAATATTGGCAGTGCACTGCAGGGAAGGGAGTAGGTTATATTCAGGGTTATAGGACAAATGTTTGGGAAGGTTGGTAGCCAGGGGTGAGGGAGAAAGAGGATCAGATCAGAGAGTTGAGCCTGAAGGAATTCAGTGGGACAGTGACAAGAAAAGATGTTCCTGGTAAAAGATGTAGCACATGTAAAAGCGTCAAGGCCAGAGCGGGTGTGTATGCTCAGGAGATGTGTGGAAAGAGGAAATTGGGATCAAGTTTGTCAGAATCTATAATGGGGGTCAGTGGATGTTACAGGTTATGTACCCTCAACTTGTGATTGATATATCTAGGACTGGTGATGCACCAAATTCAGGAGTACCAATTCTGCATATAGTTTTCCCATTAAATATGAGTGGAGAAATTTGAAACTGCTAGGGTGAAGCAGGGTGGGTCTTTAAGGTTTGGCCAGGTGACTGGTAACTGTACACCAGTCTCTTGGATCATGAGATTGGCATTCTGTCACTGACTTAGTCACTTTGAAATGGTCAGACACACACATGTCAGAATGGTGGGTCAAGGGCCTTGTTTTAACTGGAATTTGGGAGGGATCCATTAGGGCTGGCATGGGGTGGCTGTGGGCAGCATGCCTCTTAACTCTGTCTTGCCTGCTTGCAGACCTGCTTCGGCTCTTCTTTGATGTGCTATATGATGAGGACGTGGTAAAGGAAGATGCCTTCTACAGCTGGGAGAGTAGCAAGGACCCTGCTGAGCAGCAGGGCAAGGGCGTGGCCCTTAAATCTGTCACAAATTTCTTCACATGGCTTCGTGAGGAGGAGGAGGAGTCTGACCACAACTGAAGGCGGGTGGGGCCGGGGACTTTGAGCCCCATGGACACTAGGATGGCCCAGCCAGCTGCCCGGACTGCAGGGGGGTCAGCAGCGGCGGCGGCGGCAGTGGGTGCCTGTAGTGCGATGTGTCTGAGCTAATAAAGTGGCTGAAGAGGCAGGATGGTTTGGGGCTGCCTGGGGCCCCCTCCAGGATGCTACCAGGTGTTCCTCTCCTCCCCTTAGGGCACAGAGATATATTATATATAAAGTCTTGAAATTTGGTGTGTCTTGGGGGGGGCACCACTGCCTGCCCCTGGGGTCCTTTTTTATTTTCTGAAAATCACTCTTGGGACTGCCGTCCTCGCTGCTGGGGGCATATGCCCCAGCCCCTGCACCACCCCTGCTGCTGCCTGGGCAGGGGGAAGGGGGGGCACGGTGCCTGTAATTATTAAACATGAATTCAATTAAGCTCACTGCCTCTCTGCTTTATGGCCTGCTCCTTCTGGAGAAGGTACAGATCTGTGGGCAGCCTCTTTTCCAGAGCTGGTACTATAGCACTGTTCCTGGCACCCCTCTTGCCTTTTCCCTGTCCATAATGGTGAGGGCTGGGGTGTCACTTTCCTGGAGGGTTGGGCTCGGTAAGTGGATGTGGTGGGATACCCTGCTGATGAGACATTGCTGTGGGGTATTAAATAGAATACACTTGGCTGGTTTACCCCCTATCAGAATGTGATCCAGTCCTCTGCATAGAGACGATCCTGGTTTTCAGGCTGTTATAGCAGGCAAAGCCCTTTATGGTTTCAAGAAAACGAAGGGACTGGATGCGGTCTTATGTCCCCATGCAGCGCGACTGGCAGTCTGGGCCCAGTGAGTGCCTGCTTATCCGTTGTCGCCTCCACTTCTACCCCGTCCCAGCCGCCTTTTAAGGGGCTGCTCCGCAGTTGGGTCTTGGGAGCAGAGAACAATTTTTCTCCGTATTCTGCCCCGGGCCGCCCCTGCGTGGCCATGACGTCGCCTCGGCCCCGCCTGCTTTGTGTGGTGACGCGAATGACCACGCCCCCGCGCTGACGTCACCGGACCCGTTCCCTCTCCCGGGAACGGCGGCGGATGCGCGACTCACCCCCTCCCCTTTCCAAGGTTCTCCCCTCCCCGGTGGCGGCTGCGGCCCGACCTTCTGCAAGCCGATGGCCCAGGTCCCGAGCGCGGGCTAGCGTGCTTGGGTGCCCGACCATGGGCTGTATTGGCTCTCGCCCGGCGGGTCAGGGTAAGAGGCGGAGGCAGGGCATGGGTTGGGGAGTCGGGGCTGCGGCTGCCTGGTGAGCGGGTTGCGGGTAGTGGGGGCCTTGAGGAGGGGGCCGGTGTTGGGAGAGGGAGGAGCCTGCATCAGGGAGGCGGGCCAGGCAAGAGGAGGGAGCGGGCCTGAGCGGGGAAGGGGCTAAATCGACTTGGATTCGCTCCCATGGCCTGCCTGTTCCTGGACTCTGCAGGGTAGATTCGTGTATTTCCGCCTGGATTCCCACCACCGAGGGTGGCAGGAGGCTCATGGCCTGGGGAGGGGCTAAACCCTCTGCAGCTCATGGCGACTGGCCTTGTCCTCCCACATACACTCACCCTTCTACCTACAGCTCTCCTTTCGCTGTCCTGGGAGTAGCCTTATGCTGAGAACCTGCCTCTCCCATGTGTCCCAACTCTTCAGCCTGCAAACGCTGGCCAAGAACCCTACCAGAGAGTTTTTCATTAAAGCTTATTCTGCACTTCAGTCAGCTGGCTGATGAAGAGGACTGAGGCCCCACTTGGGGCACCTGTGAGCACCTGATCACCTCTCACCTCTTACAACACTTAATTCCCTTACCCTACTTCCAACAGCAACAAAAAAATCACCCTACCCTGTGGAGGGAAACAGGAGCCCAGAGGGAGTCCATCAGGGCTTCCTTCCCACAACTGCTGACCCTTGCTTGGGTTTTGGTTCCCATGGATGGTGCACGCTGGGGCCTGGCCTTAGTCTTATGAGTCTGAGGTTGGCCAGCTACTTTATTCCAGTGTCATGGAGTTTTCCAAACCTAAAGCCAGGCAGGAACTTGTGACATTAAGGTCTGGATTTGGAATGGGTCCTGGGCTTTCAGGGCAGGTGGTCATACAGGCCTTAGTGTGGTTGGTATTTGAGGTTCTTTGTAGCTAAGACTCTAGCTGAGATTTGTATTTTCCTTGGGTTCCCATGAGGAATTGTGGGACTTGTAGTCCTAACTACAAGTAGTCCTAAAAAGTCCTCATGGCTTTTGAAGCTGAGAAGCAGCAGGCTGCTCTGATCCCTCTGGCCCTGCTAAAGCTTGGAGTACAGGAAGTCATTCCCTCCTGTAGTCAGGGGAGAGTTTGGCTGACCTCAGGACTGGTCTCAAAATCCCTGATTAGGTACCAGCTGGGGGCCAAGGATGGCCTGTAACCTTGTGTCTTCCTTCTGGTTGGTAGCGTTTCTGGGGACCACCAGCTGTCTGAGGCTCAGGGACAGAGACGGCTGCTCCAGCTAAAGGTCAGTTGTGATATACATTGCCTGTTGGCGCTGTCTAGGGGATGGGCCTCAGCTCTCTGAGCTCCATAGAGCTTGGCTGGGCCCCTGGCACTCCCACCTCCTCAAAGCCATGAGGCAGGAGTGTTCTCCTTATGTGACTAGGCACAGGTTCCAAGTGGGGAGGGGACTGGCTCAGCATCCGGAACCAAAATAGGAATAGAACTGGGAGCTGAGCCTGGAGCAGTTCTGGGCTTTTGGTTCTCCGCATCAACAAAGCCAGCATGCCTATGATTTCTGTGCTGGGTAAAATGTTTTTGTGGCAGCGTGAAGGGCCTGGAGGACGATGGACTTGTCAGACAAGTCGCAGAGGTGAGACCAGGGACCATAGATGTGACCTGGGAGGTGATGGGAAGCTGAGGATTAGGGTGCTCAGGTGGCAAGGGGAAAATTACTGTGGCTTAGAGCTGAAACAGGAACAACCAGGCTGGGGCCAGACAGGGCATCAGGAAAAAGCCTTAGAGGACTAGGGTGAAAGTCAGAAGAAAATCATGGGTTTACAGAAAACAAGAGTAAAAAGCTGCATACCAGCTGAGGCTGACAAGAGGAAAGAACCAAGAGAAGGAAGGCAGAAAGCCTAAAAGGGTCCAAGGTGGTCTTGGGGAGGGGGCATTGTTGGGGAGGAGGGTGGTGTTAGCAGGGGGAGAAAGATGTGCTTTCCTGGAGAAATGCGTAGGCTGAGAAACCAGAAAAGATTCAGAATTTATCAAAGTTTAGGTTTCATCCCTAAGGTGTTGATGGCAAAATATATCCGGAGGACCTCAGGGACCTAAAGTTCAGGGCTGTGGGACAGGGGCTTTTAGAGTTTGGAGAGCACCAGGTGGTTGCTGATATTCTGGGAGATGGGGAAGAGGGTGAGGAGGAATGATAGGGCAACACCGGATGAAAAGGGGGATTTTGGAACAAGTTAGGAGCCCAGCTGAACAACCTTTCCCCCACCCCTCAGTGGCCTCGGACCCCGCGTGGGCTGTGGAGTGGATCGAACTTCCTCGGGGCCTCTCTCTGTCTTCCTTGGGATCTGCTCGGACCCTCCGAGGCTGGAGCCGGTCTTCTCGCCCTTCCTCCGTGGACAGCCAGGACTTGCCAGAGGTGCTGGGCCCCGGGTGTTGGTAGGGGGAAGGGGGGCAGCATCCACATGAAAGAGATATGTATTCCCCACCCCCGCCTCGCCAGCTTGTTTCTGGCTCCCTTTGCCTGTGAGCGGAGGCGCGCTATCCGGCCGGCAGTAAGGCCGCCCCCACGCGGGTCTGCTCCTCTTGGCGCAGTGCCAGTTGCAGGCGGGCTGCTAACGCCTTCCGCGCTGACGTCAGCGCATCCCGGGCCGTATCCTGGGAGACCCTGTTGCATGGTGATGGGTTGCCAGGGAGACATACACCTTTTCTCTGGGCCTGGGCCGCAGCTGCGCGGAGCGCTGGCACGGATGGCGGCTGGGGGGAGTGAGGGGAGGGAGGCAGAGCGAGCCAGGAAACACCCAGCAGGTGCTCCTCCCTCCAGGCCTGGGCAGAGGCTACCGGTGCCACCCTGGGGGCCCTGTCAGCCAGGTACCGAAGGGGAGGGACAGAGGGTGGTCCTGAGGTCAAGGGGCAGGTGGAACCCCTCTTGGGCGTGGAACATGATGGAGGAGAGCTAGGCAATGCCTGGGAGGGGGCGTGTGCTTCCTACTTCATTCATTCTTTGAGGGAAACATTTGCCAGCGCTTGCTAGGGAGCACTGAGCAAGATGCAGGGTAGAGGTAGGAACCCAGGTGAATCAAGACTCTGGCCCTACCATCTGGAGATCCCTCAGGAGAGATGCAAGGGCAATGCTGGGGTGGGGTTGGGGTTGAAGAAGACAGAGATAACTGGACTAGAAACATAACAGGAGGTAGCACTAGAATCAGGCCTTAAATGTTAGGGAGTATTTTGATGGCATTCTTAGCCCAGGGGAAAGCTGGGTTTCCTTGCTTGGAGGCAGGAGGGCTGCTTGCTGACAGGGAATGTGGAGAAGTGGAGTTTTGCTGGGAAGAGGAGATCAGTGGTGGATTTCAAGCAGGCCTGGAAGGAGGCAGGGGCCTCACAGAGTGGGTTCCTTCAGTGCCTGACTATGAGCTTGCACTTCATGGAACAGTAGAAGAGGAGTCTGGAAGATATTTTAAATAGGAACATGTTGTGACTAGTTGCACTCCAGGAAAATTGTTAACATCTATACCTTGACTTGTTCATTCAGCCTGTGTATTTTAAGAGATTGCTCTCTACCAGGCACTGTGCTAAACACTGAGGTGCAGCAGTGACCAAAGGAGACTGAATTCCTCCAAGAGCTAAAGAACAATAAGGGAGACCCATAATGAAACACACAAAATAGACCATAATTACATACATGGGGTACGTTGATAGAGGATGCTGACTTTTTACAGACTACAGAGGGAGGGTGGACAGTAGGGTGGTCAGGAAGTCTCCTCTGAGGGAGTGGTATTTTAGCCAAGTTCAAAAGATGAGAAAGAGCTAGCCAGACACAAGAAGGGGTGAGAACACTTACACAACATACTAGGCTGAGAAAATAGCACAAAGTTGAAGGAGCTTGGGAGACCACCACTTGTGCTAATCTGGGCAAGGGGTTTGAGGACTTGAGGAAGACCAGTGGCAGTGAGAGTAGGAAGGGTAAAGGTTGTATGAGAGGCAGTTTGAAGGTGAAATCATTAGCTCTTTAAAACAGATAAGTAAAACTTAAGGGAGAGAGTCGATGGTAATGCTGAGGTTTGGGGCTAGGTTGAATGGGTGAATGGTGGGATGGTGCAAAGTAAGGAAGTCTGGAAGTTTGGTTTTGGTTCTGGTGTGTGTGTGGCCCTGGTAGGCTGTAGAAACAGCTAGAAGGTGGGTCTGAAGACTGAGAGGAGAAGAGCAAAAAGGAGGGGACCTGGATGCTGTATCCTTTTCTCTTCTCTTTTTTCAAAGACCCTACTCCATAGTTCTTTACTTCCTGACTTGCCTTCTTCCCTTCTGGGAGCTGGGAAGGTGGAGGGTTAGCTACAGTTCTGCTTCTTTGGGCCTTTCTGAGTCTCTATTGCTCCCTGAGAGGACACAGTTTGTTGGTACTGTCTTCTTATCTTCTTACATATCCCAGCAGCCATTGGGACACATGCTGCCCTGGTATCTCTTTCCAGCTTTCATTTTCCCTTGATGCCTTGGGTGGGGGTATGGGAGGACACTGCTGTCAGAGGAGCACTTACCTTCTGATGCTATCACCCAAGGTGAATGTTGGAGACACAGTCGCGATGCTGCCCAAGTCCCGGAGAGCCCTAACTATTCAGGAGATCGCTGCGTTGGCCAGATCCTCTCTGCATGGTATGCACTCATTCCCATGCCTCTGGCCATTTGGCCCTCCCTTTTGCACAGGTCCTTAGGTACTTTATCCTAGAAGCTCTTTCTGGGATCTCCTTTTTTCAGGTGAATCCCAGCCCCCTCCTCTACCCAAGGCACTTGTGGACCTTAACTACCACCACCTTTCCACTTCCCTCCCAAATGCTCCCTGGCCCATACTCTTACCAGGCTTCCTGATTCTGCCCCACCTCCAGGTATTTCCCAGGTGGTGAAGGACCACGTGACCAAGCCCACTGCCATGGCTCAGGGCCGAGTTGCTCACCTCATTGAGTGGAAGGGCTGGAGCAAGCCAAGTGACTCGTCTGCTGCCTTGGAATCAGCCTTTTCTTCCTATTCAGATCTCAGCGAGGGTGAGCAAGAGGCTCGCTTTGCAGCGGGTGAGTAACAGAAAGGAGTTTGGCCGTGCGTTTTTTAGAGATATGCTCTTTCTCATCTACTCAGGTCTGATGTGGGGATTGGAGTCTTTCCACAGCCCTGAGTCGTCCCTCTCCTGTCTCTAAGCTGAGCCTTAATCTTAGCTCACCTTCTCTGCTAATGAATTCCATGTCCTCCCCAATAGGAGTGGCTGAGCAATTTGCCATTGCAGAAGCTAAGCTCCGGGCATGGTCTTCAGTGGATGGCGAGGACTCCACCGATGAATCCTATGATGAGGACTTTGCTGGGGGAACTGACTCAGGTGAGGGACATCCCATGCTAGTGCTGCCAGCTGGGGTGGAACTGCCGGATAGGCCCTGTGATTCAGAGCTCAGCCTTCGGAAGGGGAGAGGAGAGGGACAGACTCTGTCCAGGTGGTCCTGGACATTCCAGGGCCAGGAGGGCTGTTCATGCTCTTGAGTAGGCAGTCAGCAGGTGGAAGTGGAGTAGTTCTTTTCCCATTAAGTCCTGACCCTTCTCAGTCTGTCTGTGCCTTGCAGTCCTCAAACAAACAAAAAACTCACCAACACTTTATGTACTACCACGTCTCTGGGAGGGTCTGCTGTGCCTTGTCTTTGAAAGTCCTCTTGAGGAAGCCTCAGTCCTGATGTGGCAGCACAGATGAGGTACAGTGCAGCAACATAGCATCTCATTGGGCTGTGGCCCCAGGCAAACAGGAAGGCTTGCTGGACTGCCCATAGGGCTGCTGGCTCCAGCTCAGCAGCATCCTCACTTTCCAGCTGAGACCTGCCAGTGGGCCTTTCTCTGGGCCAGTGCTTGCAGAGAGGACCCTGTGGGGCTCTGCAGCTGTGCACAGTCCTTCTTTATTTTTCCAGTCTCTGGGCCACATGGCCGACTTTCTCTGTAGCTTCTTGGCTCAAGCCTCCCAGGCCACTATTCCCTACCCACCTCTTTGTCTTTGCAGATTGCCTTCACCTGCCCCTACCCCTCCAGCTAATAAGTTCTCCAAGATGGGCAGTGCATTAGAACAGATTAGAGACTGCTGCTGTACTCCAGAGGGACAGACCCGAATCACATTTTTGTTTGATTGAGTTCCAGTCCTGCTTTGATCCCTGGTATAATGATAATTAACATTTATCCAAGGTCACTACTAGCCCATGTGGAATTTTTGTGCAAATTAGAGAAAGGCATTCCTTTCTCTGGTGGGCACAGGCCCATGCCAGGGTGTGCTGCTTGGTGAGCATAGTGTAGGGCGAATTCCAGCTCTCACTGCCTGGAAGGCTCCCCTTGTGCAGTGAACAATCTGCATGATCATACATATATGGTATCACTGCATTTATTGCTTTCTTACTGTATGCCAGACTCTTGTTCTTTCAACAACCCCAAAAGGTAGGGCATATTAGAATCTCCAATTCATCACATAGGAAATTGAGGCACCGAGAGGTTAAGTGACTTGCCCAGAGTTCTCCAGCTCCTGTCCACCATCCCCAGAAACTGTGCTGAGAGTAGAGTGGAGAAAATGTAGCTTCCAGGTTGGTCAGTTGAGCTGGGGCTAGCAGGGATATCTTTTCTCTCCCCCAACAGACATGACTGGGCAGCTGTCCCTGGGACCCCACCTCCAAGACCTCTTCACTGGCCACCGATTTTCCCGGTCTATGCGCCAGGGCTCTGTGGAGCCTGAGAGCGACTGCTCGCAGACCGTGTCCCCAGAGACCCTGTGCTCTAGTCTGTGCAGCCTAGAGGATGGGTTGCTGGGCTCCCCAGCCCGCCTGGCCTCCCAGCTGCTGGGCGAAGAGCTGCTCCTTGCCAAACTGCCCCCCAGCCGGGAAAGTGCCTTCCGCAGCCTGGGCCCACTGGAGGCCCAGGACTCACTCTACAACTCGCCTCTCACGGAGTCCTGCCTTTCCCCCGCTGAGGAGGAGCCAGCTCCCTGCGAGGACAGCCAGTCGCTCTGCCTGCCACTGGTGGGCAGTTGGCAACAGCAGCGGCAAGCCTCTGATGTGGCTTCTTCTGGGGTGGTGTCCTTAGACGAGGATGAAGTGGAGCCGGAGGAACAGTAACCCAATTCATGCCTGGTGGTGGCATGTGTCCCCTGGCTACTGCTGGGGGTAGAGCCTCTGTGCCCAAGTGTGGGCATGGGGCTTCCAGCAGCGCTCCAAAGCCTAGAGGGCTCCTGGGAGCACTCACTCCTCGTTGTGTGTTTTGCATGAAAGTGTCTCGAGAGGAGGCAGGGGCCAGGCCGGGGGCGCATGTCCTGCCCCCACTCCTGGGGTTTGCCGGGGGTTGCCCGGGACCCCTGGGGCATGGCTACAGCTGTGGCAGACAGTGATGTTCATGTTCTTAAATCAAAAACGCCACATACATATTTCCTCCTCGGATGATGTGAACCCTTGAGGGCATGGTTGTGACTGGGCTGTGTGGGATAGAGCAGGAGGGAACCCGGCCTCCCCCTGCTTCTCTCCTCTCTGCTTCTCTCCTCACCTCCAAGTCCACATGCAGTGCTTGATAGAATCACCCCCACCCAGGGAGCCTAAGGATTGAACTGTCCCTCAGGGCCCCTTCTCCCAGCTGGGCTCGTGCTGTGCTTCACCTCTTCTTCATCATCTCTAAACCACCTTCTGTCTCCTAAAGAAAGAGGGGTTTTGGTCTGTTCTTTCAGCTGGATCTTCTCTGGGAGGCATTGGAATGATGAAAGTATATACCCTCCATCCTTTTCCTGGCTGCCCTGACGGGGTCCGGGCCCTTTCCCAGCCCCGTGTAGTATGTGTAAGCACGGGCTTAGCGGCTCCCAGCCCATCAGGCCGCTGCGTTCACTGAGTTCTTCAGGGTGGAACTGGAAGAAGGGGACGGCTGTGGTTGTGGTTGCTACAGAGCCGTGACTTCAGTGTTCTTCCAGAGAGGGCCACCAGGGGGCCACACTGGTGGCCAGGTAGTTGCTGATGCCTGAGCAGGGTAGGAATTGTGCCAAGTGGTGACAGTCATGAGGGAGTGTCTCTCCTTGGGGAGGAAAAGAGAGTAGTGCCTTTCTTGGCTGACAGAGAGGCCAAGGCTACAGTACTGGGGGCCTCTCTCCCAGCCATGGTGTTGATGAACAAGCAGTGGGGGCCGCTGCAGATCCTACATTCCAGATTCTCTGGAGTTTTCTGGCTGGGGGGGCGGGGACGGGGTGTGGGAGGACTGCAGTTTTTGGGCCTTGTAGGCTTCGCAGGTAAGAGAGCCCAAGGTAAGAACAAGAGCTGATGGGCACAGGCATTCTATATATAAGTGGCTCAGTAGGTGTTTATTTTGTTCTATTTAAGAATTTGTTTTATTAAATTAATATAAAAATCTTTGTAAATCTCTATATACATCTGGTCATTGGAGGTTCCAGTATAAACCCATCTCAGTTCTACCCCTTTCTCCCTCAAAGGGGCGGCAGGGGTTAAGCGACCCCACCCCCATCCTGCCAGGGCAGTGCTGATCTTCCTACCCTTGGGACACTTGTTGCAGGTGGGCACTGGGTCAGATTCCAGGCAGAAGAAATCAGGAAAAGCTGGTACCCCCAGTCTGGAAGGGAGGCTAAGGCTCCAGCCTTCAGCTACAGCTGCCTACTTTCCCAAGGCAGAAAGAACAGGAGAGCTGCAGGATCTGGGCTGACAGCTAGGGTCACCACCATCCCAGGCCACCTGCTGAGGGGTTCACTGGCACTTGTCGTCGCTGTCAGAAGGGCTGCCTTCCCGGGGGAGGCTGTGGCGGGAACGGGGACCCCAGAGTGCGTGCACCTCAGTGGTTTCTGTGTCACTGCTGCTGGTGGCACTGTCACGGAAGCTGGCGAGGGGTGGCCGGACTTTCACACCCTGTGCTGTGACAGAGCCCTCGATAGCCTTCCGGAGCTGGAAAGGTGAGAGGGTCAGATGTGTGGACTGAGAACCCCTGCTCAGACTCCTTCCCAGCACTTCCCCCACACGAGCTGCACGTAAGTCTCCATGCCTTTTTTGGAAGTTGAAGTGGCTTTGATGGCCACTGTCATCTCACCTCCTTTAGGGTTACTATTCCAATGAGTCTGCCAATACTGGTGACATAAGCATGGTCCACTCCCAGCAGTGAGAAGATGGTGTGAGTCTGAAGGGTGGTGAGAAAATACATTGGTCTTTATGCATGAGGATAAGGTGTTGGGAGTGGGAGAATAGAAGGGTTATCACAGATGTTGGGGGAGGACCACCATAAAGAGAATGTACAACCAGTCCTCAGAAACTTTATAATGGGAATCTTTATGTTGCTTATGTTGATGAAGAAATGGACAAAAGGAGGATTCTGTGTCCCATGTTAGGATGGAGGAGAGAACAACTGTTCAAATATGACGTCTAATGATTAGCTGGACACCTGGCTCAGTCTTTCTTATATTAGTGTTTAATTTTAGCACTGTCCTGAGAAGTATGATACCCATTCTATAGGAGTCATTTCAGTGGTGAAATGACTACCTCGGATCAGTAAGAAGTAGCTCCAGGCTACTTTTCTTCATGCACTCTAGTCCTGGATATATCTCGGAGGGAGGGTCTGCATGCCCATTTAGGGAAACTGGCCTTGAATCTCACCCTACCTTTGGGGCTGACACATGCTTCCCCCTTTGCCGTCAGCTTGCTGGCCACTTAAGGTAATCCCTTCGCCTTGGCTCCAACCCCCCAACCTTGGCCTACACCACTCTGTCACTCATGCAGTTTGCCTTTTCCAGGGATGGAATCATCCCAGGGCCTGTTGAGATGTAGTTTGCAGTCCAGAGGACAATTCCCCTCTTCCTGCCTATATTTTTCTTACTTTGAGCCCTCCCCCAAGCTTTCAAATGTAATGGCCAAGGGTTCAGAAATTGTCGGCCAGCTCCCCTTGTACTCTAAGTGGATTTTCTTCGGCCGGATGTCTTGAAAAACACTACCGACTCAGCAGTTCCTGGAATTTTTGGCCTATCATTTATCACACTGTTTTGAATTTACTTGTAAGCCTTCTGGCTTAATGTTTGAATCAAAATGGGCATTAATATCCCAGCTTCTTAAGTACTGGTTACTCAGAAGTCATTGTAATTGTCTTAACACTTAAAATTTTTTCTTATACAGTTGTTGAATTCCTTGGGAAAGGACTTCCACAACTTTCCTACCCTTCTCCTTCTAAGGCATGACAGTACTTAGAAAAGGAGCTAGAAGTTCAGTTTTAGCATAAGCTTTTCTGTGCTTTAATACTTATGTCAAAACTCATGTGGTTAGCAAGTTCCTCCTCATATCTAACTTGAATCCTGTGTGCTACAAGTTATCTTTAATTTCCTCATCTGACTTGGAGGGAAACATCTTTATTATAAGATTTCCTGTTTTAATAATCCCTTGGCCTTGTTGTCTTACTGTTTAATAATCCCTCTCATCTTCTCCCAAAGATCTTATTAAATCATTCCCCTGGATTTTCTTTTCTCTATAATCCTAATCAGAGTGAGCTGGCAGGGTACATGCCTTTTACCATTTGTAAACTACTTGCCCTGGGCGGTCACCAAGCCTCACTGATCTACTTTCTGAATATCCTGGTCATTCTCCCCAGCTTTCTCACCATTCTCACCAGGACGGGGCTGTGACATCCTAAGGGGTTCTGCTTTCCATCTCCCTTCCAATTTGGCTCTTCCATCCTTTCAGTTTTCTCAAACTTGAGTTAGAGCCTGGACTCCCCAGAATGGCTCATAAGACCTTTTCCAAGCCCACCTCTCTTTCCAGCCTCAGATTATGCCAGACACCCTAGCTTCCAGCCTCACATATTACTCATCCTTTTATGAAAACATCAATGTCTTCCATACTTCAGCCTTTCCCTCATTACACCATCTTTTAAAGTCCCCTATTGTTTGCCCATCAGAATAACTAGTGGCAGCAGCAGTAGTAATTCCTAACATATATCGAATACTTCCTATGATTCAGGTACTGTTCTAAGTGCTTCACATATATCGACTCCTTTAATTATCAGTAAACCCTGTGATGTAGGTACTATGATCCCCATTTTACAGATGAGGAAAGTGAAGCACACAGAGGCTGAGAAAACTCATAAGGGTACACAGCTAGCTAACACGTGGCAGAATGAGGATTTGGGTTCAGCCAGTCTGGCCTAATGTTGCCACTCTAGCCTCCCCTACCCCCACCCACTGTTTCTCTGTTGGTGGCCTCTGAATGAATGAGGTACTTAGCTGGTACAGTGATCTCCAGTTGCACAGTTCCTAAATAGTCTCCAGTGTATTCTCTCTCCCCTCTGAATGTTCCCCTCCTGAACTTAATTGGGCTACTACTTATTGACTCCTCAGGCCTGCAAGGACATTTTGAATTCTAATCTTTTATGTTCTTATCGCTTCTAGTTCTTTGTACTTTTGTTAGTCGATTCCTCAAAGGCTTCTTCTCTTCCTCTGATTTTTAAGTTTGTAACAAACAACTACTTTGTTCCTTTTCATTTTAATTTAGTTAGACACCAGGGAACTCATTGGAGAGCCTGCATTTCTTGAGCTTGGGAACAGTGAATTGACAGGGGGAGGGACAGCGCGGCCCAGTGAAAGAATCCTGGGACTGGTGCCAGGACATCTGGGCCCTGCGCCTGACTCTGCTATACTGACTCAGGCAAGTGACCTCCTCACTGCCTCAGTTTCCCCATGTATTAAACCGGTTAAATCCACAGGCTGTTGGGTCAGACCATCTTGAATTCTAGGCCTGGTTCTGCTACTTATTAATTGTGTGACCTTGGTCAACTTGCTTAACCTTGCTGAATCTCAATGTCCTCATTTATAAAAACTGGAATGTCACAATATCTAATAGTGTGGTTGTAAGGATTAAATTAAACATGTGAAGAGTTTAGCCCAGTGCCTGGCACATAGCAAACACTATAAAAATGTCAGCGTTATTATCATCATCTTTATGCAGTGTTTGAGGATTAAGTAAGATGATGGAAAAGCTTTAGAGATCTTAGGAAGAAAGGCTTTAAATAAAAGCCAAATATATTATTCTCAGGTCTCTTTCCCTTTTTCCTTGCAACTGAACTGCAGTTCCCCACTCGCTTTGATCCGAGGTCTTTTACCCAAAGGCTTATAAGTTCCTTCGTTAACTTTTTGCTTTTTTTTTTTGTTGTTTTTGTTTCTTTTTATCCCCTGTCCTTCCTCCTAGGCCCCAGCTTGCTCTCATTAGGCTGGCTCTTAGGCACAACTTGTGTTTAAGCTAGCAGGTCAAGCTACAGACCTTGGGAGTGCTCCCTAACTGCCGCCCCTATGCCTCAGGGGTTTGCACATTAAATTTAACAATTTAGCTAAAACACTCCTCACTTTCTGCCCTAGCAGTCTGCTGGGTGTGCCTGCAACCACCTGCCTTCACTTAGAAGCCTGAAGGTACACAGCCAGCGATGCCACAGTCCCATTATGGGGAAGCAGTCCTCCAAAGAGGGCCCCTGCCCTCCTCTAAGTGTCAGCTTCACTCAAAACCAATCGTCTGCACTCAGGTTTTCTCCCCATTTCTGTAGAACATTTTGCCCTTCTGCTGAGCTATCTTCCTATGTCCTTACCAGTTTTCCTTTGACCTACATTAAGTCAGCCTTTCGGGGGTCTGACATTCCAAGCCCCCTGCCGGGTGTTTCTCATCTTTGTTTCTCTCTTCTCTGCAGTGTTCCCACCCCTACTTGGATGTTTGTTAGCTTGTTTATTAGATTTTCTTATTCTGCCTGTTTCTCGCCCATTTTGTTCAGTGTGGGCGTATCAGCCTTGTTGGGTGCTGGCAGCCTCCTGCCTAGCTCTGACCCTGGCCTGGCCTTCTGGCTTCCACCCAGCTTGAGCCCTGTCTTTGTTTGCTGCTTTGGTCCAGAGTTCCCTGGGGGCAGGGCTGAGAAGAGGAAAAATAATGCCTGACCCCACCACAGGCAGGAAGAGGCTAAGGGGACCTGGCTTTTGGCCTCTCATCGTTTGAACTAATGTGTTTAAAAAACATCTCAGCACAGAGCCCACTCTCTACTGTCCCCTTTTCCCTCACTGGCTTGAGTCCAAACTTGTGGGAGGACCTAGATTCCCACCCCATACTCCTGAGAGTCCAGGCCAGTCCCTGGTTGCTGGCCCTACCTTGTGCAAAGAGGTCCTCTCCACCAGCTGGAAGGGGGCAGGGTCAATTTTGCAGTCACTGAAGTTGACAGGTTCATCTAGTTGCTGCTCCTCCCACTCCAGAATCTGAGGGTATGAGACTAGGGGGTTTAGGAAGAAGGTGCCAATAGCAGCTCTCACCTCCCCAAGGTCTGGCCTTGGGAGTGCTCCTCAACTGCCGCCCCTATGCCTCAGAGGTTTGCACCTTTTTCCTACCCCATGGTCCCTCCCATGGGAACAGCAGCCAAGATGGTGACTGAACACACCCTGAAAGAAACAGGGTCCAGAGTCCAGTCACACCTTACCTCCTCAGGGGTCATCTCATTTTCCAGGTCTGAGTCACTCTGGAAGAGAGGGAGGGAAGCTGGCAGGTGGGGCTGGGGAAAGAGGGTGTGCCCCCCACACAGTGGGGGAGGTTTACCACCTAGACTTGGCCTGTCCTGTTTAGTGCTCCTGAGCTGCAGAAGAAAGTGGGCACTTACCGCTAGGGAGATTCGAACCCGCTTCAGCTTGCGTTTGTCACATGATTCTGACTTCTCCAATTTTGTTCGAACCGATCAGGAGAGAAGAGGAATTGATGTTATAAGGAGGAGGAAGGTGAAAGGGGTAGTGGAGCCTGGGGGGAAGGGCACACTACAGGGACAGAGCTGACATCTAGAAGGGCAGAAGGACAGGGAGAATGCAGATAGGCACTACAAGGCTAATGGAGAGATGATCACAGCATCAGAGAGAGAGAGAGAGCTGGAAACCTAGATGAAGAGGCTCTAGCCACTCACCTCTGAAGCAGCCTTGGAGGGTGGACTGCCACAGAAGAGGCTCCTGAGGGCAATGCCAGCCTGCTCCACATTCCCTGTGTTTCCAAACAAAAGGCCCCCAGGCATTTTCATCTTTGGAGAAGAATGGAGGGCATGGGGAGAGGTGTCCTTGTTCTACCCCTGGCCCATCCAGGCAGCCTCTTAGCTGGGATGAGCCCCAGCCAAAAGGTATGTAGGACTCTCGCGTGGTCTCAGGGGCTGGGCTCTGGCTCTGTTGGAGGATGGAGGAAGGCGGTAGTGGGAGCTGGGCTCACCTGGGGGACTCTCCCCAAGGCTCATGGAGTTGCTGGGCCCCCTCTTGAGAGCAGGCTTCAGGGGCTTGTGAGTCTCCCCTTGGGCTGCAGGGAAGCCCGAGTCCTCTGCATTCACCTGCACAGGCAGGAAGGGGCTGGTGAGGCGGTGGCCCCAAACTAACCCTAGTTTGCCTTCCTGATCAGTCTACACAATGACATTTAGGAGGAAGTCTGTGTGGCTGTGGGGCTTTCCCCTCACCTGGAAGCGGACAGAGGTCTCAGGGCTGGGGGGACTCTCCTGATCGGGTGGTGGAGAGATCTGGGCTGCTCGACGCGCCTGCATGTGCTGCCGCCTGCGGGCTGGGCTCAGCTGGGCCCCCAGCAGTGCTAGTACCTGTGAGCGCTCAATGGAGCCCAGGAGGATCATGGATTCTGGAGAGAGCATGTGGAAGGACTCAGGAGCCGAGGGTAAGGCCCTTCTCCCCCTCCCCTGGCCTCTTCTCACACTCAGGACTGGAGCATTGGACACAGGCCACACACCAAAGGGAAAGCCCCTGACTGACTGGCAAATGCTGGCCATGCCCCTTGGGACCAAGGAGACTGGTCTTGAGCTCCTGTTCCCTCCCCTCTCCTGAGTAGTGACCCTGGAACACATCCATAGCACCTGGGCCCCATCCTGGTCTCACCAGGGGACTCTACTAAGGCCAACATGCGGCCCTTGGTCCTGTGTAGTGCCAACCGCAGGTCTCGGAAGGTGCAGCTGAGGGCCACATGGGGAACATCTCGAACCATGATGTCTTCTACTCGCACCCGGTACTGCCTGGGAGCAGAGAGGCACTTGACTTGTGGTCAGTATGGGGAGAATTGCCCAGAGCACTTCTATCACAGGTCTATAAGGACGACTCCAGAGCCCATGGGGATAAGTGCTAAGGGGCAAGGAGTACTACCCACTTCGTTCAGATCAGGTGAGGCCTGCTACAGCTCCCCCAGGGTGTGGATAAGGGCTACTCTGGCCAGGACAGAGCAAGGTGGCTGGTCTTCCAGCTTCACTGGCTAAGGACCTTGCTGAAGAGGGTGTGAGGGGGTCCTAGGATGCCTTCTATCCCTCATCCACATCCCCCTTGTCTCCCGCCCTCCGTACTGGTGGCGGCCCCAGCCCAGCTCAGGCAGATAAGGCAGTTTCTTGATTCGGATGATGCTGTCGTAGAGGGAGGGCTGTAGGCTCTGGGCAACGGCGTTGGCCAGGATGACAGCGATCATGACGGGCAGGATGTGGGCGATCTGTCCTGTGAGCTCGAACACGATTACAGCTGTGGACACTGTGTGTGTCACTGCTCCTGCCAGCGCAGCCGCCCCTGAGGACAGCCACCTTTAGTTTCCTCAGGGTGCCAAGGCCCCAGACAACCCCCTCTACCCGCGGACAGTTCTGTGGGGGCCCTCAGGACCACCCAATACAGTTCTGGGATTGGGCTTCTGCGTCGTGGTTAAGCCTGGTTTCTGCCAGCAGGGGGCACCAGAGCCCCAGACCCTGCGGCCCCACCAGGGGTTTTCTAGGACAGATGGGGATCCCGAGCACTCACCCACTACTGCATAGCCTCCAGGCACAATCCGGTAGGTGCTGCTGTCCGTGTGAATCCCATCTGGGAACCAGGCGGCCATGCTTTCGCCCACCAGACGCCCAAATGCTGCTCCTTCAGGGAGGGGGTTGGGAAGAGAAACAGGTAGTGGAGGGGGAGGGTGGGGGCACTAGAAAGAGAGGGTCAGGGTAGGGGGAGGGGCCAGTGGGTCATTCAGTGTAGGGGACAGCCCCGTGGGGGTAGGGGGTGGGACTGGGGCTGTACCAAAACCCACTCCCAGGCAGGGCGTGGCCAGAGGTGGGAAGGGTGCAGGCTGGGAGAAAAGGCAGATAAAGACTCACCAATAACAAAGACAGGCATGAAGGCCCCACAAGGCACTGGGATGGTGGTAGCCAATGCAGACATCCAGAACTGCGGGTAGGAGGCAGTTGAAACAAGTTCAGGCAGCCCCCAACTCCACCCCAAGAAGCCTACCTTTCTTATCAGGTAATAAATGTCCCAGCTATCCCAAAGTTCCCTAGAGGTGAAGGGATGGGGAAGGACTTGGCAACCACATGGCTTGGGTTCAAATCCTCATTGTGCCACTAGTTGTGTGACCCTGGGCTAATCACTTAACCTCTCTATGTCTCAACTTCTCATCTTTAAAACAGGGGTACTAATAGTACCTTTCCATAGCATTGCTATAAGGCTCAAAGAAGTTAATGTGTAGAAAGTGCTGAGAACAATGCTGAGCACTTAGTAAGCCTTTATAAGCTTTATATTCACATCTGTAAGGAGTCCTACCTTCATCAGAATGAAGATGACCAGGGTGAGGAAGACGTTGGCACGTGGCGGGCTCCAGGCCTGTGAAGTTCCGGGCGGCTCTAGTTCCTCCACCAGGCCCTGGCGGACCCACGTCCGATTGTCAAACAGGGTGACCAGTGTCTCTTTCTGTGAGAGCTATAGGTGAACAGTGTCTCAGGCTGGGAACAGACAGATGAAGAGAGGGGGTGCATAGGAGAGCAAGGGCTATTGGCTTTAGAAGGGATGCATCCCAAGCAAAAGAACAAGTTCCTGTTCTGCCTGTGGTTACCTGTCCGGCCATGAACTGTCCCAAGCCAGGGGGGAAGGTCAGAGTGGAGATGAGCAGAGTCACCAGAGCCGGGAAGAGCAGTCGTCTAGAGATATAGTTTTTACAGCATCAAACATGGGTGGTGCACTTACTACAGACTGGTGAGAGGCTGGGTGCCCTCACATACCTCAGGGCTGAGGTCACAGCAGAGCCTTGGCTCTTATATAAAAATATACAGTGCTGAGAGAAGGTCCCCTTTGCTATTCATATGATGGCCCCAAGGGGAATGGGTTATTATAAGCCCAAACAATTTTCTGTTGGCTCCTGACCCCCTAAATGGGTGGCAGTGGCATAAAGTCCATCTCCCCAGCCCTCTCCTGGTCACCTCTGAGCTCTGTCTTCTCCCTCTGCACTCAGGAGCCCCGGCTGAAGGGCATATTGTGTAAAAGTATGGAAAAGTTTCTGCCTCTGTTTCTCTATGGTAACTTAGAATAAAAGTCAGTGTTAGGGAAAGCTGGGGCCACTTAGGTGCCATAGGGAGCAGGTTCAGTTGGCTGCCCTTTCCCTGAAGGACGTTAGTCCCAAACAGGCTTCCCTACTTCTAATCCTCAGGGTCACAACTGAGAGAGTTGTGCTCAGAGATTAAACAAACAAACAAACAAACAAAACCCTCACCCATCTCCATGCTTCACTGGAGGAAACTAAGGCTCTCCACAGAGCACTGCTATCTGGGTCAGACCAAGGACCTAAGGAAGCCTTAGTCTTTGATCCACAATGCCCTCTGCCCCTGACTAAAAATTCAAAAGTGCCAATTTTCGGGGAGTCCACATAAGAGACAAAATGTTTGATCTGCCTGGAAAATGCCATTGGTTGATTTTCCCAAATGAATGCCTGTTTTTAAATGGGTCACTATATGTTATCACACCTGTCACTGCCTCCACTCCCACCCTGCTGTCACCCCTACACAACCCGAAGTGGCCTAGAGAGGAGCCCAGAGCCAACTGACTTCTTCATGAGGAAGCGGTTGATGGTTTTCTGCTTCCGTATCACCTGGACAATCTTCCTGTTCAGGTAGACAAAGAGTGCGCCCCCGAAGCCACTGGCAATACTGGAGAGGAAAGAAGCATCAGGAAAAAGGTGATCTTCCCTCTTTTACCTCCTCCTCTCGAACATACCCCAGATCCCTCAGCTCCTCACCCAATGACAGCAAAGGCTGGCAGCTCTTGGAGGTCAAAAGGAAAATCAAGCCGGAACCGGGTTTTGAAGAGAGCAGTGATGGTCTCTGGAGGGAATGTAGAGTAGCAAAGGGAGGCAGGTGTAGTGTCAAGGGCCCCACCTGAGCCATCTTAGGGGCTCCCCTCACTTTGCAAGTGCCCCCCACCTTCATCACGGTTCCAAACTGCCAAGACCCGGAAGATGAAGGCACTAAAGGTGGCAGCAAAGAAGCCCCGCCAGTAGTTCCGCACTGCGAAGAAGGTGGAAGTGACCTCAATACTGAACAAGACACCTGCAAGGGGGCAGGAAGAATACCACTTGAGGCCTGGGCCTGGCCTCAGGACTCAGACCCAGATGACAGAGACAAAGTAGGCGAGGTCAATGGCAGGGCTAGGGGGCTGGACAGACTGCTTACCTCCTATAGGTGCCGCAAAGCAGCAGCCCACTCCAACGGCACAGGCAGCAGCCAGCATCTCTGTGTTCCGGGATTCGTTCTGGCAAGAGTGGTAGAAAGGGGAGTCAGCATGGGCTCAGCAGCCCACGCCTTTCCTCTGCCTTCTCCCAGGGTCCCCCATACCTCATAGATGCCCCCAAAGAGGGAGAGGAACTTGCTGAGCAGGGCGGCACACATGCTTGCTATATGCACAAAAGGGCCCTGGGGGGTGGGAGCAGATGGTGAGTGGGAAGAGACACACCCTGACCCTGACCTGGCTTCTTCCTCATTTCCCTGTTATTCCCCAACCTGCAGTTACCTCTTTGCCAAGAGGCATCCCGCTGCCTAGGGCACAGGTCAGCCCAATGACCTTTGCTACAAAGGTCTTGAGGGTGAGGTATTCCTTTAGCACCACACCCCGCAAGATCGTCTTCATCTCGGGGATGCCAGATCCTGGAGAGGTACAGTCCCAGGAAAGTCATTTGATGTGCACATTTCAGAGGTCCCACCTCTGTCCAGCCCTCCTCTCCTATAGTACCGACAGCCTGAGGAGCCAGGATCTGTGTGAATCCAGCTGAGAAAGTGATGAGGACAACAGGATAGGTGACCCAGGCCAGGTACTGGAGCAAGAGGCTGGTGTTCAAACCCCGGGACATCCACTGCTGAGCTGTGGGGAGAGGATGTGCTGCTGTTCCCCTGATGTGCATATCCAGTAAGCTGGGATGTACTTATAAGACGGGCTGTCCCAGAGAATATCATATAGAATCCTGTACAAGGGGCAAGAAGGGGGCCCTAGAGGGTCTTCACTGAGACAGAGATCACTGAAGATGAGAGGGTCAGTTGGAGAGGAGAGGCAAGATGTCATGGCCTATGTGAGTGCCAGTGATTACGTCTGCAGGTGGACACTCAGGCTGGACAAGTAGCCAAGATACTTGGACAAGTGTGGCATGGAGGAAGCAGGTTGGTGCTTCCCGGCCCTCCCGCCTCCAGCCCTTGTCCTCACCCTGAAGACAGGCAGCGATGGCATAATCCATGGCCCAGCTGACCAGTGCCATAAGGAGCCCCAGCAGGACCAGGAAGATCCAGTCTTCACCAACCCTGGACACTAGGAACTTATGACAGCGTATGGAACAGACTACGAACAGGGAAGGGAAAAATGGGAAGGCTGGCACCAAAGTCCTCCTACCCTTGACCCCCCCCCAACATCCAATGGGCAGCTCTAATGGCCTCTGCCCCCCTCAGCACAGCACATCTAGATTCCCTGCCCCAACCCAGGTCTCACTGCGGCACGGGGCACAACGACTCTGTCCATATTCCAGGAGCTCCGGGGGAACCCGAGGGGAAAGCGGACCCCTCCAAGGATCAGGCCCTCCCAGGCGGATCCGAGCAGCTTCTTCTTTGGCAAAGGCCCCAAGGTCCTGGGTATACCGGCCATACATCTGAGCAGTGGGGAATATGGGGGTTAGCAGATGTGTGTGGCTGAGTGGGGATGCAGGGAGGGCTCCTGGGGCCTCAGTTCCCCTTCTCCTAGCCCCCATAGTTCCCATTTTGGCTTGGTATGTGGGTACAATGCACATTGTAGACTGTGGGGGCTGTCTTGGCCAAAGTGATGGGGACAGCCAAGGTACAGGGACACAGCTGTGGGGGTGGCAGAATAATCAGTCCTCTTCTCACAGGCCCGGGGGAGAGGGGAGCAAGAAGGAGGAGTGGGAGGGAAGGCCTCAGAGAAGGAAAGATGGAAAAACCTAAGGCAGTCAGAAAGTGGGAGGAGGGAAGGTCAGAGAATAAGGGAAGTTCAGAGAATAAGGGATGGTCAAGGGCACATGGGTAACAATAAGGGCCTCAAGGAGCTGGGGGCAGCTGAATTGGGCCTAGAAGCAGTCGGGGCTCCAATCCTTATCACGTTCTTCCTGGGCTTCTGGCCTGTGACCGACTCAGCTGCACCCCTCCCACCCACCCTAATCCCCTTGTCCCCATTCTCCACCCCCACTCTCTACCAGCTTGCTAGCCCTGCTGGGAGTAGAAAGTCTCTCTGGGTGAGTTAAGAGAGTGTGGTGGCCTCAGCCCACTCTG